>VFFE01007998.1:962141-1021372 GCA_008921705.1 Burhinus oedicnemus | reverse complement strand
CCCCCAGCCCGGGGCAGAGGGACCCCGGCGGCGGGCACCGAGCGAGGGCCAGGGGGGTCGGCTCGGTGGGGATGTGCGTGGGAAGATGCGGGCTGCGTGTGTGGGGAAGTTAGGGAGGAGATGGGAGAGCTTGCCGGCTCCCCAGGGGTTAAGGATGCTTTGCAGGAGTTGTTAATAATTCTCGCCTTGGCAGAGATTTTTCGCTCTGTATTCTGCTGCTTTCGAAAGGGTTTCTGGCTTCGGAGAGGAGCGGGAGACAGGCAGGGAGAGAGCTCTCCTCCTCCTCCTCCTCCTCCTCCTCCTCCTCCCGAGACTTTGTGCAGGAACATCTCGGCAAGGGAAATGGGGGGAGGTGGTAATCCTTCCAAATACACCTCCCCTCTTTGTTTCCTTCTTTCGATACCCATGCTAACAACCTATTGGCATATTTTAATATAAAGTTTAAAAAAAAAACGTGTGCAGGAAAAGCAGAGGCGGTTGGAGAACCGTGTGAAGGTTACCTTGAGCTGAGCGTTACAAACCGTTTCTTCCATGACGGCAGGATTAAATAAAGTTTCTCGGCAATCCAGAGCCGGGAAGCACAGTCTGGCAGCAGGGACCCTGCGGTGCCCCCACCCAGCCTGGCCCTGACCCACCTGCACCTTCCCACCCTGCGAGTGCTGTAACCTTCCCTTTCCCGACACTTATGCCAAGTTATCCTTTATAACGGTCTGCCCTTTCCCTGGGCTCGGGAAACCGCTCGCCTGGCTGTGTGGCGAGTGCCGGCTGGCCGTTGTTCTGTCTGACACAGTTAAGAACAAGGGGCTCCTCCAAGCCGAGGTTCATTCGAAGTTGTTATAATTATTTATTGTCCGTGCCACTCATGCACAGGCCTGGCGGGGGGAGCGGTGTGTGGCCAGGGAGAATTCCCCATGGGGTTTTGCTCGGCTTTTGGATGGCTTTCCCAGAGCCCTGTGCCCGAGGAGGCGAGTCCAGCCTGCGGCAGCAGGGCTGCAGGTGCTTGGGTCCTGTGTAGCTCACCCCTGTCCAAATCTCCCCCCTGGCTTTAGGGTCCCTGATGCACGGGGTCCCAGCGCTGCCCCTTTGCAGCCCGGCTGGGCAGACAGGGAAGCCCCCGTGGTATCCTCTTCTCCTTGCAGCCCAGCCAGGGCGTGCGGCCGTTTTTCCTCTCCCAGAGACAAAAGCCTCATCCTTCCTGGGGGATCTTTTCCCCAGCCCTGGCAGCAGACCGGCGTGCCACCAGCCCTGCAGTGCCACGGCAAGCTGCCCTCACTCTCGCCCTGGCAGCTACTCTCACCCTGGCCACCAGCCAGTGGGCTCCAGCCAGCCTGGGACGGGGTTACCCCATCCCCAGCTCCCAGCTGCACCACACTGAGGTTTTTCTTCGCCACTGTTTCTTGTATGTGCTCGCTGCAGCCCCACGCTGGAGCCAAACTTCTGCCTGGCACCATGTCCTCTTGTAGCCCTGGGGACCCCCACAAGGCTCGGTTGGGTCCTCAGGGCCACCCTCCAGCCCTCCCACCCAAAGTCACGCTTTCCAGGGCTGAGGCAGGATCCCCTTTTCCCAGCTTCGCCCCATAAGGGGTACAGCCTTCCTGGGGGTTTAGCATCTCAGTCTCTGCTGGCCAGCAGACCCCAGGAAAATCTTTGCTTCTTCTAACCTCCCACCCCCCTCGGGACTACCAAGTCCCCAGTCGCCTGGAGCTGTGCAGGGAGCTGGCTCTGCTTCGAGTCAGAAATCTCTGCTTCGGTACCTCCTTTGCAATGTGCTGGTTCCCTCTGGAGCCCGGAGCTCAGCCTGGGACAGGGGGATGAGCACAGAGTAGGGGGACCTGCTGTTCGGTGCTGCTCAGCGAGGAGTGACACATCCACCCCACTGCTGGGGACATCCATCGTCCCAGGTGGGATGGGGATCTCTGGGGTCTGGGGGGTGCAGGGACTGGCTCTCACTAGCATGATCCTAGGCAATGTGGGGGGCACCCAGGGGAATACATCAGGAGGTTGGGATGTGATCTGCAGAGCTGATTGCTCTCTCTGGATTTGCAGTCTTCATGGGAAAGGCAGATCTCTTCCCAAACTGGGCCTCCATCTCCCTCGTGCAGCAGGATGCAGTGCTGCTGGGTGTGTAGGAAAAGAAAGAAATCAGCCCCCCTGGGAAAGGAGGCTTTAAACCAAGGTCTGCAAGAAATAATCTTTCTCACTATATTAATTTAAATAGGCTGCAGAAGGCATTGTCTGCTGCTTGAAAAGCTATTTTTCTTAATTGCCCCAGCGCTGCATATAATCCCAGATTACCGAGGGCTGAGCAGAGTCTCCGTGGCAGAGACCTGCAAGAGTTGAGCGTGGGCTTTACAAGCAAATAAGTTTTCGCTCTTCCCTGTCTGGGAGGCTCGTGGGGATTAATCATGGACCAAACATGCCTGGCCCTTCTGCAACACCCATGGAAGATGTTTCAGTGGGTCTGAGCCACCCCCACGGAGGGGTCACACCTCCCAGCTCCCAACTGATGGCCCCCATGGACCTCATCATGGTCTGTATTATGGGATTTATGCCCCTATACGTACCATGAAGGGGTGGTCCTATAGGTGCTGCTGGTGGGGTGCACCAGGATTTCCCCTGGGGGATCTCCCTTTGGTGCGTGGCAGCTGAGTCTCGTCACTTCCCATGAATCCAGGAGCCAGGACTGGCTCCGGTGCTCAAAACCTTGGGATACATCTGTGCCACTTGGCCGCTCCGGTTTGGCTGTGGGGTTTGTTCCTCATCGATAAGCACAAGAGAGAAAACCTGAAGTGGGGAGCCCCCTGAAATGGGGCTCTGGATGTGTCGGTGGCCATGGTTCAGGGCTGCTTTGCCACCGTGGCAGGGATGGTGCAGGTGTCTGTGCACGCCGAGGTGGCTGGGATGCTCATAGGGCCAGTGGGTCCCTGGGCTCTGCCCACGCTGTCCCCTCTGCCTGTGCCAGGATACGGCCCAGCCAGCTGCAGGAGTGGCTGAAGGCTTTGGGGACAATGAGCAGTGCCTCCTGCAGAGCCGCAGCCCGCACAGACGGGCACGGGGGGCCATGTAGCCACCGGGGCTGGCTGCCAGGCTGGCTGCCCACTACCTTCCCCGTCACAGGACGGTGGCTGGCCCTGCCTGCTGCAGTGCAGCCGGTGGTGCTGTCCCTAGCTTGGCCAGCTCTGGGATTGCATCTGGAAGAGGCCAGCCTCGTCCTCCCAGGCTGCTGGAGGTGGCCGAAGGCAGCTCTTGGTCTGGGGGGGCTTTGCTAAGCCAGCAGCTGGCTGGGATGCAGCTGTGTCTCCCTGGGGGACAGCCCCTGCCTTCCTCCCGCCCTCCTCCTCTTCCTTGCCCAGTTCAGAGCAGCCCCCTGTGAGCACGAATCCCCTCCAGTGCACGTCTCGGCTCGCTAAGTCTTATTGAAAACCATAACTGGATTTTGCAGACGGGGCATAAAATACCTAGAACATAATACATATTAAAACTCATTAGGTTAAGCTCATTTACAGATACACAGTGTCATCTGAATGAAGTTAAATCACCTTTTTCACAGGACTTAAGTGTCAAAATGGTGCCACGGGCAAGGATGGCAAGAAGGGGGAGAAGGAGCACAGACCCTGTGGCAGTCCAGGGAGCATCCTTTAGTGTCACCAAGACCTCCCCGGAGTGACCTCTCCCAAATACCACTGTATGTCACCACTGACACAGGCCTGACACTGCTCTCATCCAAATGGAGCTCCCATTCTGGCCTCACAAGGAAAAACTTGGAAATAACAGGGGAACAGAGGTTTCTCAGCATTGCACGTGGGGATGGGGCTGGTGCTGGCGGCAGGGATGCTCGGGGAGGGATGCCGGGGGCTGGTGGGGATGCGGCAGGCGAGGGTTCCGCTGGGTTATTCATTTCTATTGCTGAAGGCAAAGACCGGTCCTGCCTGCTCCCCAGTGCCTGCCCCGCGGGGGGCTCTCCAAATGCAATTAGCCCCAGTAGCAAACGAGGGAGCTCCCTGCTCCTTCCACAAACATGCTCCGGCCCTGCCAAAGGAAACCCAGGTACTGGCAGATGGGATAGTGCTGATGGAGAGAGTCAGATAACACGCGCGCTTGGGGTTGTTGCAGATTGATTAAAATAATAATAATAATAATTCTGTAATATAGGGTGCATTTCAGCAGCTGGGATGGGGATACTGGGTAGAACCACTGCAGCATCTCTGCTGTGCTGGCTCATTTAAATCATCCCAGCGATTCCCCAGTATCGTCTGCCAGCCTAAATCTCCGGAATACACGGCTATTTCCTTCTCTGCCTTTGGCATTGTGGTGTGCGCTTTTTAAATGATTCATGGCTTAAAACATTTTTCTTTATGAGCCACTTTCACACTTGCAAGGGGAATTCATCCTACAAGGAGCTGGAACGGGCTTTGATGTAATTGCATGTGGAGGAATGCAAAGCAAAACCACCCTTTTTCAGCTCCACTTGGGCTATTGTAAAGCAAAATACGGGGGGAAGCAAGCGGAGCCCCGGCAAGTTTCTGCGTGCTGCAGAGGTGGGATTACCTGGAAATTGGTGGCCTGAAGGCAACTGCATTTCTTTGCTTTCAGGGGCTACACAACCCTGCTGCACCTTGGCTTGGATTTGTTTCGGGAGCCCCTCGTCTGCCCCACAGCAAATCCCAACCCCGTGCCATCCGGCGGCTGTGGGGTCTGGGGGCGGATGAGCATCCCCTGGGTGGGGGTCTGGGGCGTTCGTGGGAATTTGTAATCCCAGGTAGCTCAACAGCAAATGTTGCAATATTTAAAAATAGGGTTAAAGTTGCTTAAATGAGCTTGACTAAATAAAATAGCCCTTCTGTGACATGCTGCAGGCTCTGGGCTTCTCTGCGTAGCACTGGCTGGTCATTCGCCATCCATTGCAGTAATCCGGGGCAGGATCAGGATCCAGCCCATCATTCCGGGGCTTTATTTATAACTCAGCCCTTGTAGAAACGGGGCTGGCGCACGGCAGGTTTGCATCCTCTGGAGAGTGGAGGGAGTGCTAATAAGAGGCTGTGCAATTAGCATGGCCCCGTTTCTGTGGATCTCGAGGCCTTTTACAGACGTTAATCAATTAGTCTGGGGCAGACCCGTCCCTCCGGAGGAAAGGATCTGCGATACCTCCCGAGCTTAGTGCCTCGTGCCCAGCTGGGCTTGCGGCTGCGGCGTCCCCTAGCCCTGGGCAAGTGCTGAGACCATTGATAAATATTCTCCAGAATATTTAAAAATCAGTTTTTGCCCATAAATGAGAAAGTCGGCCGCCTAATTTCAGTCTAAACCCTCCATTGATTCCCACCGAGGAGGAAAATTTACAAACCTTCAGAAATCCTGCACAGAAGTCTTATCAGCAGATGGGCAAGTCTCACTCTGGATTTACAAATCAGGCCAATAAATCCCAAATAAGAGGTTTTTCCTTTGCATATCTTGGTGGTTTGGCCTACGGAAGGGATTTAAAATCTCCCCAGGGAAGCACATGCCTGGGGAGCATCTCACCGCTGAGGAAGAGGTGGCAACCCTGGCACAGCTCCCCGGACAGGGGAGAGCCACGTCCCCGGGCAGGGACAAGCATCCACTGCTTGCTGTGACACCCAAAAGCTGCTGAATCAGCTGTTTTTAAGCACACGTGAACCTTTCCTGCACACCCCTCCCGGCGGAGGGGTTGCACAAACATGTTTCTCAGCAGAATTAATGTAAGGAGCAGCTGAATAAGTAAACATTGCTTCAATTTAAGGGCAGCTGACTGCTCGGCATGCTCGGCTCACCCCTGGAAGAGGCAGTCGGCGGGTGCTGGGTGCTCCAGGGAAGATGCATCAGATGGTCCAGACGTGCCCTGCTGCGACAGAAACCTCAATCTTCAACGTCCCAGTTTAGCTCAGTTTTGTTCCCAGCAGTAACGGTGTTTAAATTCAGCCCGATGCATCTCATTTGCTGCTTCTGTTTTAAAGAGTGAGAAAGGGTGAAAATCCATTTTCGTGGGGCTGAAGATGGCAGGTTTACCTGGGAGCTTGCCTCACCCAACTTCTGCCTGGGCAGCCGTGCCAAGCTCCGGCTGCAGAGCACTCCTAGGGATGGAGGCTGAAAGGCTCGAGGGATGCCAGTACCAAGGGTGCCTAGTGCTCCTGGGTGTTCATGTTGGTGTCACTGGTTGGTGCCATCGCCTGCTGCCTGCACCGGGAAAGCAGGAGGGTGTGAAGCTGCAGGAGCTGCTCTGCGGTGGCAGCAGTCACCCATTGCTGGCGTCCCATGGAGCCAAGGGCAGGGATGGACGGACTTGGGGCTTTCTGAGAAGGCATGTGGTCCCTGCACTGAAGTGGGTGGCTTTTCGGTGACAGCATGTCTGGGGAGCATGCCGTGCACTGGATCTCGTATGCCGTGCACTGCATCCAGCACAGCGTGCACTGGGCCTTGCAGGCCATGCACTGGATGTTGTACACTGCGCACTGGGTCCTGTGCACCATGCACTGGATGTTGTACGCTGCGCACTGGGTCCTGTGCACCATGCACTGGATGTTGTACGCTGCGCACTGGGTCCCGTGCACCATGCACTGGGTATTGCACGCCGTGCACGGTGTCCTGTAGAGCGTGCACTGGGTCCTGCGTGCCACCGCATTCCCAGACCTCAGCAGAGGCCTTTTGGGGAGAAGCTGTGCTGTGCACCCAAGGGTGCTCAGCAGGGTGCAGGACCGTGCCCTCCGCCATGGGACCGAGGTGAGTGCCTGTGCCCCAGCCCTCCGGGGCGGGGGGACAGGGGCCCCCAGGCACTCGCCCTGTTGTGGTCATTAGACTCCATCCCATCCTTCTGTATTTTAAAGCCCTATTCTTTCCCTGTCCCTCTGATAAGAAATGCTAATGAGGTGATGAAATTGGATAGTTTGGTCGCCTTCTCCTCCTAATGGAACTCTTGTGTTCGTTAATTTGCTGTTTTTAATGGGCTGATTGTTCTCCTGTGCTGGGGGAACCACGTGAGCCCTTCAGTGTGTTTTGCCGTGGTCAGATGTGAGGTGGTGCTTGAAGGCAACTGAACCTTGGTGCTCAATAATTGCAGAGCAATTTGGAGACAAGACCCAAATGTATAATTTATCGGCGCTTCATTCATCCTGGTCCTGAGCGGTCGCAGAGATGCTCGCACTGCTCGGCGGAGCCCGCTCGGGACCCGTGCCCACCTCCTCACACAGCGGCTCTGTGCGGGGTGGGAAGATAAACCTTGCAAATTAATGAGGATTTCCTTGGCCCCGCAGCAAGTAATTGCAGAGCCCCAAACCTGCGGGCAGACTCTCCTGCTTTCTGCCAGCCTCGGTACTGCTGCCACCGCAGAGGGAGGTGGGCCAGGTGCGGAGCGATGCTCAGCTGGGCATCCTGCTGCTGGGATGAGGATTTCGGCTCTTGACAGGAGCGTGGTGATGGAGGTAGGCAAGAAACCAGCCCCTTTCATCCCCCTCCCATCCTGGCTTGAGCCACTGCCTGCTTGTAATGGTACAAAGTGCCTGGGAAATGCCCACCCACCCCCCTGCCCTGGCTTGGCTCTGCCGTGCTTTGGCTCTGGGTGCCAAGGGGGTCTGGGGGAGCAGGGAGGGATGCCCTGCCAGCCAGGGGGACCTTTCCAGCCACGCGGCTCCCTGGGGCTGGATCCATCCCCTGGGACCTGAGCAGAATCAGAGCCTGAGCCTGGTCGGGCAGCACGGGGTGCAGGCAGCGGGGGGGGTGCAGGATGTCCCTGGGGGGACACTCGCTGTGTCAGGCTGCGGTGGGGATGGGGATTCACAGGGTCCAGCCAAGGTGGCTGGTCCTTCCACCCCAATGCTACTGCACCAGGGAGGTGGATCCATCCTTACATCACAGGGAGGGCTGGTGGGGTGCATGGAGCAGCATTGTGGGGTGCTGCCGGCATCCCCCATCCTGGATGGCCACCAGCAGGGTGAGGCCCCCCAGTCAGCCCCTCGATGTCCCAAGCTTCCACCGATACAGGGAGCATTCATGCCGACTCTATTTGCCTCACTCGTTGTTTGTAAACCGTAGCCAGCGAGGGAGCCGTAAGCTGAGCACATTATCTCCTCCAGACAATTAGCAGAAGCATTAATGGAATATATGCAAATGTGCAGTAATTGACCTGCGACTCCGCAGTTCATGATGGAGAAGGATGAGCTCCAGATGGCTTAATGATAGTAATTTAAGCCCCTTCTTTATATGCCATGCTTCCTTGCCATAGCCAGGCAGGACCTGGCCCAGGGAGGGAGGAGGGTGGGCAGCAGCGGGGACGCTGGGGACCAGAGACAGCCCTGGGAAGGTGGGTTGAAGCACAGAACAGCAACTGGTGCTGGTGTGGGAAGGGAAGCCATGAGTTCCCACAGAGCGGCCTTTCCCTGGTGGGCCACTGGTCAGGGAGCGCGGGAGAGCGGCCAAGTGCCAACAGGTCCGTGGGACTGCTGCTCTGGGGGATGCTCGCCCACCGTGGCGGGGGCTGGACCACCCGCCCTGGCTGTGCCAGGCTGCTGCCTGCGCCTTCGTCCTGCCACAGAGGTGCCTGCAGATGCAAAAGCCCGAATAGCAAGCAGTCTCCTTGCTCGGTTGCTACTCTGAGTTTACTCAGCCTTTACTCAGGCTGTGTTGGCCCCAGTCGTGGTCGGGGAGGGGGCGGTTTGGGGGAGCCCAAGGGGCTCATGTCCCACCAGCAATCTGCCCCAGGCAGCCTGACCAGCCCTGAGCTCCACAGAAGTTCCCAGCAGAGCCAGAGGTATTTGAATAACCACTCTGGGAACCCAAATTAAAATATTTATGTATAATTCATGCCATATGTTCCACCAATATTTTTTATTTAATCAACTGAAGACAGATGGCAGGAACATAGAGGCCATTAAACTAATGGCACTTTGTCTTTCCATTTATTTTTGTCTCCTTTCCTAAAATAAGACGAGTCCATGACAGACAGCACACCCCGGGCATGGGGCTGTCTCTGCCACTGTCAATGTGCCAGCAGGGTGTGGTGGCAGTGGCATTTCCCACCGTGAAGCCAGCCCCATCACGTAACCCGGTGTGATGTTGGCCCGGGCAGGGCTGGAATGAATCTTCCATAGCTGAGGGGTTTGGAGGAGAGAAATCCCCTCAAGGGAAAAGCCCCTGGGGGGGAGCTTGAGGGGACTGTCCCTTCCCTGGGCTCAGCTGCCCTCCCTGTGCGGAGAGCTGCCAGGGACGGCCCTGGGTAGCCCCGGCCATGGTGTTCCTGGGGCAGCACCGTGTCCATCCTGGCTGGCAGGGTGCGAATGGGGATGGTCAGACCTTCGGTCCTGGCTGGAGGATAGAGGATGCCCTGGCCTCAACCTCTGCAAAAGCCTCACTGGGGACATGATGGGCTGAAATGCAGCCACGGCGGTACGTGGGAGAGCCACACGGGGGACGACGTGGGGAGTTCACGCTCCCGTGGGGCCTCCCAGCCCGACGGGGTGCCCGGGTGCTGGAGCAGCTTCCCCCCACCCGGCTCCCAGGCCTGATGCTCGCTTGCCGTGGGCTTTCCAGCTGGTGCATCGAGACGTTCAGATCCAGAGGTGAAATGCGTATGTGTGTGCATGAGTGTGCATGCATGAATGTGTGCATGTGTGCGTGCACAGCTCATCCTCTTGTGGGTGAAATTGGGTGAAATCAGAAATCCCCCACGTGCCCCAGAGCCATCCTGTAGCACCTCTCCTGCACAGCGAGGCAGAGACGTGTGGGCTCTGGATAGGGGACTCACCCCCGCATCCCTGTCCCTGACCCCGGGACACTGGCGGCCAGCATTGCTCCCAGTGCACTGACATCTCCCTCCTGTCCTGCATCCTTGTGCCGGGGGCAGGGGGGAAGGTCGAACTGCCCCTCTGCAGGGCTGAAAGGTGAGGGAGAGCCCGGGCATCCTTCCTCGCCCTGCAGGGGCACGGGGACTGCCATCCTCCCCGCGTCCTGGGATGCTTTCCTAAGTGTGCCTTTCTCTTTGACTTGCAGGTGGAGATTTCTTGCCCTGGGAGTGAGATGAATGGGGCTTCGTTAGACAAAGGGTCCCAGTCAGCATTTCAGGCCCTGAGAGGAGTCCAGGGACTTTTCATTCTTTGTCTGAAAGGGCGACGGTGCCGTTTCCATTAGAGAGATGCTTGCGAGAGCCGGTGCCGCGGAGCAGAAAGGCGAGCAAGAAGAGCTGCGTCAGCTGATCGGCTTTCAAATCACCTTCAAACCCTCGATTTCCTTAACATGATCCCTCCATCAGCCGAGTCTCCGGGGCACGGCTGGGGGGCTTTGCTGGGAGGAGAATAAACCGGGGACGGCGGTGACAGCCAGCGCTGGAGAAACCCCGCTGTACACGGTGGGGGGAGCCCTGAAATCCACCCCCGCTGCCTTCCCCAGCCCTCCTGGACGTTTTAGGGTCAGGCAATAGCTTTGCATGGCCTCACCTTGCAGCCCCTGCTGAGCTCTGGGGGCATCCGTCTGCTCCCCCGGTATACCCCAGGAGCCACCTCCAGCCCGGGGGGGCAGGAAACCCCCCCCTCGGAGCATCCCCGGGGCCGGAGAGCAGCTCCCCCGCGGCACCGGCTGCTGGGGGAGGGATGAAGACGCTATGGCCAAATTATTGGTAAAACTCCAGCGGTATTTTCGGCGAAAACCTGTGCGTTTCTTCACGCTGCTGGCTCTCTACCTGGCAGCCGGCAGCTTGGTTTTCCTGCACTCGGGTTTCGTCGGGGAGCCCACAGTGACGGGGACCCAGCGTGGCCCCGGGGCTGGCGAGGGGCCGGGGCTGCCCTACCTGGGAGTGATGCAGCTGAGCCGTGGCTTCAAGGCGGCAGCAACGATGCCGGAGGGGGGACGGCGACACGGACCTTGGTTCAAAAGCACCTCCAAGGAACCGGTGGAGAGGGCTAAAGCCAGCGACTACGGCAGCACCCGGAGCCGGGTGCTCAGGGGCAGGAGCGGCCGCGAGAAGGAGGAGGACAGAGGTAAGGGCTGGGGACACACGCGTCTGGGCAGGGGTCCCTTTTCTCCTGGGGAAAGCCTCGTGCGCCAGGGCAGTGGTCTCCGAGCTGGTTTGGTTGTGCACCCCTACCAGGAACAAATTTCTGAGCATGCACCCCCAGTAAATGTGTATTTATTTATTTATAAACCATATCCATGTGCTACTCAAGCCCTCAGATTTTCTTCCTACACCCCAACAGACTGCCCTGCGCATCCCCTGGGGTGTAGCACCCCGTTTTGGAGACCACTGGTCCAGAGGCTATTCCCATAAATTCCTATTCCTCCCTCCTTCCCCACCTTTCTCCCCCCGCAAGTGCCAACAATCCACTTTCATTTTTCCGTTTTCACTCTTTCCCACTTGCGCATCATCAAGCTCCATGTCCCACCTTGCAGGGATGGGTGATTTTGGGGGTGCCAGCTGGGGAGAGGCTGAACCCCATCTTCACCCCATCCTTCGGCTGTGCCACGGGCCACATTCAGTTTTAATTCTATTGGCCCTGATGAACAGTAAAAACAGATTTGTGGCCTGTTGTTCGCGTTGCCGGGGTGTTCAGGCAGGGGCTGGGATTTGGCCTTTCAAGCCAGGAGATCCCTGCCTGGCTGCTGCCTGGGGTACATGCTGTATTGTCGAGTGGGACCATTATTAATGAACAAGGATAAGTGAATGTAGTAGTTCTCATTGATTTTTAAAATGTCATCTATTTATCCTGAAGGCAGCTGTATGCAGGCAGAGTTGCGCGCTCGCTCTGAATTTGGGTGGCTGAGAGCTGCCCATGGGGGCTTCTGCGTCCCAGTGGTTATTCAGCTCATCGCTTCCCTCGCTGGCACCCATGAGCACCCCGTGCCAGCAAACCTCACCCAAATGCACCCCGTGTCCCCTCTCTGCTGGCTCTGCAGCCCTCCTGGCAAAGGAGCATCTCGCACCTTCAGCTGCTGCGGAAGCCGTTACGATTTCTTGTCATTAATAAAGTGGGCTGGCGAGAAGGAGCAATGGAGTTATTGCTCCAGTGCCACGCAGCTGTGGCAGCGGCGTGCTGGATGCCTCGGCGTTCAGGGCAGGAGCTGCAGCGTCAGCCGGTCGAGCAAACTCGGAAGGGAATCGGGAGCGAGAACTGCTGGAGAGGTGTCAGGATGCTGCTGGGCTCCTCTTTGCCTGTTGCTGCTTGCCCCCCTCTCCTGAACGCCAGGGTGGGTGAAATCTATGGTGGGGGGGATGCGCATCCATGGGAGCCCCAGTGCCTGTGGAGGCTGCTTGGTGTGAGCAAGCCTGTGCCCCAAAGCCGGGCTTGCTCAGGAGCCGCCCCACAGGTCTTGGCACGTGCAATTCCCCAGGGGTCCTGGGCTGGAAGCTGCAGCTCTCCGGACCCTTGATGGAGCAAGGGGTGTGTGGCTCGGAGAGAAGCAGGAACCCCCAACCCCGTGGCAAATGGGGGGTTTCACAGGGGTCATCACGCTGAGCCAGGCTTGGTCCCCCCCGACTCAGGCTGCTCCCAGGGCACGGGGGGCTCCTCCTCGGCTGCCGGCCCCGTGGCAGGTCTGTGCTCATGTTCACTCCAGGCAAGATGCACGGTCCAGGCTTGGAAGCAGGAGGAAAAATGGCTTGTGGTGCTTGAGGGACCTCCTCACGCTAAAATGAGATGAAAGGGGGTTTCCCCGTCATGCCCGCCTGCAGAGGGGTCTCCGGGAGCGTTTCTGAGGCGCTTGTAGCCGTGTTGCTCCATTAATGCGAATTGACGTTTAGCGACTCCTCACCAGATGGTTCGTGAGCCCAAGCTGTCAGTCACCATAAAAACCCCAAGCAGCGCTCCTGTCCCCGGCCATATGCAACGCGTCCACCGTGATTAACCTCTGCCGGCACTGCCGCCTCCCCGTGCCCGGCCACGGCAGGGGCTGAGAGGCAGGAGGAGGGGATGCTGGGCTCGGGCATCGCTGGCTTTAGCTGCTCATAGGTGGTCTGGGAATATCGTCTTTCCCCTTTTTACTCTCGCGTGGGAAGGCTCAGCATGGGCAGCGGTTAATGGGAGCCAGCGCAGACCTGGCAGCTGGAGGGGATGCGGTGTCACCTCATGAGCATCTCGGCAGCTCCCGAGCAGGATGGTGCAGAGAAATTCTCCAGCTTGAGAAACCTCCTGAGCCTGGTGTGCCCGGCATGCCTGTGGGGCTGTCGGAGCCCCAAGGGATGGGTGCTGAGCACCCGCCTCGCTCCCCTGCTCCTCTCCAAAGCGCCCGCTGCTTCCCTGGGGCATCTGGCAGGAGCAGGCAGATTTTAACAGTGGTGGTAATTAAGCAGGGGATGGCTTAACAAGGCGGCTGCGGAGGCTTTGCCATGTGAAATCGTTCTTGTGGGAATACTGCTCCTAAAATCAGCTCTGGTTTAGCTAGCGTGATGTGCGGCTCTGGTTTGCCAGGGTGATGTGCATCCCTCCTCCTCTTCCTCCTCCTTCCCGGCCACGCCGATGGAGCCCCAGGGTCAGGCCAAGGTGTGGGTCGAGGGCAGCCCCGTCTGCCAGGGAACAGCTTCGGCTCATCTGCATCCCTGTGCGAAGGCACATCTCCTGCCTCAAATCTGGGGGCATTTTTGGATGGTGAAGCCAGGGGGAGCAAGCAACGGCCCCAGCCCGGCAATGCCCAGCATCGCTTCCTCTCTGCCATATCCCTCTCGGGTCTTTTCCTGGAGGTCTCCAGCCATTCCCAGCCGGGGCTGGGCTCCTATGTGACACACGAGCAAGCAATGCCATGAAGAAATGGGGACCAGCCATCTCAGGCACGCAGCTGAAGACGACCTTATATCTTCTGACACTGGCACAGTTGTCCCAGGGGTGGTCAGTGTGAGCCACCCTTCCCGAAGCTGCTGCCACCAATATCCACCCGCTCTTTCCCATGCCCACAAGGAGCGTGTCCCTTCTCACATGCCAGACTTGTATTGATACGGCCAGGGTGAGCCCCTGACCAGCCATCGGTGCTCTGCGGGGCAGAGATTTGCTGGGATACTCCCCAGAGGGGTCATTAGTGACCCAAAGTGATTGCTGCCGGCGTGGGGGGAGCAGCCCTGAGCGCGTTGGGGTGGCGTTGCAGGGGTGCAACTCGCTTCCCCACGCAAGCGGGGTCACCAGCTGGCCCCGAGTGCGGGCACAGCACCCAGGGGGTCCCTGCTTGCACCCCATGCCTGCACCCAATGGGGACCCCAGTGCCCAAGTGGTTTGTGTGCACGTGCTGCGCCACAGCCAAGAGCTGCGGCGCTCTCTGGAAGACCAAGCTTTATGTTAAGCTTTACATTAAGATGTTAAACGTGAATTTGCAATGCCAACGGCCCCAGTGACCAGCCTAGCTCCTGGAAGAGTGAGATGTTCAGGGAATTTAATGACTATTGCTGGGTGGATCTGTGTGTCTGCTCACACGCATGTTTCCAATGTGGTCTGAAATTCCTCTTGGCCCCGTGAGACCTGCGTGCTGGGGCAGGTCCCCCTCTCGCTGCTCAGCACCCTCCCGCAAGCTGTGCCTAACCTGACCACGTGCCTTTCAGCATCTCCCCCTGCTCGCTCCTCCTTCTCTTATTGTCCTCGTATCTCCCTAATTATTCTGGTTGCCTTCCTAATAAGTTGCAGCACGCATATGTCAAGAGCAGTGGATTGAAGGTAATGCACATCAGTCACCGGCTCTGTGCAAATGACTGGAGTAATCCCGCACCGGTTAGATCTGTCATGACCAAAATGAGCTGACCTGCCGAAACCTGCTCAGCGCTGCGGAAATGCCACGTTATGCTGAGAGTAATTGGGAGCAATGAGTTATGACTCTTTGGTGGTTAAAGTTACCAGGCACGTTTCTCTCAATCTTTCTCCTCCACCTTCCTCCAGGCTGGCTTGGGGAAGCCAGCTGGCAGTGCTGGTGGGGTCTGCGCCATGCAGGGCGTTGGGGAGGGTGGAGGTCTATGTGCACACCATCGATGGGGTGTACGCGAGGAGTTGGTTCAGGGACCCTCCAACAGATGCAAAATGCAAGCTGGAGGTGAGAAGTATTATCCCATGTTGTGGTTTGGAATTGGAGCGGCACATGCGGAGATGCTCTGCTATTAGAGGGATAATTTGGTGTGTGATGGAGACATGGAGATGGAAGGAGAGACACAGGGTGGTAATCATGTATGGGAAGATGCACCTTGCTTGCGTAGAGCCATGGCTTCACTCTTGGCAGAGCAGGGGAGCCCTCCCTTCTGTTCCTGCCCAGTCCTGTGCTGCCAGGTATCCCGGTGCTTTCCCAAAGCCCTTGGCTGGGGTGCTGGGGCCAGAGCCCTGGTGGCACAGCTGGAGGGGTGTTTGGTGCTGTGAAAAACAACTCCTTGCCTTGGGATCCAATGGCCCTGAAGGGACAGGAGCCTCTCCTTTTGTATCCCCACAGTGGGACTCTGCAGCAGCAGCTCAAAGCCAGAGGCCAGTGGCTGCCCCATGGGCTCCAGGATTTCTCCAGGACAGGGTTGCCCCATGCCAGTGTTCTGCAGAAGGTGCCCTGAGAGTGGAGCGGCCATTTCAGGCTAATGAAAAGTGAAAGGTTGCCGTTACATTCATTGAGGATGTGTACCTGAACCAGGGACTGAGGTGAACCAGACCGGTTTTGGATTCCAAGCCAGCTCTGCCATTGCCCCCAGGCTGGTAAGACCCGGCCACAGGTCCCCAAGGCCACCCTCCCCTTTCCCTGGGGCACCTGCGCCAGGTGGCTGATCTGCACGTCCTCTGCCAGAACATGTTAATGGACATCTCATTAGCTGATTACCTGGTGGCTAATCCCACCGGCTCCCGCAACCCCTGTCCTCCTTGGGCAGCAGTGGCAGCGAGGATGCTGAGCATCCTTGCACCAGCACCACATCCCTCTGTCGGTGGCAATACATCTTCCTCGCAGCAAATGCTCAGGTGGGAGCAGGAGTGGGACACTAATGAGGGCACCTAATGAAGAGACCGAGCAGGGACAGGGCGCTCGCCCCTACTGAGAGCCCACAGCCAAGACGAAACATTGCAATGGGCACAAAGGCAAGGAGATGGCTGTTTGTTTTCAGATTGTTGGGAAGGGCTACATTTGTCAAACAAATGATTTCATCCTAACTATTTATTCAGCTCTATTCCCTGCCTACCAGCATCTTCATTTGCTCTCAGCACAGGCATCAGCCTTTACTTTGCCAAGTGTTAGCGCCCAGCAAATATCCTCTGCCTTGATGTCTGGGACTGGGGAAAATGAGCCACTGGGTGAAGAAAATTTGTTTTAAAGTGTATTTCTCCATTATCCACCCCTGTGCTCCTGGCAGGGCAAAGTGAAGGGGATGGGTTATTTTACCATGTAACTCATCTCTTTTTGGAGCCACTTTACTCAGGAAGGCTCAGCAGAAAGGAAGAGGACGGAGAGGAGAAGCCTCGGTACAGAGAGCAGCATCCTTCCTATCCGTAGTGTTTTCTGGGCTTTAGCTACCTTTCCTTGCAGCGTTTGCAGGGGCATGTTGTACCCAGGGCATGTGTTTCTAAAGCAAACAAACAGGGCGCATTGCCACGCATCCCTATTTGGGAAAAAAATCAAAAGAGGGGGTGGGAATTGTTGGGCTCAGCTCCAGCTGGTTCTTACCCCCCTCTTCTCTACCCTCCCCCAGCAAGATACATCGGCTGCTACGTGGACAACACTCGCCGCCGAACGCTGCGCGGTGTGTCCTTCTTTGACTACAAGAAGATGACAGTCTTCCGTTGCCAGGACAACTGTGCCGAACGGTAGGGCGGGAGACGGACACCACGTCTTCATCAATTCCCTCGCACCGCCAGTGTTTCTGTGCTGTCACAGTTCCCTGCCCTGCTGCTCCCCTCCCCTTCCTCCCGCCTTCCTTGTTTCTTCTTTAAATTTATGTCTTTTTTTTTTCTTTTTTAATTCACTGGTGTTTTCCAGGACCCCAGTTTCCTCCTCTGGAAAAAGGTCTGGAGGGATGATGGGCTCCATCCTCGTACGGAGCAGGGGGGTGTAAGGGTTCCAATTTGGTGCTGCGGGGGCCTTGAGCACTTCCATCCACCCACCAAAATGCTGTCCCCCACCAAAACACCCTCTCCAGACCTTCTCAGCTGTCAAAACGCATCCATGAGCCGCTGGGGAGACACACGGATCCTGTATTGCAGAAGTTTTCTCCTTTCCCCAGTGTTACACAAAGTTTGTGCCCCAAACATGGTCTGTGCCGGCGGGGCGGGCAGCGTTGCAGACAGTTTGCTGCCTCTAAACTTCCCTGGAGCCGAAGCCCATCGGTGCAGCATCCCACGGCACCTGGGGATGATGCTGCAAAGGACCATCTCTGATTGCTGGGGGTCCCCACAGTAGGGCTCATCCTCCTCAGCACGATGGACGCATGCCATGAGCCAAGCTGACTGTTGCAGCGCATCTCCAGCAGGGCTGACGCGGGGCTGATCCACACCAGAGCCCCTCTGGAGTGCTGGCAACCCCACCGTGGGACTTGCCGGTCCGGCACTGCCCCTCTCCAGTGGGTCTCCAGCTCTGCTGGCACTTGGCAAGCACCCACCTGTGCTGCAACCCCCCCGTTCCAAATCCAGTCTGTATCGAGCAGCACAGCTCTCGTGCTTTGAAGCCGAGTGAGGTCCCCATCACTTATTCCTGCTCCGCCAACACCCGTTACATCCGCTCTGCCCGTAAGAAATGTTGCTGTCTCCTGCTTTATGATCTCTGTGGCCTGTGGAGCCCTTTCCCTGAATCGAGTCGAATAGAATAGAATAGCATAGAATAGCATAGAATAGAACAGCATAGAACAGCATAGAACAGAACAGAACAGAACAGAACAGGATAGAATAGAATAGAATAGAATAGAATAGAATAGAATAGAATAGAATAGAATAGAGTAGAGTAGAGTAGAGTAGAGTAGAGGAGTAGAGTATTTTCAGTTGGAAGGGACCTACAATGATCACTTAGTCCAACAATGTACCCTTGGGATGCAGTGCTGCTTCCAGCGCTGGGTGTGAGCTGGCTGCAGCGGGGATGCTCCTGCAAAACCCCGTGGAGCCGGGGGGATGCCTGGGGATGTGCTGAGCCCCCCCATCTCCCTCTCCCCAGGGGCTACCTCTACGCAGGGCTGGAGTTTGGCGCTGAGTGTTACTGTGGACACAAGATCCAGGCGTCGAACGCCAGCGAGTCCGAGTGCAACATGGCGTGCAAGGGGGAGAGGAGCAACACCTGCGGCGGGGTCAACCGCCTCTCCATCTACCGCCTGGAGCTGGCCCAGGAGTCCGCCAGGAGATGTAAGTTGGCAGCATCAATGTGGCTCCTGGTTCGGGAACCCCTTGCAGTGCCGGTGCAGGCGAGCCCCCGTGTCCCCGAGCTGCACAAGCTGAGTCACGGCTCAGGAGAGGTGGTCTGAACGCGGTTCAGGTCTGTGGCTGGGGTTCCTGCAAACCACAGGGATCACCCAGCAGGGATGGCCGCTGGCAAGGGCTGGGTGGAGTGGAGAACCCCAAGGACCCCACCAGGAATTCAGGGCGTTTTCACAGAATCATAGAATCATTTAGGTTGGAAAAGACCTTTAAGATCATCGAAGCCAACCATCAACCTAACACTGCCAAGTCCACCACTAAACCATGTCTCTAAGCACCACGTCTACCCGTCTTTTAAATACCTCCAGAGATGGTGACTCCACCACTTCCCTGGGCAGCCTGTTCCAATGCTTGACAACCCTTTCGGTGAAGACATTTTTCCTAATATCCAATCTAAACCTCTCCTGGTGCAACTTGAGGCTGTTTCCTCTTGTCCTATCACTTGTTACTTGGGAAAAGAGACCGACCCCCACCTCGCTACAACCTCCTCTCAGGTGGTTGTAGAGAGCCCCCTGTTCTCCAGACTAAACAATCCTGGTTCCTTCAGCCGCTCCTCATAAAACTTGTTCTCTAAACCCCTCACCAGCTTCGTTGCCCTTCTCTGGACACGCTCTAGTACATCAATGTCTTTCTTGTACTGAGGGCCCCAAAACTGAACACAGTATCTGAGTATTTTGGGAGACTTTGGAGGAAGACCTCTTTACTGGCGGCCAAACAAAATCGTCACCATGTTCGATGCGTGCTGCTGGTGGAGCTGGCTGCGGGATGATGGATGCGCAGGAGCTCCAGAAAAAGCCAAGGGTGTTCCCCATCAGAAGTGCTTGTTTGGTTCCCAATTAGGCAGCACTATAATTACCCCCCTTTTTTTCTTTTCTTCCCTTGTACCCAAGCAATGGGAAAGAGGTTGGTGGTGTTCAGAGCTCCAGGCACCCGGTGGAGTAGCAGCCCCGCAGAGGGGCCAAGGGTGCCTGGATACGTGCAATCGTGGGTGAGGACCTGGGATGGGACCTCTCGGGGTGCCAAAGGGGACCAGGCCAGCCCCAGCCCTGCTCTCCTCACTGTCTCCATCCCTCCTGCACACTGGGATCACTGTGCTGACAAAAAGAGGGAGGAAAAAATAAACCTGACTTTGCTGCTGGGGCTTTTGGTCTGATTTTGCACCGTAAGCAGCCGAGCAAGCTTCTCCGTCAATATGGCTTCACAGCCGGAGGGTGATAAGAGCCGGAGAAAAGCAGCCACTGCGCCGATGGGCGGCTGGAGAGGAGCGGTGGGGGATGGGGATGGGGACACTGGGGCACGCAGAGGCTCTTGCTCCCGAGCCTGGGGTGCGCAGGGTGGCAGCGGCATTGGTTTTGGGGTGCAGCCCCTGCTCCTCATGGCTGGGCCAGCATCGCTCTCAGCGCCACTGTGGCCTCTCTCCCTCACAGATGGCAGCGCGATATTTCGGGGGTGCTTCCGCCGACCGGACAACATCTCCATCGCCCTGCCCATCAGCCAGCTCATGCTGAACATGTCGGTGGACAAGTGCGTGGACTTCTGCACCGAGAAGGTACAGGGGGATGAGGGGGGGCAGTGCAGGTCAACATCTTAATCATCTAAATCGTCATCAGAAAGGGTCACACTGGGTAAATTTTTATCTGATTTGGTGTCATAATTATGTGTATCCAAATTGCAAAGGATCAAATTGATTGTGTGTGTCTCTGCCATGGGGAGGGACTGGACTGGACAGCAGGTCCCCACAGGGGCAGCACCCGCTGCCCGCCCTGCCTGCTCCCCACCGCGTCGCCCCCCCCAGCAGGCAGCAGCCACCAGGGGGGTTTGGGCAGGAGCATCGTGGGGTCCCACCCTGGTTCAGGGGTGCTGCAGTGCGGTTGCTCCTGGGGCATGATGCCTATAAGCAGGCAGGGGAAAGGCTGGCAGTGGGCATTGCTGGAGTATTTATTAATTAAAATCAGGTAAATTATCGGGTCGAGGAAGAGAGACCTGCAGGTGGGGACAGTCATGCCCTCCCTTTGTGGCCTCCCTGGCAGAGGATGGTGGGAAATAAACCATCAAACCAGTTAAATACAAGCGGCTGTTCCGTCGCCGGCTCCACTTTCCCATCGCTGCTGGGAGAGCTTGGGGCCAGGAGGTGTAAATAACCGGAGCCCCTCGATTAACCCGGCACTGTCACAGCCCGGTGGTAAATCACCTGTCAGCCACTGAATGGGCCTCATAACTCTGGGCTTGGAAACTCCGGTGAGGCTGCCATGGGTCCATCCGATGGTTTTTAGTAACCTTGGTGCAGGTGTCAAGCTCACAGATGACATGCCACAGCTCTGCCAGGAGCGCCAGCACCCAGTGCATTGCTGTCTGCACCGGCAGGCAGCTCGGCCATGCCGCAGGAAAGTTGGGGCTTGGGTGTTTTTTTTGGTGGCTGCAACAAGCTGCATATCCAACCGGCTGGAAGAATGCAGCAACCGGCTGGAAGGATGCTGCAACCAGCTGGAAGGATGCTGCAAACTGCCCTGCGCTGCACAGTGGGGCTGGGGTGGCGAGGATGGGTGCAGGGGGCAGAGGAAATGTCTGCTGTGGGGGCCGGGGCCGGTGCTGCCGGCTGCCCTCTCTCCACCCATCCCCGCAGGAGTACCCACTGTCGGCCCTGGCCGGGACCTCCTGCCGCTGCGGCTTCCCCACCACGCTCTTCACCCTGCACGAGCGCGAGGATGAGCAGCTCTGTGCCCAGAAATGCGCCGGTGAGGAGTTTGAGAGCTGTGGCACCGCCGAATACCTCCTTGTCTACCAGACCCAAGTGCAAGGTGAGCCAGCACCGGGCTCGTCCCGCCTGCTGCTGGGCAGGGGGCTGGGCAGGGACCACTCCAGCGTCGGTGCTAGCACCGGTTTCCCAATCCCTTCCCAGGGACACCAGCAGAAAGTGAACGTGAGCTTGCAGCATCTATTTGGCTTTCATTAAAAATTACCATTTATTTTAATTTCCTGGGAAATCAATCCTCCCCTGAACAAACAGCTTTAATTACTGCCTGACTCAGCTGCAGGGGAGAGCAGTTTGCCATCTGCCTCCAGCAGGATCCCTCCTTGCCGGCGCTTGTCCCGCCTTGTCACCGGCAGTACCGGTGAGCCGGAGCTTTGCCAGCTGGGGAGAACGCATTCCAGGAAAATATATGGGGGAATAAAGCTGTGACCAGGGAGAAGTCCCCGGGAGGCTGTGCAGAGAGTGCTCTGGTCCCCCACCACCCTGCAGGTCCCAGTGGTGGGACCAGCGGGAACAGGGAAGCACAGGGCAAGGGGAAACCTGTTACTGGGAGAGGAAAGGGCTGAATGCAGCAAGTGAGGACCTAAATTCAGGTGGCTTTGCTTCAGAGCGGCTCGGTGGCAACACGATCCCTGCTTCGGTGTTTGAGGCTGTACTGGAAACGCTTGTGCCTTCACTGAAAAAGCAGGAGCGTTGTTTGGTGGATGCACCCGCGTGACTCGGTGTCTCCTAATCACGCAGGCAGCAAGCAGCCGGTAATGGCAGAGCACCTCCTGCCCTCTTCTTAGAGCTTTTTGGGGTGTCCAGGACTCTTTGGGGTGTCCCCACGTGCCTTAGGCAGAGTGCCTTTCCCTATAGCAGCCACCTCCTCGCACCCTGCCCCAGCATCTTCCCGGGAGGCAGCAGCACACTGTAAGAAGAGGGATATCTCTGTAGGAAAAGCACGTTACCGTGCCGCAGCCCTGACGTGCCTTGGCCGGTTCTCACTGCAGACAACCGCTGCATGGACAGGAGGTTTCTCCCCACCCGTGCCAAGCAGCTGGTGGCCCTGGCCAGCTTCCCTGGTGCTGGCAACACCTGGGCACGCCACCTGATCGAGCTGGCCACCGGCTTCTACACCGGCAGCTACTACTTCGACGGGTCTCTCTACAACAAAGGTGAGAGGGGGGGTCGCTGCCAGGGGTGCACCGGTCCCACCTGAGCCGGGAGAAGGTCCTGGTGCCATCCCTTGGGTCTGCAGGAAGGGGAGGGCAGCGCCAGGTACCACCGATGCTGCTCCATGGGATGGTTTGCGCTGGATGTGTGCTGGTTCAAAGGGTATCGGAGGGACCTGACATCACATGTGTCCTGCCTGTAGCCTCCCCATGCTGCCCACTAACGCTGGCCAGGACCCATCTGGGGCAGAACTGGGGTTTCTCCATCACACTGGTGGTTTTTAACTTGCTGTGAGGGTTGGAATTTTCTAGAGGAGGAACCGGAGCAGCTCCAATGCTGGTAAAGAAGGCAATTCCTGCATGTTTTGCCCCAGGAAAAGGCTGATGGGGTTTTGTGATCAGATTTCCCCAGGAGCTGCTGTTTGCGGGCTTGGCACTCTCATCCTGGGATGCATAAAGTGAGAAGCAAATGAAAGTCACAGCTGCATGGTGAGAAAGACTAATGCAGCCTTCCAGCTTCAGGATTTGGGAGCGGGTGGTGCTGGTGGCACCAATATTCTGGAGGACAAATGTCCCCACGTGCTTCCTGAGTAGCTGCAGATAAAAACAGCAACATGTCAGGGCAGCCAGGGAACACCGACACCCAAATGAATGAATATTCACAGTGCAAAAAACCACTGATGAGCTCATGGGGGGATGGAGGAGGGAGCTGATCTCACTTTCCTGTTCTCCTTGGGCTGAAAGATTTGGTGGAGATCCATATTCTCGTCCTGGGCAACACAGGTTTTTTCCCAGTAAATATTTAACGGAGGAGGGATGCTGTCGTTCCCACCTCTTGTGCCCTCTGGGGCAAAAGCAGCAGTGCTGTGCCCACCGTATTGGTGCCAGGGCCGATAGCATGTGGGCTTTGGGGACCTCAAATTAAGCAGCGAGTTTCAAGCCAAAAAAATCTTGAGACAGGCGTGAAGCTTTTTCAGGCAAAAGCCACCACTTCCCAATAACCCACCATATTGCAAAGAGGAGGGAAAAGACCAGTTCCCCCATTTTATAGCCATTTACAATAGTTTTATTCATAGACCCTGAAAGTTTCTCCTGCTTTTCCTTCCCCTTCTGTGGCTCTGAGAAAAAATCCTCCTTCCCTCCTCGGCCATGGTGGAGCTGGTGTATGTACCAGGGGTACCCACATAGCTGGGGGGTCTGTACCCAGGGTACCCCCTAAAGCCCCGCTTGCCTGACGCTATAGGCAGCGATGCACTTTTTTTCAAGATTTGCCAAATTCAGCCTTTCAGAGATGGAGATGCTCTGTGCTGAGTGAGGGAGCCTGGACTGTATCAGCCCCCGGCGCTGGCACCCACCAGGGGTGCAGCCGGCATCGCACGTCCCTTGGAGGGGGGCATCACCAGGCGAAAGCCTTGGCGAGGTTTTGCTCATCCGACCGAGCGCAGGTTTCATATTTATTCTGGGCTGAGCGCGTCGGAGGGCCCGGAGGTATCCAGGCAACTGGCAGATTAGCCATCACATCCCTGCGTCGCACGGCATGGCTGCCGAAAGCAAATTACACATCTATAATTGATGTAATACAGCTACTTACAGCTTATCTCCCCCCTCAGCTCAGCTCCGCTGCCGACACACTGTTCCCGGATAGTTTGGGTTGTGCTTTGCAGGGGCTGGGGGTGCAAAGGGGCTGGGAGCAATGCCGGGCTCAGCCCCGATACTCCGTGCAGGGGACATGGGGGATGGCTGTCCCCTCTCTGGACCCACCGTGGCATCACTGCAGCCCCATGGCTCATCTGCAACCCCGCGAGCGTAGGGCTTTTTACCCTTCTTAATTTATTGGGAGGGTTTAAATGCTGTGGCCAGGGAGATTATAGCTATAAAAATGTGTTCTTGACCCCACCAATATAAGCATAACGTACATTAATGCAGTAGACAGTTATTTAATGCCAGTGTGCTTTGCCCTGGGCAAAGCTGGGCTGTACAATACCAGGCTGTTGCAGACCATCTTGCTGAGAAGAGCCGAGCACGGCCGGGGAGGTGGCAGCCCTGCTCGGTCCCCGTGCACGCTACCCACCCTCTCGTACATGAATTTTACACCACGGCTTGACTCATAACTCAGGCAAATAAATGATTTCCATCTTCAAGAGGGCTGCAAATTCTACTTCGAGTCCAAGCTGCTTTTATCCAACTGTATTTTGCAACCTGATATCCCCCCGTCGTTTCCTTTCCCCAGCTCGCTTTTATTATTTTATTAACACCGGCACCGGCCACTTCTCAGGCACCCACTCGCTGTGTCTCGGCAGGGTTCAAGGGCGAGAGGGACCACTGGCGAAGTGGGAGGACGATTTGCATCAAAACCCACGAGAGTGGCCAGAAGGAGATCGAATCCTTCGATTCGGCCATCCTGCTCATCCGAAACCCCTACAAAGCTCTGATGGCGGAGTTCAACCGCAAATACGGGGGGCACATCGGCTTCGCAGCTCATGCCCACTGGAAGGGCAAAGGTAGGCTGGTGGGCTCGGCTGTCCCTGCCCCGCTCCCATGGGACACAGGTGGGTGAGCTCCAGCCCGGCTGCCGGAGCTACAAAGTTGTTGTTAAAGCCCAGCACAGCCCGAGTCTGGTCGCCATGGGGGAAGCCCGGGCTGTGCCACCCCTTTGGGGTCCCCATGTCCCTCTCCTGGCATGACCCACAGCATCACCTAGCACAGCTGAGGGCTCCCGTGTGCATGGGATGGAATGGGATGGAATGGGATGGGGAAGCAGAGATGCTCAGCTGTTTGGTGCTGTGTTGGGCAGCAGCAGAGAGGTGGCGGTGCCCGTGGACACAAGTTCAACAGCAGCCTGGTGGCAGCGGGGAGGGAATATGTTGGGTGGGTAGAACCCCAAGAACCCAAACTCAGCCCCTTCTTTGGAGCAGCTCTTTGAGGCCAAGGGCAGCTGGCCTGAATGCTTGGCTGGGCAGGTGGAGAGCAAGAAGAGGTTAAAAAAATACAACAGGATCCATTAGACATCTCCACCCATCACCTGATGGGCGCATGTGTTGGTGTGGGCCTGCAGCATCTCCATGGTGCCACCAAAGCCAAATCCCAGCAGGACCACCCTGCCCGGAGGGGTGTCAGGAGGGGATGGGCAGCCCTGCTCCCCGGCAGAGCCAGCCCTGGCACCGGCAGCGCTGCGGGGTGGAAACAAACCCCAGAACTCACCAAGGCAATAGTGCCTGCAACAGGTCCTGCCCGCTGCTGCCAGGTCACTCGCTTGCCTCCATCCTCCTCCCGGTCAGCAACACCATTCCATCTCTGCCTGTCCGGTGTGGTCTCACACACGCCTGAGTTTCTAATTAGCAGGAGGAAGGAGATCTCCAGGCCCTGGTTGCCTGTCCTTCCCCAGGGCAGAGGCGCAGGAGAAGGGACCCAGGCGCTGGGCAGGGCAGTGCCTGCAGAGTCCCCGGCTGGGGGAAGCCCCCTGCCCCTGTGCCACGCTCGCCCTCTCGCCGGCAGCAGGAGCGGTGGCAGCCGCCGGCCCGTCCCCATGGACAAGGCGGTGGCAGGGTGTTATTTCTGTGCGCCCAGCTGCTCTGGAGACACTACCTTTCCCATGCATAGGCGTATTGTGGAGGCTTGTTAATTATAGCAATTTACAAATTGCTGTTGTGGAATTGACTTCATTGGAAAGAGTTAAAATATTTAGCTTGATTGAACATCTGCTACCCTTAATTCAGAGTTTATTTAAGGGGAGCTTTTGCTGTTGTTGCTGTTATGTGCCTGGATTTCGTTATCACTATGTGCTTGCAGCGCTGGAGACAGCCCAGCCCTGTTCTCCCCATCGCCCCATCCCATAAAACCATGGAAAAGAAACATCTCACCGCTTCCTCGGTGGCTTTTCTCCCTGGGCAGGTCCCTGGGCTGGCATTGCCCCCGCCGTGGTGCGGTATGAGCCTCCTGCTAGATTTTATCCCCATCTGCTGCACCCCAAAGCACAACTGCAAATTGCAGATGCAGCCTGGAGAGGGGATGCAGGACAATCCCCTCGGTGCAGCCTCAGCACCATGGGAACCCTCCCGAGTTTTCCTGGTCCCAAATTCCACCCAGCCTGTCCCATGCCTTGTGCCCCCGAGGGGAGGGCGGGGGGAACAGACAGCACAGTCCCACTTGGACCTGCGTCAAAATACATCACCAAATTCTTTCCAGAGGATGTATGGTGTAATTAGCTGAGGGGTTAATTGTCAGGTTAATTAACCATTGGAACAACTTGCCCGGAAAGGAGATTTTCCATCGCTTGAGGACTTCAGTCGGGCTGGGAGGGTTGCTGAGAGCTGTGGCTGGGCACCAGAGAGGGGCTGGAGACCCCCATTTCGCTGACCCTGTGTAGGCGCTCAGCCCATGGAGGACCCCGGCCGTGGAGCCCGGGGGTCCCTGCGGGACCTTCAGCACCCACCCTGCCCTCCCACCAGTGCGGGAAGCAAATGCTCAACGGGGACGGTTCATTTGTGCCAGGTTTGGAATTAGCACTCGTGTGCGTGGTTAAATAAATCATCCAGAGGACAAAAAAAAAGTGATTAAAGGTGAGTAGTTAAGACGGGGCGCGGGGGTCCTATCCCCAGCCTTCCCTGCAGAAAGCCCCTTGCTCCCTGCAGCCCAGCTCTCCAAACCATTTCCTTCTCCCAGGAACTAATTTTGGGGCCATTTTGGGAAAAAGCCGTGCCCTCTCACAGCCTCGCCCACAGCTGCTGGTGCCGGGGGGGAAGTTTTCCTTCCCCCCCCCATTCTCAGTCCTGCGTGGAGCCCACAGAGGCCGCGGGTGCCGTGAAACCCCCGTTTGGTTCCGTGACATTAATTTTACGAGATCCCTGGAGCGGTTCCAAAGCAAAGTTTTATGTGATATGATTACACAAGGTGAATTGTCCTGTATCTGTTTAATGAAACAGATACTGTGTTTAATGATTCTTCAGGGAATTAAATACAGTTAAGCTATTAATCAGGCATTGGTTTCTGGGGGAGGACAAGAGGAAGAGGCAGATACCCAGAGCTTTTATGCATCATAAGATAGATGTATACGGCACTGCCAGGAGAGCTGTGGCTTATTATTGATGTTCCATTATCCCTTTTATCACCTGATTTTTATGGGAAGATCAATTAGTGAGAAGGATAATTGAAAGATTTCAGCAGGAGGCGCAGGCGGTGGCCCTAGGATGGGGGATGCAGGGAGCACGGGAGACATGGGGGACACTCACTAACCGTGTCCTCTGCTCCTTCCAGAGTGGCCAGAGTTCGTGGCAAACTACGCACCGTGGTGGGCAACACACACCCTCGACTGGCTGCGCTATGGCAAGAAGGTGCTGGTGGTGCACTTCGAGGACCTGAAGCGGGACCTCTTCGTCCAGCTGCAGCGGATGGTGGGGCTGCTGGGCATCACCGCCTGCGAGGACAGGCTGCTCTGCGTCGAGGGACAGAAGGATGGCAACTTTAAGCGATCCGGCTTGAGAAAATTGGAATACGACCCTTACACCCCCGAGATGAGGAAGATGATCAGTGCCTACATCAAAACAGTGGACACGGCTCTGAAACTCCGAAATCTGTCAGGGGTCCCGGATGACTACTACCCAAGATGATGGTTGATGACGGCGGGGGTGACTTGACCCTGCGTGGCGAGGAAAGGCTCGGTCTCCCCGGCCTCTGCCTACTTCCACCCAGTGGGTGGCTTTTCTTTTAATTCTCCATCTGCTGCTATTAGCTGTTAATCAACTCCCTGCATGAGCAATGAACGGTCCCCAGCCATCGCTGAGCTTGCTTGGCCGGTGCCGATGTGGACCTGGGCACGGCAGCACCGCCAAGGGGATGCGAGTGCCTTCCCTGCTGCAGGGATCCTGCTCCATCCCGCTCCTGTTTCGGCTGCCGCAGCCCTCCTTGGCAATGCAGTGGGATATTTGTGCCTGTCCCTTCGGGCTGACTGGCTGGGGACGCTGTGTTGCTCGTGCCGTGCCTGATGCACCCCCTCCAGCGCCGGCACACTGCCGCGGTGCCACAGGAGCTGAGCTCCCCTAGGGTGGGTGTCCCCAAACTCCCCTTGCTCCTTGGCCAGCCCTGGAAGGCTGCCGTCCATCCCTGGATGGAGCCCATTGGCCTTCCCAAGGGAGGAAAGACCGTGGGGGTTGGTACCGCATGGGTGATGCTCCCATGGGTCCCAGTCGGAGGTTAAGGAAATCAGGAAGGCTGGGCTGGGGAGAGCGATGCCTCCAAACAAGGTGGTTGCGTGTCCCCCGTGCACTGTCCCTTGGCTCCGCGGGGACCCTCCCTGAGCCTGGAGACCGGGGGGGTCCCTGGGGTGAGGCTGGTGTCCCCAGACACAGCACCGGGCAATGTTGCTGCTGCAGCCCCGGTGCCCTGGGGGGCTGTGACCCCCAGCCGGGGGCTGCTCAACCCACCCCAGGGCCTGCAGATGGGAGCCACCCCCACACTATGTGGATGATGCTCAAGAAGGGGACACTGGCCCTGGACAGGGGAGCTTACGGGACCCACAAGCTTGTCTGTGCCTCATTTCAAAAGCTCACGAGCCAGAAGAGCCCCCCAGAAGCAGTTTTGGGGGCCACGATTGGGGGCCATGCTACAGCCCAGCCGCATCAAACCCAGGCGGCACCGGGGAGCAAATCCTGGGACTGAGCTTTTAGGTTTCCCCCCAGCCGAATCCCATCACGCAATGGGTCCCCCCGGCCCTGCCCGCACCCTCGCCCGCTGCCTGCCCACGAGAAGCGAAACCAAAGGATCTCCGTGCGCATCGGAAAGGTGCCGTTCGCCAGGCTGGCTTTGTGCAGAGCTGCATGCGGTCCCCAGCCGTCCCCCTCCCCGCACCACCCTCCCAGCCCATCCCCGTCCTGGCTTTGCCGCAAATGAGCTTCCCTCCCCTGCCCCTTCCAACCTGCAAGTCCCATTTGGATGTAGGTGCAAAAGCCATATATTGTACGCAGCCTTTTCTAGAGTTAGGTATTTAACGATTGGCTTTTAACTCTTGATCTTGATAGAAATACATGCACAGGTCAAAATCTAGAGACACCGCTCAAATCTATATTCAAAAAGTGAAGAAAACACAGAGAAAAAGGAGAATTTAAATAAAATATATTTTTCTAATGTGCGTGCGGAGCGGACACGGGCAGCGATGCTAGGGCTGGGGGGCTCCCAATCCCCGTTTCTTTGCAGGGAGGTGGGCGAATGTGTTTATAGGGAGCAGCTGCCCTGTTTTTAACTCTTCCCTTGACAAATGGCTGGAGGTTTTCTAGGAGAGTGGGTGAGCTCTGTCCCAGCAGTGGGAATGGAGCTGACCCCACAATCCTTCGCTCACGGCGGCACGGGGCTGCCTACCTCGGTCAGAACAAATCCTCAGGTCAATCCAGCTATTAAAGGAGAGTTTTTGTTGCTATTCTGCCTTCCCGTGTGTTTGTGGGGCCGCCCGAGCACCCTGGCACCCCCACCCATCCCAGACCAGGGGCTGGATGTCCCCCGGGACATGGGAGCAACTGGCGGATGGCTCCTCTGCCCCCAGCTTTAATCCCATTAATGCCATTCCCATGTCTAAACCACCTACAACACAACCAAAGCGGCTCCTTCTTGGGAGTTTTATTACCTTTATAGTGTCTTTAAAGACAGTTTTATTCTGGTCCGTGGTGGGAACAGGGAGATTTACTGCGGGCTTTATTCCCATTGCCGCCCGTCCTTCCTTGGCTCCGGAGCAAGAGCAGGCTTGGTGCAATTTACTCCTTTTCTCTTGGCCGATTGCCTTCTTATCTGGAGTTGGTGAAATCCCCTTTTTTGTATAGTGTCGGATTTGCAGCGATCAAGACGAATGCTGGGCATGATTTGTTCTGACAGGCGTCATCTGAGGAAGGGGCAACATTCCCTTCTGCCCCTCGGAAGTAATTAAACCCAAAAAGCCAATTAATCTCTGAGATAAAACAATTAAGAGATGACATCGCGTGCAGCCAGCGTGCTCGGGGTCTCGGGCTGAAGCTTGTAAGGTGGAAGGGGAGGCGTGGGGAGCAGGGACGGGGGCTGTCCCCAGCACAGGGACCCCCCCTAGGCTGGGGACCCCCCCATCCCCACAGCCCAGGGGACATCGCTGCCTCCACCAAACCCCTTCAGAGCCGATAGCAAAAGGACCGAGGGAACTCCCTGAGCACCGGCAGTATCAGCTTACCTCTTTTTTTTTTCTTTTCCGTGTGGCTTTAAGGATCACTGAAATTCAATGCCTTTATTTCACCGCAATTGTTCGGTGTGGGGTTTGGTTTAATTTTTTCTTTTTTGCAATGAAGTGGAGCAATTGGAAGTCATTACCTCCCCATAAGTGTGTGCGGCACATGTGGCTGCACAGACACACACACACACACACGCACACGCACCCCCAGCTTAGGAGGGTCCGTGCCTTCACCTCCATCCCGGCTAATGCAGGAGCAGCCATCACCATCCTGCTGGCGGCTGCTCTCCCCGCAAGCAGAAGCTGAAGGTTTATGATTTATTTTATTTTTATTTATTAAATGTTGGGCTATTTTTTTACCCCATAAGACTGGCATGTAATAATAAAATCTATATTCCCCCCGGAAAGAGAAACCAACCATCCTTTCTGCATCATTTCCATGTACAAAGCTCTTGACATGTAATAGCCGCCCTGCTCGGCTGCCTCCATAATGCCATTAGCCTGGCTCGTTGGAGAGCACCGAGACGTGCAGGCAGGGTAGGCAACCCTCAGCGTTTCCACAATGATTTTTAAAAGCGGTGAATCTTTCCACTTGACTCAGCCTCGGCGAGCCCCGAGCAGCCCCGGGCGGGAGCAGCCGGCTCACATGGCCTCAGCATGGGCCTGGGGACTGCCGGGGGGGTGACCTTGACCGCCCACCCTGGCTTCCTGCATTACAAATCATCTTTTTTCTGCAATCTCTCATCCCTGGGAGCATTTTCGTGCCTCCCCAGTCCTGTGCTGGCGGAGGCTGCAGCATCCTCCCTCCCGGGCTGGATGGGTTACTCAGCCGTTGCCCTAGCAACGGCGTCTGCACCAAAACGCCCTGCATTTCCCCCAATTCTGTGTGGGTTTTGCGCTCAGCAGGCTGGTCCCTGCGATGGAGGAGATGATGCTGGAGGAGATGATGCCAGAGAGCAGCTCAGGCCCAGGCTCCCTTCCCCAGCCAAGGCAGCAGATGCCCCTTTGGGGTGAATTCAGAGGGTTCTGGGCAATGACCCCAGCAATGCAAATGATGCTCAGAGCAGGTCAGAGGGAAGGGGCTCCCCTTTCTCCCAAATTAAATCACACACAAAGTTCTTGCTGCTGTTTAAATGAGAGGGAAATAACCCACCTCAGCAGCTTAATACAGAAGCTGCGACAGCACTTTCACAAAAGCTTTATAATGTAGGGGAGATGCGAGTTATAAATCTGAGCAGCAGTAATATTCATCCCCTACAAAAGAAGCATGTTTATTTATCGGTTTTACTATTTTCCATAAAATTTACGGTTGACAATCTGCCTGAATGCAGTGGAGATAATTTAAACATGGCTCCAACCCGCCTGGCATCAAGGAAAGGGAAAGGGGAACACGTTTAATCTTTTTTTTTTTTTTTTTTTCTTAATTCCAGTTCTAAATAAAGGGCGTGATTTATCAGAGAAGGAAAGCACAGCTTTATTTCAGGGCTGTGACAGCTAATTGAAAAAGAGCAGTCATTAAGGATGGTAATGTGTTCCACAGAAATTATTTTGGAATATTCTGGAGTAATTTCCCAAGCAGACACGTGAAATGAGACCGAGCCCCAAAGTTATGGGGCCTTGTGAGTGGCGGGTAATTACAGGGAGGCGGCAGTGGGGAGCGGGCACGGAGAGCCATGAAGTGGGTTTGGCATGCTGAGAGGATGCGCTGGGCAAGGACCAGTCCTGCCACAGGCTCCCAGTGCCCTGCAGCACTGTTGCCAGTGTCTGGGGGTGCTGAGCCCCACAGCACGTGGGGCACACAGGGCATGCAGGACCCCTGATGAGTTCATGGGGTTGGGAGAGGTGGGATGGCTGCAGCTGTGGAATGGGGTCCTGAGGTTGTGGTTTAGGGTCTTGGGTTTGTGGTTTAGGGTCCTGGGCTGAAGGTCGGGGTCCCAGGGCTTGACAGGGGGGTCCTGGGCTGGGGTCGGGGTCCTAGGGATGGGGTTCAGGGTCCTAGTGATGGGGATGCAGGTCCTGGGCTGGGCATCAGGGTCCCAGGGCTGGGCATGGGGGTCTTGGGTTGGGGTGGGTCAGTGTCCCAGCTCCCAAACCTGCTGCTCTTCTCTCCCGGCCATCCCTGACCTACCCTAAAATCACAATCCCCATGACAGCCTTAACTGCAGGTCTTGTGTGGGGGGGGTGGCTCTGGATCCCATTCACCCCTTGACTTTTAGGAGCTAAACCCAAGTGCACCCCCAGTTATGATTTCACCGACTCCTGCCCCAAAAGGGCTGCAGACCGCAGCTGGGCAGCTGCCACGGCGCTGGCACAGAGCAGGGCTGGCCGTGCCACCTGTCCCTGGAGCTGCGGCTCCCACTGAGCCCCTTCCCCGGACGCTAATTACATTTTTGTGCACGTTGCCCTTGAGTCGGCTGCAGTGTCATTAGCCTCCTGCCGGCATTAATCAAGAGGACGGTGTTAATTCATAGCTAAGGACGTCTCCCAGCTGAGCGGCGAGTCTATCAGTCCCTGCAGGAGTGGGATGGAGCAGGGTCAGCGGGATGCTTCCAAGAACTCACAATTTAATATATCGGACCTTCCCATCACCATTGGGGACTGCAGCCGACACGGCAGGGCGAGCTTCCCTCCCGCAGACAAACAAAATCTCTGGCACTGCAAAAGAAAGGAGAGCTGAAAGGATGCACCTTCGCCCGCTCTACGAGGCGCTGGGGTATGCCTGTAGTATTTAGGCAATATCAGAAGAATTGGGGCAGTATTGAGCTGCATTTCTTTGCCACGCTGCAGAAAGGGAAAGAAAAATCCGGCTGAAGAGGCTTGTGCGCACTGAGGCGTTCTGCTGCTGAAGTTTTACTCTGAATATTTTTACCCTGTTTCTGTTTTGTATATATGCATTTTTAATGCTCTCTGTTTGATCTGTTTGCTGCCTGCCTTGATGGGCGACATGGGAACAGAAATCACTGATATTCCCCGGGGAGGCTCACTCGATGCTTGGCGGGTTACAGGGTCCAGCAGGCAAAACTCGGGTTTTTTTGCCTTCTTTTCCCCATCCTCATTCCCAACCCTGCCGGGATCCGGGGAACCAGCAGTGGGAGGAGATGGAGCAGCAATACGCTGCGTGTCTCAAGGTGTCTGGATGGATGTCGGGGGTGGGGGGGGGCAGAGCAAAACAGCCAAAACCAGCAAACCAGCAAAACCAGCAAACAGCCAAAACCAGCAAAAACCCCCAAAACAGCCTCAGGGACTGGGCGGGTCTGTGGGGGGCTTGTAGGGTGCAGGAGACGATGGGGGAACCAGCCTCTGCCAGGCGAGGTGCAGATTGCTCCCAAGCAGAGACCCAGCTCAGCGCTGGCATGAATAATTCCTCTTTCGAATCAGTATAACAGAGCGTTCGCCAGATCTTATCTGACAGAGAACACGCCGGGCTGACACGAACCCGGGGGGAGAGGCTGGCAGTGGCTCGGTGCACAGAGTGACAGAGCAGGCAGGGGGGGCGGACACTGGCCCCCACTGCCGGGCTCAGCACCGCATGCGGGCACAGGAGAAATGATGCTTTTTCACCTGCTTTTTTTGCACAGCTGCTTGTTTCCCCCTAAAGAGCCATTTGGGGACGTTCAGGCACAAGTTAAAGGGGGAAACCCATGGAGAGCATCTTTGGAAGATGGAGAGCATCTTTGGAGCACCACGCTCCCATCGCAGTCGCTGGCTCCTGGCCATAAAGCCCCAGGCCCACATTCCCGTGTCCCTCCTGGTCCCGGCTGCTTTCCTGCAATCCAAAATTCAGTGCTGGGGATCAGGAATACACACAATAAGTGGCTGCTTACTGAAAAGCCCTGGGATTCTTCCTGCTCTGCGCGACAAGCTTGAGCACGTACCGGGGGTATTTGTATGTAAAACAGGTTTTTTATTAAATAGGCAAACAGCTACAAAGACGAACTCAAATATTAGGTTTCCCAAGCTGTCATTATAATGATGATTTAACCCAAGGTTATGTACCAAGTCATCATTTTTTTTTTTTTGAAAGCTGTTTGCAGTAATAATAGATGGGTTTGCTAAATCCAGCTGCGAAAATTAGTGAGGAGCATCCCCCCTCCAGCACGGCTTGGGAGCACCACATTACAGGACCGAGGGGCAATGGCACTGGGTCCTGGGGGGACACGGGCTGCCCAGCTCCCCTCCGTCCCACCCACATTGACCCACGCTGCCCCCAAACCCATCCCGGTGTGGGGAAAGGTGATCCCAGATGCACCGGCTGTTCCCGCCCCAGCTCTTCAGCTGCCCCAAACCTCCAGCCCAAAAAGCATCAGTGGCTGCTGGCTCCGGGGTGCACCCTGTGCCCTAAATGGGCCCTGGGCTCCTGCTCTGCCTCTGCTAGTTCTGCGTGTCCCCCTGGCCTCCCTGAGTGGCTGTCTGTCCGTCTGTCCGTCTGCTCTGTCTGACTGCTAATAGGAACCTGGCGGCCTTTCAGCAGGTAATTAAATACTGTGTAAGGTGAGCGGGGGGGGGGGGGGGGGGGGGGGGGAGCCTCCTCCCACTGCCAAAGCCTTCCTCCCCTACAGCCTCCTCGGTCCCAGCACCTTCCAAGGCTATGGACCGTGCACAGGTTTTGGGGGAAAAAACTGTGTGAATGGTCCCCACAGGTGGCTCGGCACGGGGAGCAGCACCAGGCTTGGCCACAGCACGCCGTACAGCTGAGGACCGGGCATTGCTCCCCGGGGAAGCGGCTGGTGCTGCTCAGCCTGACGGTTCCCAGCTCCCAGCAGATGCCTGCCGCTGGGTGATGGGTGCTGGGTGCCCTGCAGTGACCCCGTCTTATTGAGAGCAGCACCCAACAGGTGGCAGTCACCAATCTGCCATTAATTTCCCTTATAATCCCCATCTTCCCCGCTGGATGCCCCTTCCAGGCTCAGGCTGGACGCCCTTTATTTTCAGCATAACCACCCACCCCTCTGCACCCCACTTTTAGCAGATCAGGTCTGCAGCATCCCCCGCAACACTGTCAGGGACGGGCACCTCCCTGCCCCGGTGTCGGGGACAAACATGCCCCAGCACACACCATCTGGCAGCACCAAAACTGCAGCCAAATGCACAGCATCCCTCGGCATCCCCATCCCAGGGGCGATGCAGGGGCCGGCAGGGTGGGCAGGGATGCTGCAGGCAGCACCACATCCCTCTACACCTGTGTAACGGGAGAGGAGCACGCCGACAGCTTCATGGGGTGCAGGCGCTCCCCTCTCTCCCCATCATACCGACACTAATGAGGTTATGCAGATCAAGGTAGACCAGCGAGGCAGTGCTGGGGGTGGAGGGGATGCCCGATAATCTGTCTGAAATCCCGCTCCCGCCTCAGCGTTCGCTATTATCCACGGCGTTCCCGCAGCTCAGGGCTGCAGCTCAATTACTGGGGCTTTGCGATTCAGTTTATATCTGTGTCTGGCAGGATCTGCTGCTGGCAGGAACCCGTAAATAGCTCCGTACCCTTTCCTGGGAGTTGCCTCTTCACTTTTTTTCCCATTTTTTGTTTTTTAAAAAAAGCTATAAATAAACATCTCAGCCTTTGCGGCCACCTGTGAGCAGACTCTCACTTGCCAGCGCACAAAGGTCCCCTGGGCATTGCATGAGCTGGGGCACCCAAGGACCCCTTGAAATGTCCCTGGCACGACAGGGGACTGGCCGAACCCAGCTCCAGGGATTAGCTCTGCTCCAGCAGTCGGCACATGTAGAGGACTCGGTCATTCCTCGCTTTCCTGGGAGTGAGAGGCTGTGGGTGCCACAGAGAAACCAACATATAAATAAGTGTGACACCGGTGTCATAGTCAAGAAGCCCAAATGGTGAAGGATCTCCCAAATTAACTGTGCATGAAATTGGATAGAGGCGGTGGCTTGGCCCATCCTTCACTGCAGAGATTTGTGTGCGGTGTCAGTCTCCCACCAGTGATGGGCTTGCTGCCTGCTCGGGAAGAGACAAAATCTTCCCATAGGACCGACTGATCACACCAGGGAGCAGCCATCACTGGAGCCAGTCCCTGGGTCCACCTGGATCCAGGAGGGGACATCAGGTCCTCCCCCAGGACCGCACTCCCCAGCCCAAGGACCTGCTCCCTGGTGCCACCTGGGCACTTTGCAAGGACCCGCCGGGACTCACTCTGCAAAAAAGACACTTCAAATGAATCTTTCCCTCTTTTTTCTCCCAGTTTCTGTGTCAGTGACCCTGTGCACGAGCCCAATCTTCACCCTGGCAGGTGGCCCTGGGTCTGGATCACTTAGAAGATGTGAGATTTCCTGGTTCATCAAGGTTGGGATATTCAAACCCCTCTTACAAAGACATTTCCCAGGGCCTCTTTGGGTACAAAGCGCTCACAACACAGTTAAAAACATATTGTGCTAGTACCAATATACTTTAGGACTTTAACATGAGTAGCTATATGCATACATAGGACATAGGAAGAGCATCACCAGTTTTGCCATAGCAGGTATCATTCACGACGGATGCTCACCCAGCCATTCATCTTGGGAGCCTGGCAGTGGAGGTGCCTTCCCAGACACATCCTCTACCCACTCGCCCCCTAACGATGTCTCTGGAAACAGCAGGAACGCCCTTGCCAGGCCAGGCAATGCATAGATTAGGCAGGAATGCCCTGAAATGTTTTCTTAAATAGTTTGGTGCAACCATCTTTGCAATCGCAAAGACAGATTAAAGGCAGTTGTATCTTCTTCTCCATGGGCACAGAGCAGTGGTCTCCAATGCCTGCCAGCCCCCGGGCAGCAAGACCAGTCAAAGAATACGCTATACGACAGCGTTGGACCATGCTTGTCCTACACCAGGGGCCACTGCAAGGGTGGCCACCATCATAGTGGTGGGCATGGACAACACTGGAGGACTATGGACCTCCTGCAGGCATCCAGGTTGAGTTTAGAGGACTGTTGTCTCCTTCTCAGTCATTGAAGACATCTTGGAGAAGCTCCTGTGAACGATGCTGGAGTGGCCTGTCTCCTCACTGAGGGCGTTCACCAGTCTGGAAAGGATAGTGACCTTAAACTTCTTAAAGTCCTGGCCCATGAAGACATAGAGGACGGGGTTCATGCAGCTGTTGGAGGCAGCAAGTGCCGTGGTTATGGGGATGCTGATCTCAAACACGGAGCGTGGGATCATGTCAGGCTCTGTTTCCAGGAGGTTCAGAAGGTGGTAGGGACTCCAGCAAAGGAAGAAGGTGACTATAATGGTGACAATGATCTTGAAGGGCTTTTTGGACTTGGCAAGGCGGTTTCGACGTAAATTGAAGACGATGGCAATGTAGCAGAAAGTGATGATGGTTATGGGAAGAATATACCCGGCGAGGAACCTGGTGATGTTCACAGTTCGGTGTCTCATTAGTGCCAGGGATTGGTAAGACTTATTCCTGGAGAGGGAAAAGTTGCTAAAACAAATCACGGAGTTGCGGGCTTGTGCTGTGTCTCGGAAGACAAGAGATGGACAGCTCATAATGATGCCTATGGTCCAGATAATCAAGCAAACTAAATATGCTAGGTTGGTCGACCGATGGTTTTGAGACCAGACAGGAAAAACCACTGACACGTAGCGATCAAAGCTGATGGTGGTGAGCAGAAGGACACTGGTGTACATGTTGAGGATGAGGAGGAAGGAGTTCAACTTGCACATGACTGTCCCAAAGATCCAGTTGTACCGCATGGCCGTGTAAGCAATGTTTATGGGCAGGAAGATGTTGAAGAGGAAGTCAGCGACAGCCAGGTTGAGGAACCAGATGGCATTGACCGACTTCTTCATCTTCAGAGTTATGATTGCAATGACAAGGCCATTCCCCAGGATGCCCAACACGCAGGACACGGTGTAGATGACGACAGAGAGGATCCTCGCAACATCCTTCGGGTCATGGGACGGGTCTGTCCATACACTGACGGTCTCCTCATACGTGTAATCTGGGTAGTCACTGTAGTTATCGACATCATCCAAGTAATTGGACAAATTGGAAAGTGCCATCATCTGTAAACAAACTACAGCCTGATGAGTCCCAGGGTCTTCAGCTGGTGGTGTTTCTCTGCGTGTTTCTGCTGAGCAAACACATGGTGTTAATCACAGCGAGCACAGCCTGCGGGAGGGACGCCACCCCCCCAACATGCACAGGCACAGGGGTCTGTGAAGAGAGGGGACAAAGCACACAGGTATGGGGGATCCCGCGGGGACACTGCCGCTGGCCCCAGAGGTCACTGGCTCTCCAGCCCCTGACCAAGAGACATCAGCTCCCTGAGCCACAGGACGTGATTCAGTCCCTCGTCTCCACCAGGATGTGGCTGTAGCCTCATCCTGCAAAAAATGTCTATTACCCGCCTACTTCCAAGGGAAGAACTAGGATGATGCTGATTAACAGCTCATTAACAGCTTTGAGACCTTCTGATCTGCAAAATATTACGGCTCTTCTCTTTTTTTCTCCTGAGCACCCAGCAAATTGGACTGAAAATCCAGCATGTAGCAGACCATGCGCCCCACTGATGCCAGGCACCCGGTCCGGTGAAACCGGCATTACATCCTCTCACCTCTCCTCTCCGATGCGGTCACCGTGCTCTTGGTGCAGCTGGACCCCGGTGGGACCAAGGGGAGAGGTGGCGGTTCAGCGTCCCACGGCACAAAGGCAGCTCCCTCTGAGCAGATCTAGGGACGGAGCTGTAATATTAAAGCCGAGATCAAACAAAGGCCACTCACCCTCGGATGTGGGGTTAAGGGAGGAAACAGAGACTCAGCCACCGCCACGATTTAACCCTGTGCAGCCTCCCTGGCAGGCTGGTGCTGCTCCGTGCCTTGGGGGGCTGTGCTGGCTTGGGGACGCCCCTGCCACGGAGCTGGAAAAGTCGGGGTCCTGCCATGATCCCAGCAGCTTTCGGGATAGCCCAGTAAGAAAACCTGTACCGTACACTCGGTACAAGCATATGACGTGAGCCAGCATCAGTAGGTACCTGCAAAGAACCCTACAATCAAGCTCACGGCAACGTTGTTATAAATAATTAAAGCCATAAATATGCGTGAGGTGTCTGGACTCTCATACGGTTATTTCTCTGATTAAATCGGTGCCCTGCGTGTTTTAAAATGTTAATTGTGATAACTAACAGCATCATTTGCCATAATCAGAAGCTGGTCTCCACCAGCCACTTAGCCCTGCGTTAAATGGGTTCAACCACTCCCCTGTGAACAGCCACGGTGGGTTTAAAGCCAAGAGCCACCAAAGGCAATTAGCAACACCCGAGCGTGCCAGAGCGAGCCATGGCAAGACGGGCAAGATCTGTGCGAACCCCAGCACGGGGCATTGCACCTGACCTTGTCCTTGCGGGAAGGACATGGCTCTGCCCATCCAGGCTGGACCCTCAAGTTTTCAGGGAGTTTCAGCTCAAAGGTCCCCCTGAGCATCACCCTCCCTGCCAGCCCGGCTTTGAAAGCCCTGTGGTGTTTGTGCTGTAACCTATTGTTTCTCCCTGGGCTTTTCCTCCTGTTCCTTCCTGCAATTGCTGCTGTTCCCATTGCTGCAAAGTCCCTGGCCGGGGGCTTAAATCACAGCCCCATCGCCTCCCCCCTTGCCGAGCTCCAGGAGACGATAAGCAGCCAGAATAAATCAGGTTTTAGCGCAAAGCTTGTGAATTAGTTGGAGCTGGAAGGAGGCCTTGCCCCGGCAAAACCTTGATCGTCGAAAGGATGAATTAAAGTTGATGATCCGATGGAAGTAACAGTATCAGCAGAACTGGCTCTTATAGCGCTGACTGTTAATGTTCCTGGGTAATGAGCCATCCCGACCGCTGCCTTTACGGACCAGCGGTTTTCATGTCATCACCTTTCCAAAGGCAAAGCTGCAGAAAGGTGGAGGAGCCCAGAGCCCCATGTCCATCCCACCCCGCTGCATCTCGTCCCACCCACCCCCCTCAGCCGGAGCGCTCCAGAGCTCCTGGGACTCGCTCTGCCATTGGGGAGAAACCCACAAGAAATGCCACTCGCCTGCCATTTCTACCCTGGCGGCAGCCCTGGGGACAGAGCACTGCCCCGTACCACCATGAGGTCAGCCAGACCCCGTGTTCGCTGCAGCACCCGTCAGTCGCCTGCCTGGGGTGGGCAGGAGGAATTCCTGCATCTTTACAGGCTCCTCTTCCAATTGTGCCCACCTATATATTTTTAATGTAAAATCTCCTCTTTATTATTATTTTTTAATCGCTGAGCCCAGCGAGCGCAATGACATTCAGCCTGACATTTCAAAGCTGTATTTAACGGGTTATTTATTTGAATTGTCTGTTTATTTTGCTCTTCTCCCCCCACTTTTCTTTTTTTTTTTTTTTTTTTTTTTTTTTGTTTTAACATTTGCCTTTCTCAAGGCAGACAGACAAAGGTGGGTGATTGATAGAAAAGAAACACCCCCCCAGACCTCTGCCAAGATGGGCAGTGGGGTGGCCCCTGTCCCCGCTTGAGATGAGGATGGCTGGAGAGCAACAGGAGCGGCAGGGCTCCGTTTCCCCGCAGGGTTTGGCAGAGCATGGGTTTGTTTCCCGGGCTTGTGTGGAGCTATCACAAACTCCAAGGCAGCAGACAGGCAGCTGCCAAACCTGCCGTGAGCCTCCCAGGAGGGCTCTGAGCACTGGGAGCTGGAGCCCAGACCCGCTGGAAAATCATCTGGCAAATTCTCACCTGCCTCCCCAAAACCCTCCCAAAAATGGAGAGCCTGAGGGGCAGCTGCGTGAAACCTCCCCATTTCTCACTGAAAAAAAAAACCCCAAAGCTTGGAAGAAAAAGCCACATAATCATAAGCGTCTTTCAATGCTCCTCTCTGGGTTGAAAATACCCGGCTTGAGCCAAGACTGCTTTGCTCTCCATTCGGTCTATTCATCTCTGTCCTCCTACCTCAACAAAAACGAGCACAGGATCTACCCAAAATAGCCTTTCAGTCCAGCCAGCCGCCGACGGCCCCGTCATTCCCGCAGCTGTATTTGTCTTGGTACCCAGGGAAGGCTGAGTCCGGCCCGCGGGCGCCAGGGTGGGATTCCCGGCGGGCGGCTCGCACATCGGCAGCATCCCGGTGCGCACCGGGGGAGGATGAGGTCAGGGATGTTGTTCTTGGGAAGGCAACAGGAAACAGAGAGAACAGCAGAAAATGTTCAAATCCAGCTTTTCTGGGCAAAAGCTCTTCCGCGGCCAGGCCAGACGGGCGGGGGACGGATGTGACCAGGGTTACAGGAGGATCTCGGCCAGATCCGCATGCCGGGGATGTTGGCCATGCCCAGGGAGGGCAGGGGATGCTCAACCGCGCCCCGGCAGCGGGTACCGCCTGGGTACGGGTGCTGTCTGAGCTCTCAGCTGCCTGCACCAGGCATTTACAGAGACAGGCAGGCTGCCAGCACTGCCTTCTGCCTCCCCGATGCCCGAGGGCAATGCTTTTACTGGAGGTACTGGTACAGCTTGGGGGGGGGGATATCAAATAAAATCAAATAAAATAAGCAGACCAGCTTTTGAACACACAAGATCCTGCCTGTGCTGTCAAAGTACATCGTGCTTTTACCCACACGAGGCTACAGGACCAGGCTGGGGCCAGTACGCACCTGTGTGGGGGTCCCCACAAGCACTCCCCCAGCACTGGGGAAACTGGGGGTGCCCTTGAGTTAGTGCCTGTTGCCCCACGGCACCCGCTTCGCACCCAACAGGGTGCTAAAGCTGCAAGGGACACTGCAGGACAGGACAGACAGAACCCCCTGGGAAGCAGGTGGGTGACCAGGGTGGGCTCTGCTTGCCACTGCCAGCCCCCATGTGCCACCTCCCTGCCCGCACCCCTGCCTGCACCCCTGCCTGCACAGCTGCTGCCGCCCCCGGGCAGCTGCTCTGCCTTTTTCTCATTTGAGCATTTCCCCTCCCCTCCTTCCCAGCAGCGGTTTCCGAGGTCCCAGAGCACCCCAAACCCGAACCCGCTTCCTCCGGCACGCGTGGGAGGAGTGCAGCCAGGCTGCCCACGCAGTGCAGGCAGCCCCGGCACAGCCCTGCGCCATGGGAGATGGGAATTGCAGGCAGATGTTTGGGGGAAACACATGGTCGCTCATCTGGGGAGCTTTGGGAAGGGCACGGGCCAAAGCAGCATCTCGATGTCCCCTTGGACCTGCCATCAGCAGTCCCCTCTGAGCCCTGCCACAGCCCTGGACTTCCCCCCATGGCAGACACTGGCCCCAGCCCCACGGGGGCTTATTGCTCTGGTTGAGCTCGTGTCCCACCCCATGGGCCAGATCCTGAGCACAGTGAGCTCCCATTGATGTCAGCAGGAGCACACCCTAGGCAAGATGAATGCTTGTCCCATCCCAAGCTGGCATCTGAGGCCACCTCATCCATCCCTCCAGCACCCACATTTTTCCAGCCTGGGGTTACATGGGAGGGATGTCCAGCCCCACAGTGGCAGCTCCCAGTCCCATGTAGGGAATTGCCAGCACTCAGAGGGAGCAAGAAAACAAAAGGAATTGGAAAGCAGCTCTGGGTACCCAGCTCCAATTCACCCTTATTTTAGACAGCAATTGCCATGGCAACGGCTGCCGCAGGGAGAGATTCTGCGCAGCATCCTGGTCCCCACAAGGATGCCCGGGGATGGAGCCCCAGCCCTCGGTGTAAAGCAGCCACCAGCCACACACCCATCAAAAGGGAGCTTAGACCACACCGCTGCAAAACCCTGAGCCCTGGCCTGCCCAAAAGCTGCTCCTGGGCCATGGTCCCAGCCCTGCCACCCATCCCTGAACCCTCTGTCCTGTTCCAGGTGGCTGAGAAGGGGACCGGGATGCTGGATGCCACAGGAGAGGCAGCAGCCTGTTGGACATCCACAACAGCCTGACGCCAAGCACAAAAGCTCCTGGCAGTGAGGATTTGGGCTGGCAGCTCCCCCAAGGTCACCGGCGACAGGGGAGCCCCAAAGCAGAGGGAGGGGCAAAGCCAGTCCCCACGGGAAACTGAGGCACCGAGCTCTGTCCCAAGGCTGGCTGCAGGATGGCGGGGAAGCCTGAGCCCTACCTGCATCCATGGCACTCCGACGCATCCCGCTTCACCCCCATGGAGCGGCCCTCGCCTCCTCATTCCGCTGGGACCCCCGCACCTGGCAGCCTTTGGCACTCCCAGCTGCTCCCCACACACCAGCTAAGGCTTTGTCCCCGGCCCGTGTGAACAGGAAAAAAAAAAAAAGGAATAGCTGGAAAAGCCAGCCTTAAAAAAGCCAGTTGTGCCCAGGGTGGGACAGAATAACATCATGAGTCAGTGTTTATCTGGGCAGAGCCAGCCAGGCTGTGCGGGTCGGGACGGGTTGGGATGGGATGGGTCTCCACAAGCTGCGCCCAGCCACAGCGTGGGGTCACTCTGATGGAGAGCGCACCCCAATCCAGCCAGAAACTGGTGCTTAACCTCAAAACGCAGGTCGTGCAAGACTTTTCCCAGGGCAAAATTCCTGCAGGAGCCCGGCAGGGGAACCTGTCCTTCCCCGGCACAAAGTGCCCAGGTTGTTAAGAGCCGCCCCATTAGTAAGAGCCCAGCCCAGCCCTTTGCTCCCCATCCCAGCCCTTTCCTCCCCGTCCCTTCTGTTCTCGTGAAGGGTTGAGTATTAAAGGGGAAAATCTTGGGCGTTTGTACCTACACAGGCAAAGATTTTCTTTAAAAAGGGCAGTTTGTGTTTCTGTGCTGCTTAAAATTACTCCAGCTTCTTCCGAGATAATAAAAGTTCTTTCATCTCCTCTTCTCTTTTTTTTCTTTATATATATATAGGTTGCTACTAATCCTAGGCTCTCCTGGCACTTTGCAGGCAATAAAAAGGCCAATAACACTCCCTTTTTCTGAGCATCCTCTCCGCTGCATCGCACCGGCCCAGGAGGGTGGGATAGGGCATGAAACACTGTGATCCCAGGGGATTTGCATCCCCTCTAGAACTCCAGGACCTGCCTCAGCCCAGCAAGGATGTCCTTAACCATGGCCTGAGCTTTATCGCAGCTGCTCGGGGACAAAGCCAGCACAGACCTTGGGGACACTGTATGGAGGCAAAAGGCAGCAGCTCGCGTGCCACCTGCGGGGCTGCTCCGGCTGCTCTCAACTGCTCAAGATTTTGAGGGTACAAAGAGGAAGGAAACCAAGAAAAGGAAACTGGCCTGTCCCTCCTGCTGCCGGAGGGATGGACGTGACAGTGCCAGGGATGGGGGAAGGTCAGGGCTGGCAGAGCTCAGCCCCCCGCCAAGTGAGAAAGTCACCCCGGATCCACAGGAGCATCCTCCAGCCCCCAGCTCGCAGCTGCGTGTCGTGCTCCCAGCTGCATGCTGATCAGCACGGCAAAGAAAAGCCCCCTGTTCTCCCTGTCCCCACCGAGGTGACACTGCCACGTTGTAAGAACAAGGCCCCCTAAATTCACACTCAGTTCCTCTCCTCTCCGTGCAGCATTCCCACACGCAAAGCCACCGCGGGGGCTCCCATCACTGCAGGCTGCACAGCCCGCCTCCAAAAAAGCTGGGGATTTTGTGATAAATTAGAAAAAATAAGGGGGTTGGGTGGAAGACAGTGGGTGGCAGTGGCTTCCGGGGTCCCAACGCGCAGTGTTGCGCAGCACGCATTGGGACCCCGGAGGTCACCGCTGCCCACCATCCTCTGCCATGCCAAACCCCAAACCCACTTCATAACAACGGGGGAGCAAAAACCTCAACCTGTTGCAAATCCCTTGAGCAAAGCAATGATTTTCAGCCAGCTGCAGCAAAACCCTCCCTCCCAAATATATATATATTTTTAAAAAAAAAAAAAAATTCATACATATACAAAGTCAGAGGTATTTACCTGAGCTTGATAAATCCCCGCGCGTTTTGGGCACACAGAGGGTGGATTACACATCTCTGCTTCTTCTATAAGCTCATTAGGGCTTCCACGCAAACGACCCTGAGGTTACGTCGCTTCGGCATCTGAGCGGAAGGTGCTGTGGATATTGCTGAGCTTTCTCATCCCCAGAAGGACGCGCACGTATTGCCAACGGGAGGATGAGAAAAAAAACTGCAGCCGGTGGCATAAACCAGCTGCCGGGCTCGGCACAGAGATGGGCAGTGCCTGGGAAGGGGGAAGTGATGCTCGGCAGCAGGATGTGGGGACTTGGGACTTTGGGTAGAGGCACTTTCTCGCATGGTTCAGCTGGACACAGAGAGGAGACGGGGCAGCCGGCTGCCCTCAGTGCTGTGTCCCATCCACCACGGCCCCTGCGCTGCCCGCAGCCGGCTCAGGAGTGCCGTGGGACCCCTCGGGCAGGGTTGGGGCATCCCTCACCAGTGCAAAAAAGCTGTGGTCTTGTTGCTCCTGGTGAGGGGTGAGTGCAGCCGAAGGACCCCTGCGATCCGGGATGGGGGATCTACCGCGGGCTGCCCCACATCCATGCTTCCCAGGACCCCCATGTCTCTGCCCCACTGCCTGGGATGCCTCTGGCCTCGCACACGCAGGAGAGGGATAACCCAAAGGCATCTCTGGGGTGCATGGCAGAAGGGGAGCATGTCCCCCCTTCGCTATGCTGCCCCCTCTGGCATTCTCGCCAGGTCCTGCCTGTTCCCAGCTGTTCATCCTGGGCCCCATGCACCGAGGTGGGTCTGGATCCAGCAGCAAGTTCCCAGCAATGAATCAGCCCATCCTGGTCCGCACTGGGACCCCAAGCAGAGGGGCAGCCGCCAGGCACCAGCCTGTCCTCGGCCCTGTGCCCGCGGGTAGGTGGTGATTGCCTGCGGCGTGCACGGTGCACCTGGCAAGGGCTGAGCTTGGACGGCCACAAACCTCCGCCCCAAGCCAGGGAAACCCATCCAGAGGGAGATACACACTAAAAATACACGCACATCCAGTGGCTGGACCAAAACCCTGCACCTCGCACCTGCGCCGGGAGCATCACGTTCCATCGGAGCCAGCAGCGAGCCCGGGGCAGAGCGCCCACCCGCTCGGCATCACCCAGACCGATGTGTTTTCTGGGGCTCTGCTTGAGCTGTGCACAAGTGAGAAACCCCGGGTTCCTCAAAGCCAGTGACACAGCAACTGGAAAACGGCCACCCAACTGTGACCGATGGGAGAGCGGGCAATACCCAGCGAGGAGCCCTGGGGAGCTTGTGGCCACCGCCATGCCCCACGCAGGTGGGGACATGAACGTCCCTTGCACATGGCTGAGATCCCACGGGAGTAGAAAAAGAGGAATTGGAGCCAGGGCCGATGCCCACCTTTGCACAACATCGTGTTGCAACATCCCCTGTGGCTGAGTCAGGAGGAAACTTGCTGATGCGCCTGGATCAGCGGGTCGAACCCGGAGAAAGGAGAAGAGACGCAAAAAGGCCAGACGTCTGCACCAGGCGGGGATGTGCTAACCCCGGCGGCTCGTGACCGGTACGCTGGTGTCCCACTCCCAGGGGCTTGGGGGACCCTCAGGATGGGGCAGCAGCTCGGTGGGCTGGTAGGTGCCAGCAGCGAGTATGCCATGCTTGTGGCATGTGGCAGGTCCCCAGAGGGATGCAAACCCTTTGCACCCCAACGCGCCCAGGCAAAGCAGTGTCCCCGCGGCAGCCGTAAATGCAGTTTACTCCCAAAAGCAATAAAAAACACGAGAAACACGGTCCTGGGTTGCATGGGGCAGGTTGCACGGGCTGGTTCTGCCCCATTGCTCCGCTGGCAGGACCCAACCTGTCCTCTCCCACAGTAATACACCCCAGTCTCCCCAGTATGACCCTTTCAAGCCTTCCAGCGACCTTTCCAAATACCTCATGCAGTGCCATGCTCCCCCGCTGCTCCATGCCAGTGAGGATGAGGTCGGGGTGCGAGGGGCACCCTGTGCCCAGCAAGGAAGAGGAGCTGCTCAGCCCAGCCCCAGCGCCGAAGGCTCACCGGGAGCGAGCAGGCTTTCATCCCTGTGCAGACCCCGGCGCGGCAGGGCCAGGCACAGGCACAGCGCCGCTCCCCGCCGGTTTTAAGGGTGAAGGGAGGGGGAAGGAGTCCCAGCAGCATCCATCACTGGGGTTTTCTTGGCAGCACGATGCTCGGCGAGCAACAGCTGGGAGAGGGTGTGACGCCGGGAGCTGGGAACGCTGGCCCGGATCCTGCCGCGACCCAGCGCGAGGAAGCAACAAGCCGCTTCCCAAGGGGCCTCCTTTCCTGTCCCGTCCCCCCAGCCTGGAGCACACCGCCCTAACGATGGCTAATGAAGCACAGAGGGCTCCGGAGTGATGCTGGCCCCGGCTGGGGAGCCCAAGGGGAGGCAGGTGGCTGCCAGCCCCTGCTGTGCTGTCCCCACCTTGGGTCACCCGCTGTCCTCCGCCGCCCTCCCCACCGCCCCCAACTCCTTCCAAGACGTTGAGTCACTTCCCTTCGTCAAATCTGGCTCCCAAACGCTGCTGCTGCTGCTGCTCGGGGGCTGGTTTCGCCGATGGCTTTCATTACCACCAGGATGCAGCAGCTGCTTCCAGGCAGCACCCCCAGCCCGCACAGCCCACGGGGAGCTCTGCGGTAGCAGCTCCATCACCCCCTCCCAGCCCTGTGAACACGGGCAAAGAAAAGTCCTTTGGGGGGCACCGGGGGGGCTGCAAGAGGCATCAGGTTCTCCCGGACAGGAGGGATGGACAAGGCTGGATGCCTGGATGAGATTCAGGGGGAGCCTGGCCTCAAACGGGGAGGAGACTGGGAGGTTTTCCGGGGCAGCCCCCAGTTTGGGAGCATTGAGCAGCGCAACCCCCACCCACGCAGAGCAGGAGGTTCGGATAACCCCGCGCTTGATGTGGCACCGAGAAAATCCCTTCTTTCCCTGCGCAGCCCCCACATTCCTCAGCCGCAGCGTTTAACCCAGCTGGGAGAAAAGGCAGCGCAGGGTTTGGGTCCCTGCAGTTTGGGGGCGAGAGTATCGCCTCGCAAGCACAAGGAGGTTTAGGGGCGATGCCCCCATTTTATCTTCGTCCTGCCAGCAGGACACAGCCCGGGGAAGGAGCAGGATTTTTCCCATTGGGACACACCAGTGGCAGCTCGAGCGGCACCAGTGCTGCCCTGGGTTTGCCACCAGCCAGTTCACCCATCTCCCTAGCAAATGAATGTTCATACATTAAGGGTAATTAAATATGGTTAATTAATTATCCTTGGCTGTAAAGACAGCCTGCAAAGCATCCTGCAGATCAAGCCAGCGAGGGGGGAAAAATAACTACAAACTAATGTTATCTTTTTCAGCGCGCTCGGAGTCAAACAGTGTGACTGCAGACCAGCTCCCAGATGGGGCCCGAGAAGATGGACGGCCCGGGCAGCGCCGGGTGGCACGCAGCCTGTGCACGGGACAGGCAACGGGGCAGGAACCCGGGGCTCCCAAAAACCACCGCAGGGCACGGCAGGGCTGGGGACGCTTGGCTACAGATGCCCCTTGCCAAGGGCTGACCTCAGGGCACAGCAGCACCGTGATGCCATGCTGCGATGACACACAGCCCGGCAGCACCAAGGGGTCCTGAGCCAAGACCCAGCACAGCCTCAGTTTCCCCATCAAGGTTGAGCTTTGCAGAGCCCGCGGCACTGGGACAGAGCTGGGCGATGTGCCTGGGCAGGATCAGTCCATCCCTTCTGCCACCAAGTCTTTCCCAGGCACCTGCCACTTCCACTGGGCAAAGCAGGACGCAGGATCCTGCTCACAGGCACTTATTCCTGTGCTTAGCAAGAGCGTGAAGTTAAAAACACGCTGACTTGGGATAACATGTCATATCCTGAGTGTTTGCCCTGCGCTGCGGTTTGGGGTTTCCCTCCAAGGCGCTCAGCATCGTCTGCTCGGCAAACGACTGCAAACAGCAGGACAAACATCCCATCCCCAGGGATGTGAGCGTACAGAAACGCCACAGAGAACAGCTCGGGGCACGGGGCTGGCATCTCCTGTGGCAATGATGGGCATCAAAGCCAGGGTCTTTGGCATCCAGCACCTCCCTGGCGAGCACACTGAGTGCCACCCACACCGAGCAAAGCAATTATAGCTCTAATTCAGTGTATCAGGAACTGGTTGATTTAGACTTATTATAACCCCCCTGAGTGCCTCCCTGCTGAGCCAGGGCAAAAGGACCGAGCCCAGCAGGTCCAGCCCCGCCAGTACGGGTGCTTGCCCTCCTCTCCTGTGCGGGCAGTGGGAACCCGCCTGAGTCATCCTGAAGCAGATGTCACACTTAATGTGGAAGAAATCGCATAAAGCTTTTCCCGCTCCAGGGGAGCTTTCTCCATCATTCAGCAGCACTCTCCCTCGCCCTGGGCAGAGCCGCGGGGAAAAAACCACACGAAATGGCTGGGAAGTGAGCTGGGTTCAGCTGCAAGGACAGGACACGGGGCTCCCAATGCACTTCCCAGCCCCAATCCTTGCCCTGTTTCAGGGCTGTGTTTATCCCCACAGATAACCATTGCCCTGCCTTTCCCACGGGTGGGCTGTGGGGAGCTCATCCCTCCTGCTCTTGGCTTCATGACCCACTGCGGTAACGAGCTACATATCCCATTACTGCCTCACGATCCAAGTGGAAATGAAAACTCATTGCACAAATAAAAAGCCCACATACAGGATGTCAAATAGACTGCTCGCTTTCCCCATTTCGCTGATTTGAAACAATCACGGAAAAAACAGTCCCAAGCTTGTGCAACTCGGGTCTTATAAATAGCAATGCAGCACGGGAACCCAGCAGGACTCCGCACAGCCATGTCTGTGTTGGGATGATGCTGCCGAAACCTGCTGCAGCCCCAGGGCTGTAAACGGCACTGCTGCTTGCAGGAGGCACCACGTCCCACCGCATCCCACCGCCGGGATGGGCAGGACAGGGCCAGCCCAGCCAGGGCATCCCTGCACCAGTGGCAGCCTGCACGGCTTGCAGAGAGAGCTGCTGTTTCAGCCCCAAACCACCCTCTGGGTACCACTGCTCACAGCACTCCTGGCACCTTCCAAACCTCTGTTTGACTCCAATTTAGCAGGATTTTTCCCCCAGGCTGTGCCTCCCTCTGCAGAGCACTGTCAGGTGCTCGAGCCATGCGCAGAAACACGAGTGGAACATGCAGGAGAGCAACGCACACCCCTGGGCTGGGGTACGGCTCCAGCACTGCCCCTTCCCAACCCCTGGCACCTGACAAACACCCTTGGCAAAGCAGAGCTGGTGCGACAGGTTGCAAATGCTCCCGGTGCACAGCTCTGCTGCCAGCAGGACCCTGCCCCATCGACACCCCCGTGCATCGGCTGCCGTCCACCCGTTTCCATCCCAGAATGGGCTGAGAAGCTGCTGTGGGTGCAGGATAAGAGCTCATCCCTGGGGAGAGCATCTGAGCCCACCAGGACGGCGGGGGGGTGATGGACATGCCCGTGCTGGGCGATTTATTGGCTGTTTCTGATTTGTGCGGGAGCTGTCAAGGGCCACCGACAGCTCCAGGCGCAGGGATGAGGGATTGCTGGGCACCGGCACTTTGTTTTATTTTTAAACACCAGCATAGGACATCCTTTCTGGCATTATCAAGTCACTTGTTTCCTGCCTTCAAGCCCCCAGGCAGGTGACAGACAGGACGTCACCCAGATGGGGATTTACAAGTAGATGCATCAAATCCCGGCTGAGGTCTCAGGAGGTTCCCACGGAGGCACAGGGAACATCGGTCCTTGGGATGGTTGGATCCAGCAGCACGCCAGGGTCTGCCTCTCCTCACCAGGAACTGCTTTTGGTTCCCAAGACAGCAAGGAAAGTTTGGGATGAGTGGGATGCTGACTGCTCAGCAGGAACCAGCAACCAGCCTCACCCCTTTCCCACGGCAGGCCAGAGCCACGCAGGAGGCGGTCAGAGCAAGAGTTTCCTACATCTTTCCACCAAAAAAAAATTTATTTGGAGCAGTAAAACCCGAGGGGGAATAACAATTCCATTTGCAAAGGGAGAGACAAGGAGCAGCACCAGCTCCCGCACACGGTGCTTCGTTCCCCAGGGCTCGTTAGGGGCTCAGGGCACTCAATAAGCTTCTGTGGGAATTAGAGGACATCGCAGCTGAGATGAAAAGCAGGAGACAAAGTGTCCCGAGCATCACAGGGCACCCTGCCCTGGGCTCCCTGCCTGCAGCCACAGCCGGCGCGGCCCCCACCCAGGGGACCCAGCCCCGCTCACGCCCGCCGGCCTCCGACATCTGCCAAGGAAGCAATTAATCTGGTGAGTCTGAGCAAGTCATCAAAACGCGAGCCGGGCTCACCTCATGTGTCCCCTGGGGCAGAGCTAAAGGCTTTGGTGTGGCCACACCAGGCATCTGCACAGCGTTAGTCTGCGCTTCGCTCTCCTGCGGCTCCATGCATTACCGAGCCACGGGACTGGTTTGGTTTTTACTTTCCCCGCCGGTGCCATACCTGCCGTGGCTGCCCCGCAGGCAAGCGATGCCAGGGGCAGCACTGGCAGCCCTGGCTGGCACGTCCCCAGACCCCATCACCTCCTGCAGAGCCCTGCCCGGGGGCACACCTCCCATGTGCCAGAGATGAGCTTCCTCTATCAGGTAAGGAAATCTTCCTTCGGCACCCACCCCGGCCTGCAGGATAAACCTTCAGCCGAGGAGACTCGTGAGCCGGCAGCTTTTGGCGGGCTCCCAGGCCGGCGTGTGGCATCAGGACAGGAGAGCTCCATCGTGTTCATCTGCAGAACGAGGTTTTAGGTTAAAACCACAAACACCTTAATGTGAAACTTTTTTAAAAAAGAGGTTCCTCTGATTCCCTGCCCAGGTTCCCTTTCTTTTTTTTTCACAGCATGAATGAAATTAAAAAACTCCATGATTAAAACCTCTCGCAGCAGAAAGAAAATCCCTCTGCCAGGGAACAGGTCTGGATCTGGCTGGATTTCATTAATAAAGGGAAAAATGAGATTATTTTCCTTCCCACCAAGGAAAGAGAGGCAGCAGGTGCCGGTGGGTCCTGCGAGCCCTTCATCCCGGCTATCGCCGTATGGATGCGGTGGGGACCATGAAACGAGGCCACCAAGTAAGGGATTAAAATGACAACGATTTTGGCTCCTTTCTGCGAGTTATGTATCAGTTCCTGTGGCCTCCATCAATTAATTTGAATTCCCCACAGGATCCTCTCCATGTGTTTTGTTGTACAAGATTAATGGTGAATATAAAATTACATTTTTCACCTTAGGACATCTCTATAAATCTGGAAAAAGCCCCATCAGGCACTTTCCCATCAATATTCAGAGACTGAGCGTAGAGCCGAATCCTTTGGGATTCACATTCACAAACACGTTTTCCCGGGGCCCTTTGCACGCTGGTGCAGCGCAGCAAACTCCTCCGTGCTCTTCCCCTCCTGGAAGGTGGTTTGGAAACACAAGGGCCAGAAAGTTGAATTTCCAAGCGCAATGCTGCACCTTCATTTCATGGTCTTTATCTCATTTTAAGGATTTTTATCCCCCAGCTGTTTGGCAGAGGTGGGAGGGAACGGCTCCATGGGTCACTATGGGCAGAGCAAGCCGGCACACGGGGGATGCTGTGCACGTGTGTGTGCTTTTATTATCCTTAAAACAGGTTTGTGGCCAGACAACTTCTGATATCAGCACAGGTATTCCTCGCTCTGCACTCCCAATTTACCCCCAAATTGTTAATTTTGCCAGAACCGAGTGTTTTCTGCCGCATCACCCTGAAACCCTTTCCTGTGGAAAATGAGGCATTTGTCTCTTTTTCTCTGACTCAGAGTTGATTTTTTTAATGTGGCATCTTTTGTGGGAAACGACTTCAGGCCAGGTCTGCTTGTGTCTGCATCTCAGAAAAAAAACTCCAGCCACAAGCTCTGGGTTTGGAAAACGGGAAGACTCGGCCATTTGTGATGGTGCAAAGCTCAGCCGCCTCCTCCGGACTTCGGTGGGTGCGAGGATGCGGCTCGGTGTCAGCAGCCCTGTCCTCCCCTGAGGTCCCCGCTGGCTTCATTTGGTGGCACAGTGGCCACCAACCCCTGGCCCTGGGGGAATATGGGATGGAGAGGGGTTCAACACAGCCCTGCCAGGGCTCTGAGGTTGGATGCTGAGCATCCCACTAGGGAGACGGACGATGCCAACGGGTCTTTAATGGCTTGCGTTGGCTGTGAAACTGCTGAAGCTTAATACGGGCTCATCTTTCATTCTACACTTCAGCATCACCCTAAAAATCCTCAGGCTGCGCTTCTCCCACAGCCGGTGTCGTGTGTGCAGGGACCGCAGCGGCCAGACACAGAACACAGATAGAGGAGAGTCTTCCTGTAATCTCACGGCAAAAAATAGAACCATCGATGTGACACGGCTGATAAACCCCTCAGGAAATACCGAATTATTTAAGCCACCAGTTGGATTTGTCTTAATAACAGCAAAGGGCTTCAACTGCACAAACACCGATAAGAAAACTAACTTTCTTCTGTATGGTTTTTTTTAAATAAATAAATCCAGTTTTCCTTGCAATTAATTTCTGGGCAATCACTGCTCCACAGAGCAAGACTTTGCGCAAATGTGTTTCGGCGGTTGGCTGGTGCTCTCCGACTTTGCCGATGGCCCCGTCCCGCTTCCCATCACTGGCAGCTGGCAGGGAAGGGTGCTGCTTCATTGCGGGAAGGCTCAGCATCCCTGCCAGGTCCCGTCTGCTCCGGCTGTGCTCCGAGCGAGCAATGCCATTTTTGGTCTCGTTTTGGCGGGGCGGTGGCCTTGGTGCAGGTCCCCGGGGCTCCGCTCCCCCCACACCGTTAAAAATAACAGTAAAATATGTTTTGTTCCTAAGCCCGTGCCAGCCGTGGGACTATTTCTGGAGCAACGAGAGAGTCGCTCGGCGATGCCGGGGGAGGCACGGGGATACCTGCGCCCTTGCTGGGGTCCCCCCGCAGCCTCTTCCTGCAGCCGGACACAGCTCGGGCATCCTGATGTCCAAAGCTCAGCCCCGCGCTGGATGGAATCTTCCCCCGGGACTGGCACGACGGACAGAAGCCTGCTCCCACAATGCACCTGTTATCTGAAAATTATTTAAAAAAATAAAAAAACGTTGGGATATATCGAAAGGGATTAATTACTGCTGTTGACGGAAGCCAGATCCAGAATTTGCCTTGGAAAGAAAACAAATCAGAGCCCAAAAGCGAGCACGGGGAGGGAAAGCCGCGCCGCAGAGCTGCACGCAAATGTTGCGTGTCACATTATACAGAATTAATGCCTCAGCTCGTCTGCACAGATGAAAAGGCTTTAACCTAAAGAATCAATTAAGTTTCCTTGCAGACAGCCTAATCTAACCCAGGGGGGACTTTGGGGGGGAGCGACGCCCCTCACCTCTCTTGATGGCAGCCGTAAATCCCTGTCTCGTTACGGCTCTCGTCTTCAAAGCACCGGGAGCCGTTTGCCGCAGCTCCAGCCAGGTGCGGAGTTGACTCCAGCCAGGTGGAAACCGCAGCCTAGAAATAAAATCCATCATCTAGTGCCAAGGAGATTTAGGGTGAGGACAAGGAAACCTGCGGCCACCGCCACCTTTGCTGGCTTTGGCTGTCAGTGTCCTTTTCTGGCTGGAGCATTCCAGCATCACCCGTCATTCTGTCTGTCTGTCCAGACCGTTCCAACATAGTCCATCCCTCTGGACAGCTCTGAACCCACTCAGACTCACTCTCCTGGCCATGCACCCAGTGCTGCCTGCCTGCCTGTCCGTCCATTCATCCACCCATCCATCCCAAAAACTCCAAGCCTGACCCAACACCACCCATCCGTCCATCTGTCTGCAGCAGACAGGACAGGGCAACACAAGCGGTACCGGAGCCCCCTTCCCTGCATCTCGGAGGCTCACGTGCCCATTTACAGCCGGAGTGGAGAACAGGGCTCTTCCCCCTCTGACTCAGGGAGACGGTTTGAAATGTTTTCTGTGATCTCAGAGGGCTGCATCCTCCACTGAAAAAACATCTTCAGGATTGCCCGGAACCCGCTGATCCCGCAGCGCCTGTAAATCTGGCACAGGAATAAGAGGCAGCAGCATCCCTGCAGCTGAGGGATGTGGGGAACCCTGGGAAGCGGGACAGGATGGCCGCAAGCAGCAGGACACCCCTGGCACTCACAGCACATGCTCACAGATCAGCGGCACATAATGAATCACGTATTTTTAATTACGGGGAAAAAATTCAGCTTTGTTCCCAGATATGCAGCTCATCTAGAGTGTGGCATCATGCCAGGAGCCAGGCAGGCACCTGGGATGCACCGGAGCTGGGTCAGGACCGACCCCGGGGCCAAGTGGGGTGCCGGAGGGGCAGGAGGGTGGGGAGCAGGGCTGGCAGCCCCCCGGGAGTGGGACCAAATCGAGTCACCTCTGCTGCTCGCGGTAATTTAACTAACACCCGCCAACCGGCAATCACCGGCGGGTAGGACGTGCCGCACGGCGATTTCTGGGGCATGGGCAAGGGTCACCCAGGTCACAGCGGATCCCAGGGGACGTGGAGGTGGTGACTGCAGCCGGGCTGGCTCTGCACACACACGTGTAATGAGCTGAGGAGGTCTCAGCTCTGATCCGCAAGTCTTGCACTCTTACGGGTCTTGCAACAGGTGGCAGTGAGAAGGGGAAATCCCTGCATCCCGACGGTGATGCTCCTTCAAGGTGGGTTTGCCTGCCCAGGGAAATGACGGGGCTGCCTGACCTAGGGTTGGGAAAATGTGAAGTTTTGGGGATTGAAGAGGGTGTAAAGCGGGAAGGCAGCACACCCACCCTGCCCATCCACTGCCATGGACAATGTGTGCTCTCACCAGCAACAGCCAGGCATCGAGCCTGGGCCGTGACGACAAGGGGATGTCACATAAAACATTCATAAATGAACAACTTGCTCAGATACTGGAGAGTTTATCGATGAGCTAATGGATGTACCAGTTCATAACCGCACCGGTGACACACTGGTGACACTCTGGGCTTGCTGGAAGGAGCTCAGCATCATTTCATCCAACCCCACGTGTGATTTCTCTCCATGTAAGAGACTGATACAAAGGCAAAAGAACCCAGCTTTGACTTTAATAGAAGCAAAAAAACCCTTCTGCTAATTTTATCTCCAAGGCAGGCTATTATTAATGTGTCATTATTCTTCAGAAAATTTTGATCCTGCCCAGCCCAAGACACATAAAGTCTCTATAAACTCCAGCGTGTGATTTACAGCTTGGCGTCAGGGGACTGGAGTGAAGTAATTCAGTCCTGTCAATTTTTGTTCCTATTTAAAGGTGTGCCGCAATTAATGTTTACCCGCCGTGAGACCTGCAGTCAAAGTGGCATCTGCCGGGTGGGAAAATCACCATTTTCATTTGACAGAGATGAATTCATTGTAAACGCATCCCCCAGCAGAGCAGGAAAGCCCCCCGGCACAGGCGAGGACCAAGTCCGGGAGCCCCCGGCAGCGACGCAGGCAGGGACGGGCAGCTCTTGCAGCACCTCCCACAGCCTCCCCAAGGGGAAGTGACATTTTCAGGGCTTTTCTCCCCAATTTCTTCCTGCATAGGGCCCCAGCAGCTGAGCAGCAGCACCAAAATGCAGGCGTGGGGTGGGCGATATTGGGATTGCTGCTGCCTTCTCGCTGTCGCCTGCAAATTAAATTGGCCACTGGGATAACTGCTGGGCTCTTGGGCTCCCTTCGTCCTCCCCCCGTCTCTTTCTGCGATGCCAGGCCGGGGCGGTGGGGGGGAGGCTGCTGACAGTGCCGCCGAGTTAATTGGGAGCAAGACGGACAACGTCGTTAAAGCACGATTTTAATCAGGCTCTGAGCATCTCCTGCCAGGGAACCGAGGGGGCCGCACGCCGCAGCCCCCAGCTGCAAACGGCATCTCGGCTCCTCTCCTGCCTGCCCTCAGCCAAGTGGAGCTGCGTCCCAGGGGGACGGGGACCCACGGGGACCCTCGCCACCAGCCTCCACGAGGAGGACGAAGGAAGGGCACCGGTGCCTTCCTCACGGGTCCCTGAAGCCCCAGATCCCTGAAGCGCTTAACTCTCCAAGCTGGAGCGGCTCCTCTCGGTCCCAGCCGGCAAACCAACAGCTCGAGGCTCCCCATGCAGGAGAAATCCATCCTTCCTCCCCGGCGACCGCTCCTGAACAGACTGATGGCTGGCGGGAGGCTGGGTGTCCCCCCCCCGCCCCGGGATGCTGCTAACCTCGCTGGCACTGGAGCCACCCTCATCCTGCTCTGCTGTCCCCGTGTAAATCCGGAGCGTCTCTGCCGGGCTCCCGGCACACTGGGACCGCACCTGCCGTGGACTTTTACTCCCAAATCTGTGTGCATAAGAGGAGGAGCAAGGGAAGAAGCAGGGACACCCGGGGAGCAGCAGGACAATCATTGCTCACGTTTTATCCGCCGCAGAAGGGATATTTTCTGTCTTTGTTTTTTTTAATCCCAAGCAGAAGCTATTTCCCATCCTGCCAGCTCCCTGGCCCAGCCGGGAGAGCCCCCCTCATCCACCCGCTGTCAAATCCTCACTTCAATTACATGCCCTGCCAGAGGTCTTCTGCAATTATCCAGCTTTAATTTCCTGCAGCCACGTGTTCTCCGGAGCCTGGGAATCCCCCAGCCAGCAGCCCAGCACTGGGCGAAGGGCCACTCGCCGTGTCCTGCTCGCACCTCCGCAGCTGGGCAGAAAATCAGCCAGGAGACAATGTCGGAGTTGGGCACTTGGAATGTTTCCCCCACCCCCCTTGTTAGAGCCGGCGGAGGCTTCTACCCATGGCTGTAGGGTTGGAAGCACGGGATTTGCATCGGGCAACCTGCTCACTCTTAATTAACCTGCAGATGCATCTGCATCACATCTTTTATCCAAGATGAGAGGGATGAGGCGTAATTTCCCGCTGCGTGCCAGTAGGAGCCCATGTAAAACAAAACACTCTGGCTACATCGAGGACCGGCAGAGAAACCGGCTGCTGCTGAGCATCGATTCCGGCCCCAGCTTTTTACAGAATCACAGAATGGGAGGGGTTGGAAGGGACCTCTGGAGATCGTCTAGTCCAACCCCCCTGCCAGAGCAGGGTCACCTAGAGCAGGTTGCACAGGACGGCGTCCAGGCGGGTTTGGAATGTCTCCAGAGTTGGAGACTCCACCACCTCTCTGGGCACCCTGTTCCAGTGCTCTGCCACCCTCAAGGGAAAAAAGTTCCTCCTCATGTTCAGATGGAACTTCCTGTGTTCAAGTTTGTGCCCGTTACCTCTTGTCCTATCACTGGGCACCACTGAAAAAAGACCGGTCCCATCCTCCCGGCACCCTCCCTTTAAGTATTTATAAGCATTGATAAGATTTTACGGGATTTTTCCTCTCCTCCTCTGCAGGGAGGGACCTCTGGCTTCTCACTGCCTCGCTCGCACCCTGCGGTGGGTGCAGAGGCGATCCAAGAAGCCTGAGTCCCCCTAAATATCACAGCTTGGAAAACGCACCACCAGCGCCTGGGTTGGCCTGCAAGGAGACCAGATGGGGGAAAAGCAGCAGGACCAGGGGAAATGCTGGGCTGCCAGGAGCAGAGCGGGGCTGGGCAGGCACCGCCGGCAGCTCCAGCCCAGCACGGGGCTCCCACCATGGCTGCACCGTCCCGGGGAGGCAGCCGGCCCCGCTGTGCCGGATCAGGGGCTGCCGGCCCCCCGATCCCCCCGCTCGCTCCATCCCCAGCGTGGCAGAGGGGCCAGGCAGCCAGGCACTTCCATAATTTATCAGGGCCTTGGAAGCGTGCCAGGAGAGCCAATCAAGTGGTGCAGATTTGTATATTAATGAAACCTCATAAATAATACATACCGCACCAAACAGAGCTGGTGATAGCTGCTGGAACACCAACAGGATAAACTGTCTATTTAAATTACTTCCATTTTGCTTTTTTTTTTTTTTTTTTTTTT
>VFFE01007998.1:856601-962121 GCA_008921705.1 Burhinus oedicnemus | reverse complement strand
CTTCCAAACAATAAAAAAAAAAAAAAAAAAGTAAATTTAATAAGATTTCAAATTGCCTTCTCCTGAATTCAAATTGCTTCATATATTATGTTCATGATAACTCTTGCACTTCCCATTTTCCTTCAGTCTTTTCTTCATATCAGACAAGTTCTTGTGCTAATGAATTCCTGATTTTTGTTTACTAAATGTTGCAGAGGAAATCCTCATTATTTGTGCTTTGGTTGGCCTGGAGCAGATGCCGACAGTCCCCACCACAGCACCCGGCCCAATGGAGTATGAAGCTCACGTACAGCCACTCCGCACGCTGCCGCCGAGAAGGATTCAGTAATTGAAAAGACCTTATAAATCAATAGAGCTAAATTGAAAACTCGGGCAGGACTCCACATAATTCACTCGCTCTCCTGTTAAGACTTCTCTTTACTTTTTTGGGAAAAAAAAAGGTTGGTAGAGGGGAACCTGGGGTACTCCAGCTAGATGCTGCTTCCCCGGCACATCTGGCCGGGGAGATGATGTGCGAGCAATTAATCCCACGCAGAGATCATCCGAATGTCAGGCGACCTCTGATTTATTCCCCTGTCCTTCAAGTGGAGGAAGAAATTCCAGCCGCGGGGCCGAGTGACCGCAGTGAGCTGCTTTTATCGCTAGCAGGGAGCACGAACTGGCGCAGGTCTTTTGAAGCAGCCTTCAAGGAGGAACGATGGGACTGTAATTCCCGAGGGAGAGGTAAAGCATTTCCCTGGGCATGCCAGCCCCGAGTGCTTTTCCCATGTGCCGCGCCATCTGCCACCCCCAGCCCGGCATCTCCCCAGCCCCGGTGAACCCCCGGGACCACTGGCCAGCAGCTGGTGCGGAGTTTCTGCTAAAGAATTTGCCAGCCATGGAAAAGGGCAAGCTAAGGGGATTTAGGGGAAGAGGAACAAGCGGCTGCATGTAATCAGAACCAATTAGCGGATGGGTCAATTAAGCACTGGCAGAGCCTGGTGCTAGGGAGGAGGGCAGGTTGGCGGGAGCAGGAGAGGTGATGGGATCAGCGGCAGGGGACAGGCGGTGGTCCCCAAGCTGCGGCGATGCAGGGGAGCACAGCACGGCGCGGGCACAAAGCCCGGCTCGAGCCCCAGGCGTGGGCGCTGCTCGCTCGGAGGAGCCCGGCGCTGACGCCTCGCTCGTCCCCCATCGCTGCTGCTGGAAACTTTCACCAAGACCGGTTTAAATGAGTCATTTATCAATTAAATGTGTGATTTTGCCAGGCAAATTAAAATCTGTCCTCTTGTTTAATTAATAGGGCAGCTTTATATTCGACAAATTAGGGAGACTCTTGATGAGCTAATTTGTTAATTAATGGAAGCCTGGAGGCTCTTGTTTCATTAGAAATTGCCAAATCCTTTAATCTGAAGCGTCGCTCCGCTTTCAAGACCCCTCTCTCCCTCGCACCCAGGCTCAGACCCCAAAACAGCCCTGGCAGCGATGCTCACCGTGGGAGGGCTCCGGGCACAGCCCTGCCTTCCCCTGCACTGGGATTTAGCACCACAGCTCGGCATCAGCGTATTTCTCCTTCCCGTTCCTCCAGGAGGATTTATGTCCGCTGTCGAGGAAGAGCGTGAGATCCCTGCAGCCGAGCCGTCATCTGCTGCTGCCGCACAAAGTTCAAACCTGTCTCCAGGAAGGAAAGAGGGGGAAAAAAAAAAATTAAAAAAAGGAAAGAAAGCTTTTGACCCAGTTCAGAGTGAAAATTTCACTCGCTTTACTTCTTAAGGCAAAGCTCCTTGCGTGCAGAGTTAATGAGTTAATTGACTTTAATAAGTGGGTTATGGTCCAGGGGGGCTGTGTTGCGGATAGTGGGGTGTAAATTAGCAATGCTGCTGTTGGAGGGTGGAGGATCCCACCTCATCCTGGCAGACCTGGCCACCGAGGGTCCCCACGCGCCCTAGGGGACTTGGCTCGTGCCGGCGCGGGGCCAGCCTGTGCCAAGCAGTGCCCACCTTGCCGACGGCCAAACCTCACAACTGGCAGCTCGGAGCAGAGTCCAGGCATCGACACCCAGACCGCTGCCACAGGAGCCTTCAGGGCAAATAAATCCTCCAGGTATATCCAAGCTCCTCAGGTCAGACCTTTCCCCCATCCAGGGTGGCAATAGGCACAGTCATCCCCAGCGACCCCATCTCACTGCTTCCAGTACAGACCAGTAGGATGGTGCTGAGGTTGGGTGGGCACTGCTGACCTGCTCCAAGCGATGCCACGGCAAGAGGGATCACACCGACCCCAGGGCAGGGAGCCCCAAACAAGTGTGTTGGAACCAAAACCTCACAAAGAGCAGGACCAGTAATACCAGTAAGAAGAGTCATGGTGGGATGCACACCCGCACTGACCTGTGTAGAAAACCACACCATGTGCCTTGTGATAAACACCTCACTACTGCTGCTCACTTATACTGCAAATCCTACTTTACGTTAAAAACCAGTAGTGTGATTTCTTGAGCTTGCACTATGGACCATTTTCCCCCAAACCAGATTAACCCAGAGCCTGAAGGAACAGCTCCTTCATTTATTTTTAGATACGGGTGCTTGCTGCACTAGCCATCACGTTATCAAGTAAATATGGAAAGCCAGATGACTGCCAGCAGAGGCACCCAGAGACTCTGTTATCTTTGTTTCTAATGGACTGTCAGTTCCTGGGATGTATTTGCTTTCAGCCTTTAAAAAGAAACACCAGCTTCACTTTATACCGCGGAAGTTTGCCAAGTTTCCAGCTTTCACTGAAACTTATTTTGCTGTAGCGGTCCCGCAATAGGCAGAGAGCACCTCCAGAGAGGGCACAGCTCGCTCAGACCGGGAAAGCAGCAATGAAAAAGAGAATCACATTGAATGGCAAGTGCCTGTTACAGTTTCCACAAATACTTGGGAAAAAAACCCCACCGTTGCTGTTCAGGCTAACCCTGTTCGGGTGCCTTTTGCGCAAGGACGCTGATGGCTTGCACTCTGGTACCCCACCACTTGCTCCTGCTTGCCGGCTAGCTGCCGTGGTCAACAAGGGTGGGCAAGCTGGAGTTCAAGCTGGGTAAAAGCACGCTTGTGTCTGGAGCTATCTTCATTGACCACAGATTGAGGTTGGAAGGGACCTTGGAGATCATCTGGCCCGAGCCCTGGCTCAAAGCAGACCCAGCCTCCCAGGACCTTCTCCAGGTGAGCTCTGGGCATCTCCAAGGACAGAGATCCCATCACGGCTCTGGCCTCTGTCCCAGCGGTGATCTCCCCCACCGCAAAGGGTTTTTTCCTTGTGCTCGGTGGAGCATCCCCTCCTGCCATCTGCCTTTTGCCTTTCACTCTGCCTCCAAGAAGAGCCTGGCTCCATCTTCTCTACCACCCGACTCCCAGGAGACAACAGCATCTTCTTGAGGGAGATTTACTGCTGTACGCGATGGAGCAGGGCACAGCATCCCACTCTTCCCCTGGGTCATTGCAGGCTGCCAAAGCTAGGGAAGTCCCTCGGGCTTTTCCACCTGCCCTGATGGGTCCATGGGAACGCCAAGCTCAGCGGCTCTGCCTCTCCATGCAGCTCGATGAGCTCCTCTAACCAAAGGGGTCGCCAGGAAACTGCCACTCAAGCCTTTTGTTTATTCAGTAAAAGAATCGCGTGTGTTTGGGGATAAAGTGCCGTCAGTTATTTTTCCCCTCTATTTTCTAACACTCCAGCCTCAGATCAATAAATTAATTCAAAATCATCTAACGAGCACTCAGCCTGTAATTTATTTTTCATAAGTGTTAATCCAATTCCTTCCGAACGATATGCCTTTGGGACCCTCGCAAATTAAGAAGCTGTTCAAGACACTTCCCCGACATTACTTAGGCAGAAAACAACATTAGACTGAAAATAATAATAATAATACCAAGCTCTTTCTAAGGATGGTTTTCAGAGACCCAAAACATGTTTCATTTTATTTGATCCTCTGCTTTCTCTATTTACTGATGCACCCTGGGGCCCATCCCCAAGCAGTTCACTTCAGCCTTTAATAACCACTATAAAATGAGTCTTGCCAAAAGCCTTGATCTGATGTGGCTTTTATTGTGATCCAAAATAATGCTTATCGGGGGAACAGCTCCTGCATTAGCTATCGCAGGCCTGTAAAATACACACCGACTTCAATCCAGGGCTTTCAATGGGTTTTAATTCCAATTTGCATTGCGGTGACTCTTGCTTAGGTTTGGAAAGCGAAGCAGACTCCAGGAAACACGAAGAGCTGATTCCAGGCTATTTTAAGCTTAAAAACAAGAAATACCACAGCTTCTCCAAAGACTCAAGAAGCCAAGAGCTGCCCAAAGTCAGGGCTTCTCAGGAAAATCAAAACTGAAGTAGGAAAGGGACAGGAGGGTGGGAGGCCAGCGCAGTTTGAGGCTACGCTTTGTCCCCGCCTGCCCTCAGCACAGCCAGCCCCACGGACGGCACGCTGCCCGCTCTGGCTCTGCCAATGCCCCTCTCAACCCCGTGAAGTCATTTTAATCAGAAGCTACGGTGCTAAATTGCATTTCATCAGCCTCCGCCTCCAGGCACAACCCCAGCCCTGCTGAGCTTTCCCCTGCCAAGCACATTTTAAGCAGCTCCCACTGAAAACCACACTCAGGGGCAGCAGCAAAGGATGCTCCGTGCGGGTAGGTGGCACTCAGGGGACTCCAGCTCTGTTGTCCAGAACTGTCAGACACAGGTAACTCAGCTGCCACAGGGACATCTCCCTAATTCCTGCTGGAGTGTGACCATCAAACACTTTTACTAAGGCTGATGCATCTTCTGGGGGATTTCAGCCCGGTCCTGCCCTGTGCACCCAGCAAGCCTCCCCCCTGCCAACACGGTGGGTGAATTTCCCACCCTCTGCCATGGTTCCCAGCACGTTTCACGCCCCAGCTACATGGTCCTTCAGAAGAACTTCAATACTGACACCTTAAAGCGCCTCTCTCTCTCTCTTCCCAACAAGAAGAGGTACTTTTCAGAGCTGTGTCTTTTTTCCATTTAAGCAGCAGGTTGTGCTGGGAGCGGGAGAGAGGGAAACAGATGCTTTTCCCTCGTGGTTTGCATAATGCATTTCTCCTTCCACTTACTGTCTAATGCGGTGTGCTTGGCCTAAAAAGAGAAAAAAATCTTGCAGTAATATTTACAAGCTAATTAGGCAGAGGACTGACTTGAACATCACCGGAATACCAGAAAAAAGCCAGTTGGGCTGGAAGGGCTTTTGTTGATTTTCCTTGGAAATTAAAACTGCATCAGGCTGCTGCTGGCTACAGCAGGGAGCTGGAGCCCTCCCCTGGGACCTCAGAGCACAGCCCTGCTCCCTACCTGACCCCTGCCCACCGTTAGCAACCTCACTGGAACCAGTCAGTTTGATCTCCAGTTATCTGAAATGACTGCTGAGAGAGGCAGGGGAAACAGTATCTTCTTTCCCCACAAAAGAACAGGATATGAATTTCTGTGCCATGGGATTACAGAAAAATTAAAAGCTACGCTTGAAAGAAATAACAATTACCTTTTATTTATATTTAGCAGCACTGCCTTGTACAAACTCCAGCCAAAATGCCATTTCCAATAACACAACAAATTTTACAGTACATAAAACTCTGTGCACCAAGGGGGGGGAAATGTAACATGGAATCGCTTGCTCCTGCCACGCATCGTTTCATAGCATCGCTATCTTCTGCCTTGCCAGACCTTGGCCCTGCACCTCTGAGGCTCAGCAAGCTGCAACAGTTCCCAGGAGCGAGGGACGGGGGCATCCCTGCAGCCCCGAGGAGGTCTCTCCCAACTGCGCTGATTTACCGTGCGGTGGGTGGTGGGAGCGCTCTGTGCCGGCAGATCATCGTCCCCGCCGTCGCCCCCATTATCCATCAGCCAGCAGCTCGCTTTCAGAGCGCTGGTCCCCTGTCACTCAGAAATTATAGATCTACCCAGCAAAGTCGCAGGGAAATAATTGTTTGTTCGCTGCCTAGCCCTCTGAAATTCAGGAGAAAATGAGATTTCGCTTGCTTGCTTTAGATCATGGGGTTTTCTTCCCTGCTGTGCTTATTTCAAAATCCCCACTCCTCCCATTCAGCTGCCAAACAAGTGCAGGGAGCTACCAGCGGCATTACAGCCAGTGCCCCTGGGTCTGGGGGATCGGCCCGTCGGCAGGCTGGCTGCTGGCACGGCTCTGCTCCGGGAAAGGCTTAAGGAGCCCAAGGGGGAAATTTCAACGCCGCTTTGGACCAAAAGTTAGAGACGGTGCCCACACAGAGGTAAATTTGCAAAGCCTCACGACTTCAAACCCGAATTTAAATAGCGCCTGAACAAGAAGCACACTCCAGACAAATAGAGATGTTCCACTGGATACATTTAATCTCATTAACCCAGGAGCTGTTTGTGTGTTTTTGTTCAGTCCTCGCGGAGTGGGGAATCTAGCCGCAGCAGCAGTTATGCGCAGAAGCCAGCAGGGAAGCTGCATTCAAACACAGCCGAGATCAACCTGTCTGCTTTTACTGCCCCCCAAGCAGCAAAACCACTGCAAAATAAATTACCCCCAGCAAATTAGTGTTTCTTTGGAACAAGGCAAGGAGCTCTCAGAAGGGCCGACTCCTCGGGCAGGCGATGCTCAGCAGGGCCAGGCGGCTGCTTCTGCCGAGCCTGGCTCACTGTGCTGCCCGTGGTGGGAGCACGCAGCCCCACGTGGCTTCGTGCAAAATAAAGCAACGATTTATCGGCACTCCTGCTCTGCAATTCTTGCCCTGCCAACCTCCTCTCCTCTCAGAGAGAACAGAAGCAAGGACAAGGGAAGGAGCTGGAAAAGGGGTTTGATTTCAGAGAAAGGAGGAAGACGGAAAGTGCAGGGGCAGCTCCAGCACTGCAGAAAGCAGAATTTACAGTCCTCTGCCAAAGCCTTTCACACCCATATTGAACCTCCACCCAGTCCAATTTAATTGAATTGATTTCTTCAAATGAGCAGCCGCCTGAGGCAAGAGCCTTATTTATGCCAGGATCCTTCGAGCGACAGCACTAATAAATGCCAGCAAAGAGAAGGTGTGCATGACCCCACCGCAGCCTAGGTATCTCTGCTAGAATTTGCTCTCCCTCCACAAAGAGGATTTAGTATCCTCTGACTTCCCTGAGCCTTTGCGGATGCCAATGTGCAGCTCCCCCACCACATCCCTTTGGCCCTACCCAGGCGCTATGCAGATGCCAGGGCTCAGACCCCAAGTTGCCTGGGAGCACTGAACGATGGAGACTCTTCAAACCCAGGTCTGGCTCCTTGGTCAGCAAGAGGCAAACCTGGGTGCTTGGTGGCATCCTGCAAGGGCTGAGAGCGGCAGGGACAGGACAGAGCTCCCTCTGGACCCCGCCAACACTGAAGAGCAGCCAGGAGCCCTTCGGCTCCCGTGTTAGCTGTGCTGGGGAGGCTAAAGCAAGAGGCTGTTCAGCAGCATCACAGCCTTTGCAAATGGCTTCTGGGCATGAGCTGCAGGCCTGCTGCTTTTCCTGCTCCTGTCTGATTCCTTATCCAGGCTCTAGATGTCTTGCCTACTAAATAAAAGGCATTTTAAAGAAAAACAAAAACAAAAACAAAAACAAAAACTACACAAAACCTCAAACCAACCCCAAACTCCATTCCAGATGGTCTGGAGGAAAACTCGTATCATTTGCCAAAAAGCTAGGATTTTGCTTTCTCAGTCCTGAATTTCAAGCTCAGAAAGGTCAGACCTCCCATAGAGACAACTGCAGTGCACTCTACTCTTTTCTCATCGCTAGATTCACAAGGTTTGCAATTCCAGCTCATTACACAAACCCGAGACTACTGTGCTCTTGTCAAATCCACTCCCTGCTTCTGCTTTCTGCCTCTTTTCAAGCAGAGACCACATACCTGGGGCACGCGGGGGGGCCGGGGCTGTGGCAGGGCACTCCACACTAGCTGAATTCTGACCCAGCTTCACGGCTGTATGATCAGAGTCTGTTCTCTCACCGCCCCAGGCTTCATCTGCCCCACCTGAAAAGGCAGGTGAAGGAGAAGGAGACACATCCCAAGGAGTTGGTTAGCTGATGTCTGAATGATGCCAAGATCTTTGGTGCAGAACATGAGAAAAGAGCAAGTCAAATGCCCTCTTGAACTTCAGCATTACTGAATCACGGTCATGCTGGAGGGAGCCCGCTGGGACACATCTTGGCCAGCCCAGCCCCACCCGTCTGCCTCCGGCATCACTGTCCTGGTATCTCTGCTGTCTGGATCTGAACTCCCTTTCAGCACATGAACAAACCTGAGCCATTTTGGTCTGCGTAAGAGTAACTGCTTGCGAGAGCTCTGCTCCGGGGCCACAGCTGGATCGATGCCTTCTCAGCACTCGCTTCTTGAGATTCAGAGTATCTTTCACTTCTCTCCCAACTGGTAGTATTCAAGAACCTCCTTTCAAGTGCTCCATCTGCATTCCTCGATCCTCCAAACACTGCTGGGGTGGAGACCTGCATCAGAAATGACATCTCACAAACATCAAACACTCCTGGCAGATGCTTTTGTCATCTTCTCCAGAAGCCGGGCACCATGAGCACAGCGTATAGGAAGGCCAGTCCACCAGCTCATTCACACTGAAGGAAACCGCTCCTTCAAAGCGTTTCCAACACCTATCCAGCTTTTTCTCCGCTCTTAGAATACCAGTAAACAGCCCTGTCAGATACGAGATGTCACTGGTTTGGCTTTAGCAGCAGCTGTGTTCTTACGACCTCTCATACATCACTCTTACCTGCTGCCTCATCCCTGAGCCCCAGAACAGCCCTGATGGGGCACACTCTGATCTCAGGGACAGAGAAGTGGGAATGCTAGGAGCTGCAGGACCTGCTACTCCACGGCTCCCCACACCTGAGAAATTGTGCCTGTGTTCCCCAAGCGTAGACAAGGTCTAAGAGTAATTTGCCCACCATACCCCACGCTGGGCACAGCTGGTTTCCCTCTCAACACTTCACACGAGAGATGAATGAGAAAAGACCGAAGAGAAACTGAATAAATAGCACAGCCCAGTTCTGAAGCCGGCTTCACGCTTTGAGGACAAGTGAAGGCTTAGAAGTAACTTTTGCACGCTCAAGGGAAGTGGATCAAAGAGGCACTGGCTGGAAGGTGCCCGTTTATGGCTGGCATTGTATAATTCCAGAGTATGCTGCCAAACGTGCCATGGCAGCAAGGGCTAGGGGTGCTTCTCATGGCAGATCGCTGCTGGGAAGAGCCCAGCAGAAAGGCACACTGGAAATGCAAGGGATGTTCCTCAACTGCGAGGCAGAACGCTTGCTGCACGCCCCGGCGGATCCTGAGCTCTGGTGTTAAAGCATTTACAAACGATTGCAAAGATCTGCTCTAATTGTTCATCCTGGTGAAATACAGGGAAAATAAACTTTTAGAAATCAAAGGCTAATGCATGAAACAGATGTGCCAGCAATGATAAGGCAAAGCAAGGCTTTTAGAAACCAAATTTCAGCTTTGCACAGATTAGACATTAAAATGAACTCACTTAATTTCATGCCATATGCAAATCTTTACCAGCTGTCAGCTCTGTAGTCACTAGAGACTAAATGTAATAACTAAACAAGAACAAAAACGCAGCGCAGACTGGGTTCTGCAAAAGCCCGGTTATTAGCAGGTTCATGCTTTGGGAAGTCAGGGAGCCTGCCCAGCCTGCTGCCCACGGCTGGCGAGGCACATAACCCAAATGTCAGCAGGAGCCTCAATTAAACATCTGCAAATAAAGTAAAGATGAGGCTACTACTTACTCTTGACGTTCAAGAGCTCCCAGGCGAGCTGCTGTTTTCTGCACTATCTGTCACTAATTTGGTAGCTGGACTAACGAGTGACCCAGCTCTCCCAGAGCAGAGGCCAGGTAATCACCAGGCATCTTCCCAGACCACAGCTCAATGGGCCAGCAAAGGACCACCTCCATCCTCAGGCTTTTCTCTTCCTTGGTAGCCCTAGATATATGACATAGACATGCCATCAGCCAGGAATCCATGAAAGCAGAACAAGAAGAAACATTCCTGTTCCCTCTAGAGTGAAAAGCCCTTGAACACTGATCCCCACCAAAGTAGAGAGCATCATCCTGGCTTGCGCTCACACTGAGCACGCAGCTACGCCGTGCAGCGCCGCTGGCCGAACTACAGCTCCGTCCCCGGAGGAGCTGCACTGAATGATGACCCAGCATTGGCCATTTACCGAAACATTCAGCAAGCATCAGCTCCACTGAAGTAATGCCACAGAGCTCTTAGCTCTTGCCTGAAGCCATTTGCAATGTCTGGGAGAAAGAGCAATCTTATAATTGCTTCCAAAATGGACAGAGCTCTGAGAAAAGGGAGGCACCTCGCTGCTTTGTGCGAAGGCACGGTGCTGGCCCAGCCAGCAAAAGCAACAGATGTGCCACTGCTTTCAGGACCCGAACTGCATCCAGCTGCCAACACCGTGGGCTGCGGTTTAGGCTCACCTGGCAGTAGCTGATCATTAGCTACAAACAGCACAGACATAAGCTGCAGCTTCTGGAGATGAGCAAAAGGCAGGTGAGGAAGCCACAGCGAGAGAAGGCAGAGAGCCAGAGCTCAGCCTGCGAGGGGCTGACACTCACTCAGTGCTGGGAAGCTGCAGGGAGGAGGCGGCACGCAGAGGGGCACAGGCGTGAGATTCGAGTACCAGAAAGCAGGTAACAAGTTGGCTGTGAGTCAAGAAACGATAACAAAAGTGCTTCATCAGAAAGGCTTCCTCGCCGCTACGATGGCACGTGGGTTTAGAGAAATCAGCTGAGCTGACAGACAAGGCACGAGCCCGTGTATGCGTGCCCTAGCTGCACTGTATTTATTTCCACAGCCTCTGCATTGCATTCCTGGAAAACGGCGCAGCTCAGTCCTGCTCTGCCAGCATGCTGCACCCACAGCCCACAGGACAAGGCTGGGATGGAGCCGGCACTGGAGCATCAGCACACCGCGCTCAGCTTTTCCCATCCCTTCACCCAGCCCAGACAGGAGCCTCCCGCAGCCCACCCCAGCATCACCCCTTTCGGGAACAGGCAGCCAGCAGCGAGGGCTCAGGAACAGAGCGGGTGAGCCCAGCGTGGTGCCTGGCATCGGCAGAGAAGAGCCGCACACATACAGTGCAACAAGGAGCTTCTGTGCAACGCCGAGAGCTTGTGAAAGCAGCTCGCAGTGCCTGCCCACCACAGCAGCACAGAGAGAGATTTACACGCAGCCCCTGTTCCAGCTCAGCCTCTTCCTGTTGAAGGCCATAAAGCCCAACAGAGGAGATTTAACATTCCATCTCCAAAGTAATTAAATCCAGCCATATAAAGTGAAATGTTTAACAACTCCAAGTTCTGCAGAGTGCTGGAGGAACCTGATAAAGATGGAGTTACACTGCTGGTAATAAACGGGGGCTGCTCTCTGCACTGTTACTGGCGGGGGGGAAAGGGGAGCCTAAGTTTTAATTTGAAGGAATTTCAGAGGATGCATTTCATTAAGCAGCATGCAGGAAAATTAACAGAGAGCCATGGAAAGCTGTGAACTACACATGCTCTTTCTCGGTATTTCCAAGAGGGCTCTCAAGTCAGCGTCTGAGCTCTGCTGAGAACAGCACAGATTGTTTGCAAATCCATTTCTTTCAGCTCGTGCCTTGCTTGTTTCTGAGGGTAGGTGCTGAGATAACAGTCCAGCAGAGTTCCTGAGACCAGATCTCCATGTCAATGTTACTAACCACAGAGGTGCTTTGTGATTTATAGAGGATCGTCCACCTGCTTGGGTTTGTATTTTTAACGATCAGCACACATAAAGAGCCATTTGAATATCCCAGGCTCCAGGAGCCTTTGAAAACTTAGATTCATGGAGAAGCAAAGCCACTGTGGCCAGCAGTTACCAAAGCCTCTGCTCCAGAGTGCCTGCTCTGCTTCCTGGAATTTAGGAACTTAAATAGCTCTTAAAGACTGCATTCTGGGAGCATCCCTGTTATCAAGCGCTACTCAGGGCAGTCCCGGCTGAGCAAAGACCCTTGCAGGCAGTCCGCACTCATCAAAAGACTGAAATGTTGGAAATCAGCCCGGCAGCAGGACACACTGGCCTCCAGCACCCAGCCCGGCTTCACTCACAGCCCCCCGAGCATCCCCCAGCACCTCTGCCAGGACACCCCGCTACCTCCCCAGCATCCCTGCCCTGGCTGCAGTTGCCATGGTGACCGAGCATCGTCCCCTCTCCTTGCAGCTTTAAGGAAAAACGTCCCCCTGTTCAGCAGCCACCCGTGGCCCTCCATAGCATGTGGCTGTCCTCAGAGCACTCTCAGATTCTGCCTCTCCCGCAGCCGCATCCTGCGCCCAGGGCTCTGCCAGGCAGCAAAGGACATCCTGGTTCCCCAAGCCAAAGCAGGCAGGACGGGGACAACTGACCGTGAGGAAGCACCTCCAGCCAGACAACACTGCTGCCTCCATTCGCAGTTGCCAAAAGCCTCCTGCAGCTGAACATTACCAAGAAAAAAAAACAAAAAACAACCAACCAAAGAAAAGAGTAATGAGGATCAAGTCATGCCCAGCTATAAACAGGGTGGGTTTTTTAAGCGAAGTCCAAGAAGGGAAGAGCTTGAGGACATCTAAGACTAGAAGAGGATCCCTGAGCACAGAGAGCCCAGGCGTGGTGCCTGCGGCCACCAGGGCCACACTGCCTCCAGTCCCACTACAGCCGATGGCATAGGCGTCTCCCCGAGCACACGTGCAGGCCCCCCGAGACTCCAACGGTGCCAGCCTCCTGCTCCCCACCGGCAGGACACACCACCTTCAGCCAAGTCTGTCCCACTGCCGCATTAGCGAGGAGAAGTGCCACCTCTGAGTCTGACGAGCTGTTGCCTTGCCCTCCCAAATCTCTGCGGGGACGGGACACCTGCCAAGCTCTGACAGCTGTCAGTACCTTGCAGCGGGCGAGCTGAGATTCTTACAAGGTAAAATAGCTCCTTTTGTAATCTGCTCCTACAAAACACCTACCCTCTTGCCTGTTTTAGCCCTCCTTGTCCTAGATTACAAGCCCTGGAGACAGCAAGTGTGCAGAGCTTTAACTATTAAACGATGCATCTTGCAAATGAGTCCCCATTAAGCGTGCCCGTTGGAAGAGAGGTCTCTGCTGCGGCACAGACAGCTCTCCACCCTTCTCTGCCAGGTTGCACTGTGAGCGCTCTCCTGACCCTGGAAAGGACCAAGATGTTGTTTTCGTCCCTCCGTGGCTATCGGGAAGCTGCTTATCCTTGTGCCGTGTCCTAAGCAGGTTTCTGTGCTCCCCAATACTCAGTGAGAGACCGATTAAGCTCTGTGCAGTGTGCCAGGAGGATGGGCAGCAGGAGCACGTACCTACATAGACTTTGACACTAAATCCCTCTTAACAAGCACCGCTTTTGTGTTTTTAGCTGAACCCCCCGCTTCACTAAGCTAGAGGAGCAGGGAGGTGAAAGCAAGAGATTAGCTGAGTATCTTACCCCAGAAGCCCTCATTATACCAGGAGGTCTCCACTGCCTCCTGCAGTCAATTAAATGGACTGGAGTTGGGGATACCTGGCACTTCACAGGATCAAAACCCAGAGAGGAGACTGTAGGAGGCAATTTCCCTTCTGTTATTGACATGCAAATCATCACTGCAGTAGCTCACGGGTTTAATATATTTCCAGATTGCCTGGCGTGGAGTCACATTAGTCAAGTATATGTGGCAGTTGGTCCAAAATGACTCTATAATAAGAGTCAGCATTTCCACCTCAGCTTCAAGGACAGGCTGGAGATGAACATGCAGCCACTTGCCTTATCCCTCTCCCAGGTTCCCTCTGAGGCAGGACTCCCACAGAGTTTGGGGACTGCGAGAAATGGCCAAGAAGTCCCTAGTGAGGCTCAGTGTTAGGAACAGACTGAGGTCCCCAAGAAATGTCTTCTTCAGCCTTGGGAACATACATGACCGTGGCTTTCTACAGCCCTCAGCTTCCATAAAGCTGATGTTTCTTACTCCAAGGCAGGACAGCCACCAAGAACAGGTAATGCCACAAGAAACAATGTTCTTACTCACAAAATATGTTGGTTTTTTCCAAGAGTTTTCAGGTTTGCTCCCTGTTCTCTACAGCTCCCAGCACCGTGACTGAAAACTCTTCACAAGTACTAGAACAAGGAGGCATCTCAAGCACTGCCATTTCCCCCTCTGTCCCTGCCTGGGAACAGTACCAGCCCAGCAGCATTCACTGCTCCCTTTGGATGGTTATTTCTGTGGCCCACTGCCTTCCAGACCTTCAAATCAGCAGCAGTGCATGGTTGATTGAAAAACTGTGCTGGCCACAAGTTCAATAATGAAAGAGCTTTTCTTCCACGCAGATGGGACTCCTTATTTCCTTCTTCCCTCTAAATTGCATTCCTCATTATACCCAGACGTAGCAGAGTGGCTTTGCTTGGGACCTGCTGGTTGAAACAAGCTTACTGGTCTGATGTTAGAATAGCTCTGTCCCAGCTTAGCTGAAATAACGTCGTCGTGCTCAGCTGCAGTATTGCTTTGAAAGTTCTCCTTTTGTCCATTTATTCCCAGTGCCGCAAACCAATCTGTCTGAGAAGCTCATTCCTCATTATTCGTTAAGAGAGCCAACAAAGCCCTCTGTTCCTGCACCCTCTCAGAGCTTTGTTTTCAGCTATCTATTCAGTCTTCTGTTTGTGCTTCTCAGTGTTTGCACTAAGAGCTTTAAATCGTTCACTTAGCCTTGAACCCCCTTCACTCAGTGGCGTTGGTTTGCAGCTAGAAGAAGTAATCACCACAGTGCAATCTATCTCTTGCTTTTTGCTTACCCTTCTATTTTCTCTTTAATTAAAAATCCCTCTGGTCTTGCACTTGGATCCGGGACGTGGTTTTCATTTGCCTTGCAAACAGTGCAGCTGAGAATGTCAAAACCGTTTTTCACAACAACCTTGCTTTGACCTGGGTGACAGCTTTACCACCAGGCATTTGATCTCTTACTTGCCCATCTGTTCATTGATTAAAATCCCACACTTCAATATGCAATTCTGTCTCTGCATCCAGTAGCTTCTCCCGACAACAAGGCCCTCATACAGACAAGGAGCCTTTCCCAAGTGATGCTCCTCAAGCAGATCACTGCCTCCTCACTGCCTTGATTTAACCCAACAACTCAAGGGCAACCAGTGGCCAGCAAGCCCAAACGACACTGCCCAAGAGTGCGGGAAATAAAAGATGAAACCCAGGCTGGAGGGGGACAAGAAGGGACCACCAGCATCTCCAGCATGGTAAGGCTCCCAGGGGATGCTGGACCTGCAGTGCTCCACCTCCAGAAGCTCTGCAGCATGGCCATCGGACTAGAGGCTGGAAGGGGAGGGCAGACAAGTCCTCCCTTTTGCAAAGATTTTATTTTTTTCCATTTAACATGTGGGCCAGGAAAGCCCGAAAGAAACAACAGTAATGTTTCTGCCTTATCACATCCTCTAAATTTATGTCAGGTAAGATCAGCCTAACAGCTACCATCAGGCACAGCACTGTGCAAGCTTCAGAGAAACACAAGGTCTGTGCTGCCAGCCACTGTTACACCTCCTGAGCAATAGACCCCCAAAACGTCCCTAGCACACAGAAAGGCGATTTTTATCCCAGTACACACAGTTCTAAAAGGAAGCCAGAGCCTTACTCAGCCTTAAAATTTGTTTTTCGTGATCACTGTCTCTAAAAGCAGAAGGTATAAAGGTCCAGGAGAGAGACTGCAGCACACTGGCAGGTTTCTATGGAGCAGCGAAATGAGTCAGTGCCATCTACCGGCTGCAGGGACCTGTCCGCTTCCACATTCACCGTACCCAGCCTCAAATGTTAAGTCATAAGAACCAGCCTCTTACACGTCTTCTCGATGACACAACCGTAATGCTTCCAGCATCCCTCTGCAACGCTGGAAGCAACAGGCACCATTTCAAATTCGAATTCCTCCTAGAGGTTGAGGGTCCAGATGGGAGCCCTTCAGCACAACTGTGGCTCCAGACACATCCATGTCCAACCACACTGAGAGCTGCCAGGGAGCCCCAGTGGGCCAACCCACAGCTACAGCTACAGCGTTTCACAGCCCTGCTCTTTCCTACCATCTACATTGGGATCTCCCGTCGCTATCCCTGACAAAATCATAAATAATTGTGATGTACAATGTGCTGGCAATGGCAACCCTTGAGCTGGCCCAGATCCGTGCTGAGGAAGAGCTGTGGAAATGCCAAGTATCCGTAATACTGCTGGCATCCCTGAGGAATAGCATGGCATCATCAGCTTCTAGCACAGCAATCACAAAGAAGTACCGCTCCAAGGCTACTGAGAGGCATCAAAGCTGGGATGAGATGCCAGGCATTCCTGGCTATCAGTGTTGTTCTCCTCTGTTGGATCAGATTTAATTGGTGAACAGATTCTAAATGTGCTTCTCACCGTTTTTAAAAGGAAAATACATCATCACTCCATAATTATTCTGTAATTAGGCTTGGGTGCCATATCACTAGCACTGAGGAAAATACACATTTCTCTCGAAGCTTCCTCTTGAAGGGCAGACAGATTTGCTCATCCTTCAAATGCTAATTATCCCCCAAACTTATCTTTCAGCATTAACAGGCTCTGGCAGGCTCCAAATGGCTGGAGGACATGGTAATTTTGTGCTGCAGGAATTGCCTTGGGCTCCATTTGCTGCTGAGTGGTCTCAGAGCTGAGGTGCTGTCAGTCTCTTTTTAGGGACGCTGGTTGAACTGAGTTCATCAAGCTGCTTTTGTCAATCCCAGTAAAATCAGTAAACATCTGAGAGCGCCCCGGCTCTGAGAGAGTGGTTACTGCCTTTCCCACTGAAAACAAGCAGGAAAAGGAAGACTGTTTCTGGAAACCTTCGTGTAATGCAACATCAGCCCAGTTCTGAGCTGTTTGTAGAGGATGCAGAACAGCGTAGGAGCAGCACAAAGCCAACCTGGATCAGGATGCTGTGCACAGACGGTGTCCATACTATGGGACAGCATGTCCCATACTATGGTCTTAAGTGGTGGCAGTGCGTGCCATGATTATCTGGCACAAAAGCAGCTTGTCCTCATCATTGGAAGTCCACCATGCAAGGAGACCGAACCAGCAGTTGCTCTGAAACGTTTGGTTTCAAGACACTGTTCAAGCAGGGAACCTTGATGCATTCCCAACAGGCATGAGGGAAACACAAGGCTGTAAGGAATAGTGTCCGAGGAGAGAATACTGCATTTGTCTGCTCAAAACATCAGGATGGATCTCAGAGCTGGCTCCTCTCTGAGGCTTCAGAAGGGACAACCTGTGCAGAGGCAGACACATGGGCAGGCATTAGGGCAAGCATATTTTGGGCCTGAATTCCTCTTCCCAGGTGCAGTACTTGCCTTTCTTGAACTTCATGTTTAAGAACATTTGTTCATTTTACTAAACTAATCTAAATTTCCTCCTTTTTCTTCTTCAGTTCTTGCCAACAAACCCAATTCAGTATCACAAGCAAGTTTTAAACATGTTCTTTAGTCCTTCGCTCCCACCAGCGCTATAACAGTAAGCAAAAGCAGAAAGGACAGATGCTGGTAAGCTGAAAGGCCCTACAGCAAGAGGAGCCATCACAGCTGAAGAACGCTGCTGAAGTCTGTGCTGCACAGGAGCACGGTGCGCACCGCCTGCAGAGAGGCAATCCAGGCCCATCTTCTGCAGCATTCCTCTGGGCACGCCGCGTGGGACAGCTCCAAACCCTCACAACACGAGGGCTGTATTTACTGTACCTGCTTTTCTACTATTATCAGCTGCAAAGAAGAAAAATAGTTTAAGTTGCCACAATTTACTTCTGACAAACTAGGTTATTTTTCCCTGCCAGTGATGATTTGCTGTGTAAGTATCTGGTAGAAAACTGTCTATCATCTTACTAGATACCGAAATCTGAGTGAGCTACCTGCAATTCCCTAAAATGCTCTCTTTTCCTTCAGCTTTTGTCAAATCTGTCCCCATGGCTGGTCTCCAGCGGCAGGGGGGAAGAGACACAGCCCTGCTGTGAAGCACCAAGGTACATTGCTCACTGACACACTCAGCTGCCGTAAGACAAAACAGAGTATTTTTCCAGAAGGGCCAGGTGACAAGAATGCCTTTATCAGCCAGAGAAGGTGCTCTACCATGCAACAAAACAAGCTGTGAGCACAGAGGGCAGTTTGCTGCGCTCCCCACACCACCTCACCCCAACAGAACCCCGCTGGTGGAAGCTCCTGGCCATCCCCAGCCCCTCCACAGAGGGGGCAGCACCGGGCAGGCAGCTACCGTCTCCCGGCCCCACATCCTCAAGCAGCCCGGCCGGGCCTGCCCGGAGCCCTGCCCCGAGCCTGCGGTGAGCGACAGCGACCGCCTCCCCCTTAGGCCGCCGCTGTCGCGTAGCAACGGTAGGGAGAAACTCGCAGCCCTTAAATAGCAGGTGGGCCCTCCCCTCCTCCGTCTTCCCTTCTCATTGGCTGTTCCTCGTGTGATTGGCGTGAGCGCTCACCAGTTCTTACCCTCCACGAGCCTCTCCTGTGCCGGGGGCGTGGCGCTACCCGGAAGACGCCACAGGAAGCCGAGGGCAGGAAGAGGGGAGGAGCACTAGAGAGAAGGATCCGCTGTGAGCGCCAATAGGAAGGGAGAAGAGGGGCGGTTCAGCCAATGGCAGGGCGCAGAGGCCGGGGTCCCAGAGGGCGGGGCTACTGTAGCCGGCAGCCGGCGGTTCTGGGGGGCGGCAAAGGTGATGGGGGACCCGGGCTGGGGGGACCCCGGGGGGTGCCGGTGGGGTCAGAGGGACCTCGGGCCGAGGGGAGGCTGGGGACTGCGGGGACGCGGGCTGTGGCGGGCCCGGTGGCGAGGAGGATGCGGGCCTGAGGAGAGACTGAGGGCGGGGAGGGGGCGCTGCGGGCCGGGGCAGGGGAAAGGAGCGGGGGGCCCGGACAGGGAGGAGCTGGGGGTGAGGGGGACCAGGTCGGGGGAAGGAGACCCGGGGAGGGAACGGTGCTGAAGGAGGAGCGGCTGAAGGGGAACTTGGGGATTTGGGGGGGGCATTTTCAGGCCGGGAGGAGGCGCAGGAGCCTGGAGCCTCTGGCTGCGGGGGTCGCAGGGCTGGAGGAGAGCTGGGAGCTGGGGGAGAGAGGAGGTGGGTAGCTGTGCCATGTGCGGGACAGAGCTCCTCCATCCTTGCCGAGCCGGCTGGCAGAGCCTGGTGCCCATGCTGCTCATGGGCATCAGTGTCTCCTCATGCTGCTGCTGTCGCATTAACCTGTAGCAGATCCCATAAGGATTTGTGTTATGTGGAATACTGCATGTGCCCTGCCCTGATGTGCTTAGAGGTGGCAGGGAAACATGGGTGCTTGGGATAACCCCTAGCAGCTGTGACAGAAACCCAGAGCACATATGCTGAAGTCCACTCAGGTGCCACGTCCCCAGCACCTGCCCCGTGACATGGAACTCCGGCTAAAAGCTGTTTGTATTCCCAGGTGGGAGCAGTGGGAAAGGAGATGTTCCTTGTGTCTGCACTGGAAGCAGGATGAATCTTGTGTCTATGGCGACAGAGCCTGAGTTGAAATGGATAACCCTGTGGGTCCGCATCAGGTGGGCGGCCGTGCTCGTGCTCCTCCTAGGCTCGCTCGTGATGCTGCTGCTCCCGCTGGCTGCTGTGGAAGACCAGTGCCACGCAGTGCTCAAAGGACTCTCCTTCCTAAAAAGTAAACTGGGTTCAGGCTCCTCGGGGGTCACCAGATACACAGGACAAACAACGGGCCTGAGCGTGACCTCCAATGGGCTGGAGCTGCTGGTGCTGAAAGGCAAAGCCTCCCCAGGTAAGAGTGTCCCTGGGTGGGCACAGGGGAACAGCTGAGTTGCTGTGTAATAACAAGCCGCATCTGGAGATCTGCACCCCCCACCTAATGATCTCCCAAACCCCATAATGGTAACAAACTCTCACTGCCCAGCTGCAAATTAACATCAGCTGTAGATGACCCAGAGGTCAGACATGCCATCGCCAGCCTGGCTGCCAGCACCAGCCCGACTGCATTCCATTGCCCTGCGCTGCAGAAGGGCGATGCGCTGGCATTCTCTCAGCGCTGCTTTGTCTCTCAGAAGTTTTTCCTCATGCTTTCGGTACTAGTAAGTTCTGTTAAGGTAACTGGAATACGGAGTGGTGTTTTAAAACACAGTAACCTGGGATACTTGGCATTAATGTTGAAATCCCGGCTGTCATAGAACAGCCCTTCTGGCAACAACAGGCTGTGGTCGTTGCCTTTATTGGCCAGAATGTTAATTTGGAAAACATTCAAAGGAATCATTACAATTCCAGCACTATATCTTTGTTTGCATTAAAGCTATTATTGCTGGGAAGATGCTTGATAGTTTAGTGAAAAAATGGATAGAAGTGCTGTTAGCAGCTGTGGGCTCTGCTTCTAGCAAGAGAACTGGCATTATTGCCAAGCGAATGTATTTAGGACTGTGTCCTCCCACACAAAGCAGCCTGGTGGCCAAAGCAGGTTTTGCCAGGATGGCAACACGCCTGTGGCCAGCTTGAGCCGTGCTGCTCACAGATCCGGCCTGACCATGCTTCCTGCCAGGAACAGCTCTGCTGCCGCATACCCGGCCTGTAAACGTGGCATAAGCCTCTGTGCTTGTAGCCTGGCAAAGGCTGGAATACAAGTTCTCTGTTAAGAGTTCTTATGGACGGGCTTTATTTAATTTTTATATAGGTGAACAGTGACGGTCTCCAGAGGTTTTCAATAAAATTCGCTACCCTGATATCTAACTGTTATTGTTGCATTTCAGAAGTGAAGTCAGAAGCCAAAGCGGCTCTGAATCAAGCCCTCGAAATGAAGCGCCAAGGAAAGCGAGAGAAGGCCCACAAACTCTTTGTGTACGCCCTCAAAATGGACCCTGATTATGTGGATGCCCTGAACGAATTTGGTATTTTTTCTGAAGAGGAAAAAGATATTCTTCAAGCTGATTATTTGTACTCCAAAGCACTAACCATTTCCCCCTGCAACGAGAAGGCTCTGATCAATCGGGACCGCACGCTCCCTTTAGTTGAGGAGATAGATCAGAGGTATTTTAGCATTATTGACAGCAAGGTTAAAAAAGTGATGGCGATCCCTAAAGGCAATTCTGCGCTGCGCCGAGTGATGGAGGAGTCCTATTATCATCACATCTACCACACAGTTGCTATTGAAGGAAACACCCTGACGCTGTCAGAAATACGACACATCATTGAGACCAGATATGCTGTTCCTGGAAAAAGCTTAGTGGAGCAGAACGAGGTGATCGGTATGCATGCAGCTCTGAAATACGTCAATACCACGCTGGTATCACGGATAGGCTCCGTAACCATCAGTGACATCTTGGAGATACACCGGAGAGTGCTGGGCTATGCTGACCCAGTGGAGGCAGGGCGGTTCAGGACTACTCAGGTGTTTGTAGGACATCACATACCACCACATCCCCAGGATGTTGAGAAGCAGATGCAGGAGTTTGTGCAGTGGATTAACTCGGAAGATGCCATGAGCTTGCACCCTGTGGAATTCGCTGCATTAGCCCACTACAAGTTGGTTTACATCCATCCATTTGTAGACGGCAACGGAAGGACCTCACGCCTGTTAATGAACCTCATACTAATGCAGGCAGGCTACCCACCCATCACAATCCGCAAGGAGCAACGGGCCGAGTATTACCACGTCTTAGAAGTAGCCAATGAGGGCGACGTGAGGCCTTTCATACGCTTTATTGCTAAGTGTACTGAGACAACTCTGGACATGTTGCTCATTGCCACCACCGAATACTCCGTGGGCTTACCTGAAGCAGATGGCAGCACTGCTAAATGCAAACAAACTATCCCTGTCAAGACTTGAAGGTTGTGGACATTCAGGAGCTAATGAACGCGTGGGAGAACAGAACAGAACGCCAAGCCACTCAGTATTCCTGCTGGGAAATAACTCGACAGGAGGTGTCACTCTTCAGCATTTCATTTATTTAAAGTGTCTTACATTTGATTAAATTAATATAATTTATTTATATACATTATGCCAAGCTGAAATGTGAACTGTTGATGTTGACTGTGCACTATAACTTGCTTGTGCTACTGGAAGGAGGTGAGGAGAGGTGTCAGAAGGGCTCAACAAGTAGAATTTAATTTCTCCTTAAAATTAAGTTTTGAGAAGCTGCTTCAATCACAACTCTTTACCTAGTCAGTGAACTGCATTGTCTTACCTTGTCGAGGAGCTGCTAGGCAAGACAAAGTCTTAACTGAGTTGTTGCTTTTGCGTTACTTCTTCCCTGTTGCAGTAACAGCACTCTCCCAGCTACGCTAATCAGACTCTTCCCTGTCAGTCATCCCAGTTTGACAGCACTGATCAGGAAGGAGGCTAAACTCCAGTTCAACAAAGGCATCTCTCCCCTCCCATTTTTGTTTTCAGTAGCACTTTGCATGTTTACTTTCACTTGCCTTTCCTAGGGTGAGTTTTGTACAAGGGGGAAGCATTTGGTTTGAGATTACGGCTGATGTGACTGGAACAAGAGAAGAAATGCTCTCTGACTGACGTCACTGAACCGTGAGGTGCTTTGTGCTATAACTTCAGACAGGACTACCTAGTGCTCTGAGGCCCTGCCTCGGACCCCACCTCATCAAGCAGGAGCCCCGGCAAACTGCAACTGTCCTTACACATTTCAGTTCAGGGTTTGAAGAGAGCTCACTTCTGCAAAGCTGTGGGCAGAAAAGGTTATTATACATAACCGTGAGACAACCTTTATCAATTGTGCAAATTTGGTAAGAATGTGCATACCAAGTTTGCCAAAAACTTGTTTCTTCAATCTGTACAAGAGAACTTTTCACAATTACTAGGTCATGTTATTACTGTGATAGATGTGTCAAGAATCACACGAGGCCTCTCTGTGCTGCAGTGGCAGTTAGCATAGTACCTGGCAGCTGCTGTGCAATTCAAAGCAGCGTACTTTATCTTTGCTTTTAAGGTAAAAGCACCTGCAGCCTAACATAGAAGAATAGCTCCCTACACCGCTGCCTGCCAGTTGTGTAACAGCGTAATTGATCCCAACACCTCTATCTCCAGAAAACTTCGATTCAATCCAATTTAGAGTGCTGTTAAGCTTAAACCCTTTGCAAAACAGCATAAGCTGTGAGACCGTCCCAGGCCAGTGTTTTTTCCCTTCTAACTCTCTTACCTGCAGGGTAGTTATGACACAGTTCATACAAGCAGGCAATAGACTGGGAGTTACCTACATACTACAGCACCACTCCATGCTTATGTACTGATACTGCTGACAGGGAAAGCAAACAATAAACAAGGAAGGGTGTTCTGTCCTTACAAAGCATGCTTATTTTTGTAGTGCAAGGTGAGTATAAATAAAATCTGCACTTTAGAGCTCTGGGGAAAAAAAAAATAAAGTGTTATTTTAGTAACAGATTAATAAAGTATTTTAATATTAAAGTCTTTGTTTGGAATAGGCTGTTCTCAAAACACTTTTCTGTGCAGTAAACTAAGAAATACTTACAGCGCTGTGGAGTAGCAATTTACATCAGCTGTTACACAGTACACACATCCTGGCTCCCTCAGCTGTATACAGCTGTGCTGCAGCGTGGGGCATAACAGAGGGCTCTAAAGTGGCAAGTCCAACCCCAACAGCCAAGTGAAATGTAAGTCATCACTAGTGTTGTGTACACACCTGCCTGCCACCAGGGCAAGACAAGCATCCAAATGCACCAGCCTTATCATTCCTACCCCCCAAATCAAAGCTTCATATTAAAGTGTTATTAGAACATTCCTAATCCCATTTTGAGCTACAATCCCACCGTAGCATCAGTACGATAGTGGATGGCTAGCCCAAGCGTCTGGCACAGAAGAGGCTGCACACCATCCTGTGAACAAGCACCGACAGAACCTGGTCCCTTGCTGTACCACCACAACTGATGTTACGTGGTTCAGAGCTATGAAGCAGACTCTTCATTTCAAAGTAAAGCCAAGTCAACTCAGCACAGAATGCAAGCACTGAAAATAGTGTTTATTGGCAGCAGTGCTTGTGTTGTACAAGTGAACTTGGTACTGGGGTCTCTCCTCACATTGAACCCCCATGTGCTGACTTCCAGAGTTAGCAGCAGTTTTAGACTGACAAGCAGTAATATTTCTATCCAAGATCACATACCACATTATTTAAAAATTCTGAGGTGATTACTAACGTGGTTTTCGGATATTCATACTAGATGGAATGAGCTACTTAAAGGTATGTGACACTGTATCTCAGTGCACCCGAGAGGCGAGGTACATCAGTATTACCCAGCTGCCATAGGATAAGTGCAATTCCAACACCCACATTTAAACAAAAGCAACAGTTTTTATAGAAAACCTTTGAGAACTTGAGTTTAATAAACCAAGAAACATCAGCTTGCACTTCACATTTGTACAAAACCATACAGAAACCACCTGCAAAAGACATGAGCTAGCTAGCAAAAACAACCAAAAAAACCATGGTCCTCAGCAACAGCATGTACAGCTCTTATGGGAAACAAAAATTACCAGATCTAAGTAGTATGACACTTAAAAATAATAATTTGAATGTCTTTTACAAACACACAATATAAAAAAACAGATCAACTTGAACAGAACATTAACTGAATACATATATATGTATATTTGTGTATATACATATACACACACGTATAGAAACTCTCCCAATACTAAAATAGGCCATTGTGGTGAAGTTACTAGCATCTGCCATTTAACTCTTAATGGAAGGAGATGAATGTCCCTGCGTGTGTGTGTTTGGGTGTAAAATGGGTTCGTTGTCAGAGAGAATGACTGCAATCACAATCTGAACTGACCAGTGGAGTTTGACAAGGTTATCACTAGGCTTTCACATTGCATCTCATTCGTTAATGAAAGAGAAATATTTGTAAAGTATTCATAAAACTTGATGTGGCATCCAACCTGTACAGGAAGTATTTCCCCCCTCATTACCCTCAATATGAGGAATCATATAACGCCATTTTACCAGAACATAGTATAACTCTTTGCTCTTAGAAACAGAGGAAAAAACTGAATTTGTACCATCCTACACTGATCTCGATGAATGCAGTAGTCCAGAACAGTATTTACACATGATTGTGACTGGCGTTCTCTCCTTGCTAGCGTAAGGACACAACATGGCTTCCATAAAGGCATTTCACATTTTACCAGACCCGCTGATTGCGGACTTCTTGCTCACTTTTTCAGTAGCATCTTGGCAAAATCAGCATTGGACATCTTTTTAGGCTCCTCAGGGGGTTCAGATGAAGTTGCTGGTGAGTTCTGGACCATCCCATTCTCAGCCTTAGCCACAGGATTACTCTGGCGCTGTAATGCACGAGGCATCATCGAAAGCTGTGTCCTTCCTTTCCCTCGCCTGCAGAACAAAAAGTGACATTTAAAAATATCCCAGTGCTCTTTGAACATACTGTTTTAGCTTGGGGAAACAAAAAGGGCTTTGTTCATTATGAGGAACGCTCATTTAAAAATTATTCCTGTCATTTGTTTCAGTAATAAGCAGTGCAAAGCTTTCAATGGGTGCCCTTTGAAACAGTATACCTAACTGCAGAAAACAACTGCTCAACAGTCCAGAGAAACCGAAGCTCTGTGTTTCTCTACGGGGCACGTACAATACAACGCCAATGCAATGCTAAGCAGCAAGAGCACTCTAAAAGATGAAAGAGCAACCTTAACGCTCACTGTGAACAATGGCTGGTTCTCCAGAACAAGAGGAGATGGAAGTTATTAGTGCTCATGTGCTAACAGTCGATCCGACAGGATGTCTAACACCTGATACTCTCAGTGACTACAGACCTTTTCTATTGGCGATGTAAAGAAGAAGAATCTGCTTTTCCTCACGAATCCAGCAACCCAAATTTTTATGGTTCAGCACATTTTAAACATTCTCTCACATTTTAGATAAGATTCCTACATTGTGGCATATAAAGAAACCCAGTGTTATCTTCTTAAGCATTGCCAAGCAGTCTCCCTCACCAATACTTACGCTCCATAAACCTGTCGTGGTACGGCAAATTGCGAGGCTCTGCCTGCCTCAGGCTTGTCTGGCAGCTTTCGGAGAGGTGGGTTACTGATCGCCACCTTGATGACGTGTTCCTTAACTGTCAGGCCATCCATTTTCAGCACAGCCTGCGAGGCCTGGGCTTCATTTTCATATTCCACATAGGCCAGGCCCTGAATAAGGAAAAGCGGTAACCTACATTAGTTTTAGTGCTTCTTTCTCTGCATGACAGCTTTTGCTAATGATTTGGCCAACTCAGAAGAAAACTGTACAGAAAGCAGACCTAAACATGGCTAAGAGTCCCAGTATTCTTTAGCTAAAAAAAATTTCTTATCCACACAAATCTACAACCTGCATTTCTTAACTCACGTTCACAGTGACCTAATTCGTGGAAGAGGTATAAAAAAAAAAAAAGAAAAAAGAAAACACCCCAATATCCCAGTAAAATAAATATAATGAAGTACGCCATCAGTGGGAAGTCTTCACTTCTGAGTATGTATTATACATATATCCAGGCTGAATCTGGTATTGGACAGATTTGGATTCATAGTGGAAGAAAAAATAAATCAATCCATGGAGCTAGCGCAGGAAGATCCACGCAAAATCTCCTGTGGTTCTTCACTAAGCTTCAACTCGTACCTAAGGAATCAAGTCTGCTAACGCAGGGCCACGGCAGCCACCTTGGTTTCAAGAGCAGTAAAAGCCCATCTTAAGCAGCTCTAACAGAACTGACAGGCACTGTCTGTAAAGAGACTGCCATTGCTGCCCTGAGAACAGGGACTGGTGACAAAAGCACTCTTTGCAGAAAGTGAATCTGCGTTGATTTCATGAAGAAACAGCTGCTAATCGCACTGGTAACCAGCTGCTAACTGCTGCTGGTGCACCTTCGGTAATGGGGTCTTATTTCCAGCAAGTGGACAAGAGGGCACCACCCGGCATCTGCTACAGCAGGCTCCTACAGAGGATACACAAGTTGGGAGGCATCACCTCCCTGTTTTATTATCGTTATTCTTCTAAATGACATTCAAAACCTTAAGCTTTATTTTTGCATTATCCAGTTTCACAGGAAACGCGAGATTTTCTATAACAAAGTACATTTATTTGTGGTTTAGACAGAATCCCAGCTCAAACTAAGCTGAGAACATGGCTTGCAAGACTTGGGGTAGACACAGAAAGCACTCGTTACAAGGTGTGCATGCAACAGGAACTGGACTTGAGATATTGCCAAGAGCTAGAAAATGCATTTTAAAAATACATGCACATCATCACCAGGATGGCACCTATTAGACATGCCCAACATGGAGACATGGCTGAGGTGTCAGGTAGAATTCTGGCAGAGCAGCAGCTAGTTTAGAATCTCTTATTTAACAAGGAGTCATTTATTCCAGGATGGAAATAATGAGCCCTGTCAGAAAGAGGTGCCTCATTTCTCACTGGCAAATCTATTATTGCAGCAGGTGTTACGAACAATAGCCTCAAGAAACTGAAGAGAGGAAGGAGGGGAACCTGTCATACCAGGTGAACCCTATCTAGTCAGTTACTTTAAAAACAAATATTCTTTGCAGACTTCCTAATGCCTATTTTTACTATACTGAAAGTGCTGTAAATGTCTTCCCCTCCATCCCATTTATATCGCACATTCTTCTTGTGCAATTTAAAAAGTATTTTGGAAAAATTCCTCTTCCCCTCCTACTTCTTATTTGTTAGCACAAAGGCACGCTGGGCTGTACAAATTCAAGCACTTCTACAAGTTTTAATGCAAGGCCAGGTTGGCAACTTTTAAAATACAAAGCTTACTTTCTGTATCCAAACCTCAAGAAGAGCTTCTTTTTGAAGGATTTCTTAAAATTAAGAGCACATTAAGGATGCCTACCTTGGGTTTTCCAGCTCGGTTGGTGACCAGCCGAATGTCTTTCACATTCCCATGTGCTTTACACACATCTTCCAGCTCTTCCTTAGTGCAGGAAAACGGCAAACCAGATATAAATAATTTATGTTTCTCCAGTGTAGTGCTATACCTGAACACCTGAAGAAATGAGAAGGCTGTTAGACAGCAAACCAGTCAGAGACTCCACGGATTTCAATCTATTACACCTCCAAAAACTTAAGAGTACTTCATATTTGTGTGATACAAAAATACCTGCAAGACACGAGCAGTATCCTGAAAGGTGTTTGCATATAAACATACACATATACACTAAGAACTTGCACGTAATTCTGAGAACCGAGACACTTCTAAACAACTATGTTTCCTTCACAATGAGAAGGGCCATTGGCAACGTCTTCTTGCTCATTTGTCACTATCTGAACCATTAAGTTTCTCTGTACAATAAGTCTGTAATGCAGAAAAGCACTGATTATACAGCTGGTGTCTAGTACAGACCATTAACAAGAACCAGTAGGTTGTGTAATACATGCCCACAGCTGTATGACTCAACCAAAAAAGTACTTTACAGATTGAGATGCTCAAGTAGGCATCTGGGTACCTCACACCATTAACAAGCTGCTCAAATTAGCTTACTCAAGAGTTGCAGAAATCTGCTAATGTCAACCCTCGTTTATGGCAGAGTAACATAAAATGCAAGAACTCCCAGAAAACAGTTTTTACTGCAAAGACATAACATTACCATTCCAAACTAGCACAACACAAATTCATTAGATGCAAACCCTCTGGAAGCTATATATTCTGGTAGCTTTTCTAAGTAGTCCCACTGTTCAACTTATTACTTGAAAGAATAAAAGTTTACCTTAAAGTCGGGATTTTTGTTCTTGTCAACACACGGAGAAACAAACATTGGTCTTCCCTCCACAACTTTACGATCCAAGCCAAGAGCTTGGAGAGCAGATTTTTCTTCCTTGAATTCTACATAGCAGTAGCCCCGGAAAGTCCCCTTGTTGCTGAATACTGGACGGATTTCTGCTACCTCCCCACAGCTCTCAAAGAGCTCTTTCAGTTTCACTTCAGGATCTGCCATGGTGTAGGAAAGGTTGCTGACAAAGACGGTGACGTTATCTTTACTGCTGTCATGTAAAACTTTGGGGATGTCTTTTCGACTGGTAGATGCTTTTTCCTTTTGGTTTCCTGGGCGATCTGGCTTTTCAGGTCCACTTCTTCCAAACAGCCCAGTTTCTACCTCCATGTCTTCTTCAAGATGTATGCCATCGCCATCTCCCTTGTGTCTCTTGCTGGGCTGCTCTGCTGATTAATGAAATTGAAAGCCTTACTACAAGAAAATTACACCATTTCATTCACCATTGAAACAAAGCTGTCCTCCGTTACCACTATGGAGTTTGGAAAAGGTATGTGAAACCACAAATACAAAGACACAAAATAAAATTCTCCCTCAGGTTTTTAAGAATGAGTAACAACAGATTATTTGATGAAGACAGCAAGTATTTAGATTAAAGCAACGGGGATATTTTTTCTCTTTTTCTGTCAGTTACAACTACTGATTCATGTTCTTTCTCTTTGTCTAATAGGATTTATTTTTTTTTTTTTTAAGTAAGAAACACAAAAATGTAAGAGCTCCCAAAACTCCCAGTGGCAGCAGTCTATTAAAATCTTCTGTTACCACCTTCAATGTGTGCTACAATACTGAATGCCCCAATTTAGACACATGCCTCAGTGACATTTGACGAGTCAGGAAAATTACTTTTTTAAAGAAGGAAAAAAATCAAATCACTACTTCTCTGAAATAAAAACTTAAAAAAACCACTACAGATGTTCTTATAAACATACTTCTGTTGATCAAAAACCATTTAGTCTTGCTTTCATTTTACTACCACAATGATGTAGGAGAAAAAGACCCTGAATAGACAGCTGCTCTGAAGACACCAGCAATGGCACTTTCTCATCTGCTTGTAACTAAAGAGAGACAACCAATAAGCCTTTTGGCCAGAAGTCTGAAATTTTAGTTTGGCGTTTATTGTTGGTTGGTTTTGTTTTGTTTTTTTACCTTCTTCTTCTTGTCCCCATTCACCCTCATCATCATCATCTGCTTTGCGCTTGTCTCCAATCCTGGTTTTTTTAGCCTTTTTGGAAGCTTTCTTTTCTGCCCGAGCCTGCTTTCGTTGTTCAGCTTTCTCCTCCTCTTGCTTTGCCAGAGCAGCTTCTTTCTCAGCAGCCTACGAATATGGAAGATTTTTTTTTTTCCCTCTAGTGACTGCAGATTGCAGAGCATTCTTACATGTTGTTTTCTAGAGTGCTGAACCTGGAGGGTTTTCTCCTAAGCTCCATGAAACACAGCACTAATGGAATCATCATTTAAAGTACATCTCAACTGTTTGCTCTTACAGTTTTCCTGGAGTGCATGTTACTCTTGTATGCATCAAGGGTCAAAAAGTGAAAGATGAAAAGCATCAAAAGACATTAGCCATAGTTTTAAACTAAAAATCAATAGTTTTGAGGCTTTAAGACAATTCAGGCTTATCTATGGGAAACAACATTAGAAATCTGACATTCAGACAAGCGTGACCTTAATATAGGTATTCCCAGTCAACTGGTTAGGTAGTTCACAGAAAGTTCTGACCTTTGCTCTTTGTTCATTGACTCGAGCTAATCTGTTTTCTGTTTTTTGAACAGCTGCATCCCAGTCTTCCAATGTTCCTAAAGGATAAAAAAAGCCTTGTATTTAGCTTTCCCATAATTTGAAAAGGCAATTCTGGAAAAATAAGAGTCAATGAGTTCATGGAACTTGCTCTTCATATTAACATTACACATGCAAATTCTAAATATAACAAGTAGCCTTCAAAGAAAGAGAAAACAAAAGCCAAGCAGAGCAGAAACCTCCCATTTATAGTAAGACACTCCAAAAAGGCATGGAAAAATCCACTAATTTCAGCAGGCTCCAAGTGAGGCCAGAAAGAAGAAAAAAAAAAAAAGCTGCCTGTGTATACCACAGTAGTGAAAAGAAAACGGGCCTTCACCAGGACACAGAACACTAGATCAAAATTCACTCTGTATCACTGTACACTAACTAGACTGGGTAAGATGAGACGATGTGCAGTTAGTTACCTTCTATTCTCTCCAGCGTGAGCAGCACCTCACAGACGTGCTCTGGATAGTCACTTGTGCACTGCACAGCTCGATGCAAGGCCTTCCTGCAGTGCTGAGTATCACCGTGAGCTCTGCAGTAGGGAAACCATGGCAGTAAGGAGGCAATCCTCCACATCAAGATTATAAGATAAGACAGTTAACTACATTCTGTGCAAATGTTTTCCTTCCTTCCCCAGTGAACTCGCACTACAACTTGTTGCTGTAATACGTCTGAAATATACCGCAGAGCTGCTGTAAACCACATTATAAACCCATATGAAATATACCCATGCTAAGCATCTACATCTTGTCTCACACAAATGAGGAAACTCAAAAGTTAATTAACTCCTCCAATGAGCCAAGCTCTTACCTTTCTAGATTATAATACTCCAGCCACATGTTAGCATATTTGGCATTTCCTTTAGTCATAATGTTGTCCCAGAGTTCTCTGGCTTTCTGCATGTTGTTACATAAGCGGGCCTGAAACAGAGCATCCAAAGTACTCAAGGTAATTCAGGATTATTTGCTCAACACCATTATCCCCCACATCTTTCCCCCACCCCCCAAAACAAGAAAACACCACAGATTATGCACACAGACCCAGAAGATATATCTGCTCCTTAGAGCGATGGAAGTGAACACCTAACGCGATCCTACCACTGAATAATACTTCCCTGCCCCTTACATCAGTCTTGGTTTCTGGCTCCCACATACATTTCATTTTGGTCATTATAAAAAAACTGAGATAGTTGCTTCTGAATTTTTCCTTTTGTCATTATTCATGAAGGTACCTCAGAGAGCACTTAAACACAAAACCAGTTCTCAGTCGCAGAAGTGCTTCGGAAGGGGAGCAAGGAGAAGTGCTTCGGAAGGGGAGCAGGGAGAAGTGCACAAATGGATTAAGACACCTGAGACTCACCCAATCTAACTGTAGAGGTACATGAGTATCCTAGACAGCTGACTTACTAGAAATGCTTTAGCATAAGCTGAATCACACCTGGATGTACCTACTTTCTCCATCCACTAAGTGGACAGAAAGTGAAAGTAATTAATTCAGATTCAGGCCCACATTGTTCAGGAGGACTACAACACCCGAGACTTCGGCAAGCCATACCATGTATTATGCCCAGAGAAATTACAGCACAAAAGTAACATGACTTATCCCGACTCATATGAGCCTGTAGCAAAGGAAGGAAAATAAAACATCCACTCGCAGGCAGTGACTGTACCAGCACATTGATACCTGTACGAGTTTGAAACTAGTTGGCGTAAGCAGCACTAAATTAGGCAGGATTCAGGGCAGCTTACAGATTTAGTCTTCAATTCCAAGCCACTGTGGCCAGCCCGCTAACCAAGTTACTCGCAGATCTCTGTACCACACCCAGTCACAGCAGTACAAACATGCCAACAGTCCTGACAGCTTTTGCAAAAAGAATGCTGTTTCCTTCCTGGGATGTTGTGCTTCAAGCCTGAAGCTACACTACATGCTTGACCAGTCCAGACACAGGAGTGGAAGAAGAAAGATTTACTCATTGAAGTTACCCAGACAACACACCAAAGTACAAGAGGACTGCATTCTGTGGTTGGAATATTAAAACGATCAATTTCCTCTAGTCTAGCAATTTAAATACAGCAGATAGAAACATCACCTCAACTCTTGCCCAGTTCTGCATGATGGTGCAGGATGGATCTCCACTTTCACTGAATCCTGGGAATAAAAATTAGTACCGTTTGTGAATGGCTTTTGGAAATAAAGTGGTTATTAAACAAATTCTACATTGTAGATGAAATGTTTATCTGTAGTTTTCTTAAAATGTTCGAGACACTTGAAGACAAGTTAAATACTGTGTGGAGAACTAGTCCTATAAAAATTATTTTGAACAAGAGAAACCAATATATTGCATGATTTAACTTACGCTCTTCCACTTCTTGTTTCAAATACTCCACAGCACGTGCAAATGCAGACCGCAGCTCTTCTAGTTCTTTACTCGAGTCTTTAGAAAAAAGAAAGAATTACCTTAAAATAATAATTTAATTTTCATCTCCCATCCACTAAAACCTCTTCCTAACAGTCACAATGATTTTACTGGGGGAGGAACGCCAAAGTTTATAACTTCAGTAAAACTCACTACATGCGTAATAAAAAAACATCAAGTACCTAAAATATAAGGCAGGGCGTTTTTGCAACAGCACAGTCTATTCTGTCAGCAAGGAGCTGCTTTAAACCAAGTAGATTCACATACTTTATAGACACTAACTGGTCAGAAAGTAATTTTTGTGAAAGATAAAAAGCTACTGCTAAATTTTTTAAAAAGTAGTACTACTGTTTCAGAGAGGTACACAGAAAACAGTTTAAATATTTATTCATACATATATCATATATACCTTGTGTAAAATCCACCCTCCTTCTCAGGTAATCAAGATATGCCTGCCAGATTTCCACATAGTCCGTTGCCTGAATAAAACCTGCATTCAGAGCTTTTTCAAACATTTCTGAAAGAAATGGGGAAAACACACCCAAACTTATTTACTTTTCAAATACTGACAAAATTAGCAAGCTACAGTGTATAGCACAAAGAAGTATATACACCTTACATTTCTAGGAAGACAGGAAAATACAAGTAATCCTACATATGCTAAATTGGTTTAGGAAGCACATGTAAAACCCAGTTTAATTTAGTAATGTTTGTGCAATGCTGAAGTAAATTGCCCGCTCAGAATTGAAGCTGCTCAACAAAAGCAGCTTTGCCCTAGAAGCATGCTTTAAGACTGTTGCAGCGGGATGAAAACAAATCCTACTACGTCCTACAGGTCACTGTTTGTCACACACTATTCAGAGTACAAAGAGCAGTTCTGTAGTGTAAAGAAGTCTCACTGAGATGGTCTTTACCAGAAATAATGCCGTGGTCAATTCTGTGCCTCTCCATCGCCAAAAGGTATCGAATCCACAACCCAACTGTCCAGGGACAGTTTCTAACAGCGCGGTCATGAGCTGACAAGACTAACTCTTTCACTTTCAGCTGCCGGTCCTGAAAAAAGAAGTCATATAAAGTTTTTGGTTCCTATTAGCACATACAAGCTTATAAAGAGCCAACACCTTAAAACAGTACTTCCATTTTATATTTGAAAAGCTAAGAAAAGATGGGTGTTTTAAATTCTGTAGTCCCAAAACTCCTGTGAACACCTTCAAAACAGAAAGAATATGCTCAGGAACACCACAAACAAGAACTCCATGCCACATTCAGCCTGTAATACCTAACTGTCTGCTTCCGACCAAGCCAGTTAAGTATTTTCTGCCAATGAGATAAATATAATAAAGGCAATAAGTAAATTCCCAACTGTTCTTAGTATGTTTAGAAGATGGGAGGAAAGGATATAAGAAAGAGGGTGGACACACAGCCAACTCAAGGGAGGCAGGCTCTGTTCCACCCACAACCTGCTGTCTCAGGCTGGTAAGATAAAGACATGACAGAGCAACTCAGCGCAGATAGGCCTCCTGTAATGATTTACACTGATCTCTTAATAGACTGACCTTCTGTCCACACAAAACCCTACCTCTCAAGTTCAATATCACTTTTCAAGTGCATTAACTTGTCCATGTGTATATATAGACTAAACACCTGGGTTTGCTTTGGCTTGTTGGTAGATTAGTTGTTCTCCACCGTAAAATATTTAGGAGATCACTGGCAGCCCTCAAACAAGCACTGACAATTTATCTGCGTCCTGAAAGACAGGCAGTGATTCAGACACCACCGAACTGCTTTGCCTACAAGAGCTAGAAGCAAAAGAGGGACAGCCTCAGAAACAATGCCTCTGGATGACTAGCCAGAGACAACGCCAGGGCTTACAGTACAGCTGGTTACACCTAGTCAACTCTTTCCCAGATAGCGCAAGCCTTGAAGCCCACACCCAGTCTAATTCTGCAGAGAAAACACAGAACTGGAGGAAAAAGTGAGCAAATGCTCACTTGATCACTAGACAAAACACTGAAACCAGGAAGAAACCAAAAATGAGGTGAAAATCAGCTTCTGAAGAATTTAAAGACTAAGGGACAGGACCGAGGTAGAACTTACTGGTTGTTTATTTATCAGCCACTAAGACAAAAAAAACCAAACCAACAACAGGAAAATAAAACCACAAACATCTGTTTTTTGTCTTACCAAATACTGATTGTAGCGTGCCCAAAGATCTGGCACAAGGCAGTTCTCGGCCAGAGCCCTCTCATAGATCAATTGAATGCGAGCTGGATCACCTGCTTTCATTTCAAAATCAATGTAAGCTTGATATTCTGCTAGCTTTGGTGTTTCAGCACCCAGCTATAAAACAAATAGAGATATAAAAAATTAAAGCCTTCTGAACAAAGTATGAGTCAAACAGTTCAGCTGTCACTCAGAGTAGGTCTCATGCAAAATTTCACACAAGAGCTTGGCCTGCTATATGTCAACAGCTTTTGGTTTTCACGTTATCTCCAAATACCACCCTGAATCTGAAACCATTCAGATCCCTGCTTTTTATTCCTCTTAGCCCAGCACGCTCATCAATGCTGGAAAAAACAGCCAGAGTACTCATGTGCACCTCAGGGTGGCCTGACACAGTCAACAGATTCAATAGTTTCCAGTATACCCAGTTGTGAGTCTTCTTGTCTCACATTGCTTACAACCAAAAGTCACCTACCAATACATAGCTGCTTTATCTCTGTGACTAGAAAAATAATAAAAATCGGGGGGGGGGGGGGGGGGGGAAATCACCCCAAAGCAATTAACTCTTAGTTCTTAAGCAAAGTATGAGTAACAGCAGTACCAGTGCCTCTTCATATGGTTTACACTTCTCCAATTGCTGTAGAGCTTTTTTGTAATTCTTAATTATTGTTTCTGGGATTGGCTCTTCTGACCATTCCTCATATTCAGCATATGAAGCCTCCATATCTATTAGAAACAGACATGAAACCCCATCAATAACTTATTGGGCTAAATAACCAACATTCAACCTGTATTTGATTTTAACACATTTGTATCTCTGTTTACACTTTTGTATCTTAACTGTCACACTACCGCATGCTTACAGGGTTCAGATACTTCACCTTACACAGTGCACTACAACACAAACTCAGGACAAGTTACATTAAAGCTGCAGATTCTGATTTAGAAAACCAAAGTGGCAAGATTTTCCCAAGGCTTTAAAGAAAAGAGATCAACCCAAATTCTTTCAATATGCAAGTGAAGAAGTCAAAGCACTGTGTTTAACTTTCTCCTATAAGCAAAGCCACAAGAAAAGGGACTCAGTCGAAAGAATGAAGCAGATATGGCAGAATTCTAACAATCCAGCTGTCAGTGTGTACTATTTCCTACCAACCAAGGTTCTCACATAGTGATCATCACAGCTGAATTCCTAGTTCCTAATGGCCACGTTTTGTGCCCATCACTTGTACTTTAAATAGCCTCAAATTATGTATTGAAGAAACAGATAAACCAAGTTTCAATGAGTAAGAATATTTCTGAACAAAAGGGATCTGTGCATCATTCAAGGGGCCCTGAAGACAGGCAAATGTCATTGATTAAAGAATTCACAAATACTACAGCTGTGTGGCTCTACCAAAAAAATAATCAGGACTAATGCCTGGATCACCGTAACACAGCTTATCCATGCCATCTCTCCAAATGCACCGCCTCTTACCTAACAGTGGGATCCCCAGCTGGCGCCTGAACAGCGTGTGGATCTTCTCAAGCTGGCTGCAGAGCATCTGCTGCTGCTCAGGCGATGGAACACTGCCAGGAGCTGGCTACAAACAAAAGGATTGAAATTTAATCAGCTCCCTCAAGCCTGAGCTGATGAACATGATGGGGTATTGTTTATGGGTTGGGGGTCTGGGCTCCAAATGACTACATGATCCTTGAAGGACAGACACAGCCAACTCGCATTTCAGGTCACTGCTGTGAAAGCTAAAACTTGGAAGCTGCTAGACTCAGAAGCTGAATGAACGTGAAAAGTATTCCTTGCTGAAAGCTGACACATGCATAGGAAAATGATAACCTGAAAAAAAAAGCAAGCCGCATGTGATCATGCCATTTCAGAAACCCACCGGGCTGCTAAATAGTTTTTCAATAAATCCCTGGTGTGTGCACAGATCATTTAAAACTTCCAGCTTGCTTTCTGTTTGTGAATGAGAGGGTATTCTCCCACTACTCCTTTGTTAGAGTACTTCATAGAACCATTTGGGTTGGAAGGGACATTTAAAGACTATCTCATTTCAACCCCCTCTCCCCCTGCCCACCTCCACAGGCAGCGACATCTTTTAACTTCCATATCTTAGGTAGCAAATGACAAAAAAAGGAAATATTCACATTCTGGCCACGCTCTAAAGGTATATTTTGTAGATGTCAAACAGCACGTTCCAGGGATAACATACTAACATCCAAAAGTCACAAAAAGGGTGAAATAACGAATGAGTTAAAGGCTGAAGTAGAAAACAGTCTAGAAATACAAACATGATCAACTATCTGCAAAAAATATTCACTGGCAAGAACACTGTTTCCTAACAAAGCTACTCAATTTAAAGCTATTCTTGTCAGTTCAAGCTAAAGAAGTAGAGTGAAACTTTGCTTCTGGATATGAGATTTTATGATCCTATTTAAAACACAAAGCCATTACGATATCAACTAAATACACAGAATGTTTTTCCCAGACCAAAAGGTCAGTTTCTACAGCTGAAAAGAAACAACTGTGTGACATCACAGCCTCTTTTCTCAGAAAAGACTGATGAGGGGGGCAGCACAAGATGACTGCAGAAACGACACCACAACGTGTTTCTTACAAGAGCCCAGGAGACCGGCCTTACCTGTGCTGTTTCCAGTATGGCATTCTCAAACTCGCGGTATGCTTCCCACAGAGCTGTTCCTTTTGTCACATGCAGTCCAACGGCAGTTAATGCTCTCTCAAATATTGAGCGAACTTTCTCAATTCCTCCTTCCTGACCAATGCCACCAATTGAATACTGGGCATATTCCAGCCAAATTTCAGGACCTAAACAAAGTTTTAAGAAATAGGTGACCCAATCCCCTCAAAAATAAAAACACCACGTCCCTGCTTCCCAAACATCCACAAATAGACCAACACATGACAATTTCCTTGACCATCCAATGTAGTAAAGAAAAATTAAAGTGTTTTATTCTATGCTCTTGGTTCAGTACCAACTGTTACAACTGTTTCCTGAAATAAATCATTCTTGTGGTCGTTACTGACCCAGACTGATTCTGTATGACACCTCTGGTACACAAGCTACATCAGAGGTGCATCAAGGCCCCCCCTAACAGCAACTTGACTTTTCTTGAGCACATGTGCAGAGCTGGGACCACAAAGCTGTTGCACTCCTACAGAACTCAGATTAAAGTAGGTCCTTCTTCTCTTTCCAGACTCCTACACTTGCCTGTTAAGCAACTGCTTAAGCAGCGTAACTATGAAGGAGGAGGATTTGCTAGAACAGCATTAGCTGCCTGGCACCTCTTCCACCAATAGCAGTATCTGAGCAAATTAGGTTCAGGGAGCCCTAACAGAGGCTGTCCAACCAACGGATGTTAGACTGCACATCTCAGGCTCCACAAGTCTTTTCACACCTCAAGTGCAATCCACCCAGCAGATCCAGTTCCCTCTCAGTTCTTCATCTCTCCTACCAGAACAATCACCAACACTCTGTGAGGCTAGTTACGCCAGGGCTGTAGTGAGACATCCTGTATGCAGCTTCTGCAAGGGATTGCCTCAATGCTACCAAGCCCTCTCTGCCTCTTCAGGCTCCATGTTTTCACCACCTCACCACAACGCCCAAAGAGCACACAGTTACTCAGTGCTTTAAACTAAAAGTTTTAAGCTACGGCTGCAGGTAGATCCTGAGAAACAGAAAGACAAGACACCAAGTACTTCCCTCACTTTTAACGAGGATGATCAGAGCCTGGTACCGCAGCGTGGCTAAGGTTACCTACCCTGACAGCACTCACTAAGTGAGCGCAATACCGGCTGCTTTTAGAGATTACAGAAGTGTAAAGTATACATTTAAAACTTTTTACAACATTCATTTAGAAGATCTTAAAGACTGCAACAGTACTTAAAGCATTGCCTTTGAATGGTCAACTCCAATGCTCCAGAAAAACTGAGGATCACTTCACACTCATATTTTTGATCCAATTTCTGTATTATAACAGAAAGAAGAAAATTTCCTAGAAAAAGCCATAATCTGAATGCAACACAATACATTTTACAGCATACATTAACAACTTACAGATGTAGTCTTTCACAGCTCTCTCAAACAGCTCATAAACTTTCTCTCGCTCAGAGCTTTCAGAAGCCATTTTTATCTCATCCTTCAACCAGTCCAGCCAAATTTCTGAAAGGAAGAAGTTCAGAATACATTGCCAATGTTCAGAAAGAATAAGTTAAATCCACTTGTTGCATTTTTTATGAGAGTTTTTAGTATCAGACTTAAAAATGGGGAAAAGAGAGCAATGTTAGCCTCCACAACTACACACAACTAGTTTAAAAGAAAAGTTTGGTAGAGACCTTTTCAAATTAGTACTAAACAAGCACACTACTATTTAAAGAGAGCAGATGTTGCAAGCAGAAACTGATCAGTACCGTGGGCAGAGGATCAGTATGCACCAGCAACCAAAGAGGCATCCAGAGGTACACCTTTCCTTGCAATTTTACAAGAAACAGTAAATGGCTTTAGATTCTGCAAGCTTCTAGATGCACAAAAGGAAACCTTCCTTTGCCAAGGCTACAAGCACACTGGCAGAACAGCCTCTGCACTGTTTACGTTACCTCTTTGTTACAAACAAAAAAGAAACATCCACTTCAAGGGCTACCTGCAATTTCCACCAATATCATATTTTTTGCTGCTTGCCTGTGAAATCTAGCTTTTGACAGGAGTTTGTCTGGGCTCTGAATCACATTCACTGACTAAGCAACCGGAGCCGCTGCAGTGCTGCCATTCCACAGCTGTGTGTTACCAGCCCTACAGCAAAGGCAGCACAAGCAAATATACAGCTGTCCCTGGGCTACAGCAGGTCACATGCTGGCACCAGCTTCCCCAGCTAATAGACAGGCAGACCAGAGACTGGAGTAGCTGGGAGCACACAAACAGCCCCCCACACCAGTTTCACACTACCACAGCAGCCTCTGGCAGAGCACAGGGCAGGACAATGAAGTTGCAAGCGGCAAGAACTTGAACAGGCTCACTACGCTGTGTCTGCCAGAGGCCAGGCTCAATGCTGGCCATTAACACCTGCAGCATTCAGAGTTTAAGTACCAAATCTCTTCTTTTAGGTTTCTCTGGACCAGAACAATGATGTTGAAGCCTGGCACAAATACATTATTTCGCTACTGAAACAATGGTATTTTACACGGAAGAAATTTAAGCAGTGTCAAGCTGCAACATGAGCAGAAGATGCTCTGTACCTTCTGTAAGTGGAAAGAGTTCACTCATCTTCTGACGAGCTCTTCTGAGCTTTACCAACTCTCCCTCCTGGCGCAGCAGCTTTATCAGATCCAAGTGACAGTTATAGTCAAAAGCATTGATGGAAAGCTTTAAAAAAAATAAATATTATTTTTTAAAAGTACTGTTGAGTGATAGACATGAAAAAAAACCAGAAAACATTTATCAGAACAAATCATACTGTCTTTTGGGGCATACAAATCTCATCACATGTCCGCACAGCAAAGGCAACCCCTACCTTCCCGCACAGAGTTGCAACAAATTTCACTATTGCTTGCAAGATACTTTCAGGTTGCAAGCAGACATTTATGAAAACCACTTCCAAGTTTAACAAAGCTTTAAAGTTAAGCTTAGAGCTTAGCCTACAGCTCTAAGCTCTAAAGGTTACTGGTCAGCAGCACAAATGCCGGCACCAGGAGTATAGCAGCCACCAGCTGCAGAAACAGACCCAGGAGCGTAAAATGAAGAAAGCCTTCTTCAACAGAGCCAAATGTGTTTTGATTTCTTCAAACAAGAAAACGCTCTCCTCTCCAATTTTCCTCTCAAAAAAAAAAACCCCAAAACGCCTCGTTTCCACTTCAGACCCCAAACATCCACGTCTTGACAGTTCCCAGCACCAAACTACATGAGCAGCCATAAGGGTTTTTTTTCCGTTACCGCCGCAGCCACTCACAAAAGGGAAGACCCCACGATGGCCGGGTCTCGCCCCGCTCCGAGGTTTCTCAGAGGGGAGGCCTCGGTTCTCCGGAACGAGCCTTCCCCACAGCCCCCGCGTCTCTCGTAGCACCGCGGGCGGGCCACCGGCGCTAGGCCCAACCTCCAACACCGCTTCCCCTAGGCCAGGAGCCGGGACCGGGCGGAGGCCGCGGTGCTGCCCCACCGCCCCCTCCCCACACCGCCGCCGGCCCAGATGGGCCCCACCTGCTCCTCCAGCCGCTGGATCTCGGCCTCATTCTCCTTCTCCTCGTCTTCGCCGTCGCCAGACGAGTCCGAGTCGCCCTCATCCTCTGAGTCACCCCCCGACTCGGGGTCGCCCTCCGGCAGCCGCTTCTCTTCCTCCTCCGCCACCGCAGCCGCCTCGGCTCCCGCCGCCGCCATCTTATGCAGCTCCCTTCGCAGCCAGCCGCGCTCCGCCGCCTGCCGGGGCTGTCCCCGCGGCGCCTGTCCCGCCGCCGCGCACTACCGCCGGGCGACCGCTGCGAGGAGCGGGGCGAGCCGCCTCCCGCAGGGCCCCGCGCTCGGCCGCGCACCGGGACCGCTCTGCGGTGAGGGCCGCTGGCGTCTCAGCCGAGAAGGCAAGGGGTCCGACTCCGGCGGCGCCGCCGACACCTCGGGGCCTGGCTCTCAGGGGGCCTCCGAGGAGGGCCGAAGGGTGCGCGGCACCGCCCGCCCGCCATATTGAGTGTGGCCGCCGCAGCCCGCACATGCGCCGGGTGTCGCGATAAAAACGGTGTCGTGACTGGGAACAGCGTTTAATTGTTCGTTTTAGCGACAGCGTAGGGTTCTTTCCCGCAGGCGGCCTTCAGCGCTCGCCCCCTTTGCACGGCGCACCCCGCCGCCCTCGGGGTACAACGTGGGCGCCCGGCGGCGCCCGACCTGAGGCAGCGCGGGGGCGGGGCTGTCCCACGCGAGGCTATAAAAGGCCGGCGCGGGGCCGCTCGCCCCCGCCAGGCTCAAGATGGCGGCGCTGAGGGCGGCGGGGGCGGTGCTGCTGCGGCCCGGGCGCGGGGAGGCGGTAGCCAGGCTGGGCTACCACAAGAAGGTGAGGGGTGGGGGGCTGCGAGGAGACAGGGGCGGGATGGGGTGGGGGACGCGCGGTGACCGTTGGTGACGCGGTGCCTTGGCAGGTGGTGGATCACTACGAGAACCCGCGCAATGTCGGCTCCCTCGACCGCAACGCCAAGAACGTGGGCACCGGCCTGGTGGGCGCCCCGGCCTGCGGCGACGTCATGAAACTGCAGGTGACCTTGGGGACCCGCTGGCACCGGGGGAGGGGTTCGCTTGGGGCTGCTGCGAGGCCCAAACCTTCCCCTCAGGGGTGCAGCGCGGCCTTCCCTCACACACCCCTGCTCTGAAGTGTCCCCTGGGGCCCGGGCAGGCCCTGTCCCGCTCCCGAGGGCGCGGTGGGAGCCAGGACCTTGCCTGGGCTTGAGAGGGTGCCTGTGGGGCGCCTGGCACTGCTGAAGTGCCACCGATGCTCTCGTAGGTGGAAGTGGACGAGAATGGGAGGATCGTCGATGCCCGTTTCAAAACCTTCGGCTGCGGGTCGGCGATTGCATCGAGTTCGCTGGCGACAGAGTGGGTCAAAGGGAAAACGGTAAGGGTCCCTGCCAGAATCAGAGGTGACACTGTGGAAAGCCTTCAGAGCTTTAAACCTGCTTGTGTTCTATATTGGGACCGCGTAGGAAATGGTGGCCTGGGAATCCCAGTACTGATTTTTGTGCGGTGTGGTTGTCGTTTGATTTGGTGGCCAGCCCAAGTGGCCAAACCAGGACAATGGTACAGTAGCTTAGAAAGCAGCAACTGTCAGCCCTGTTAGTGGTCTGATTTCTAGAGCAATAGTTGCTTTTTCCAAAAGTCTCCATTAATCTGCAGGGAGGTACTTTGTGTCTTACACAGAAAGCAAAGACATGCTGATCATGGCTTCTGGAATAAGATTTATTTATGAAATGTCTTTAGATTATTTACACTCTTTTTCTGCTAGACAAGAAATGCATTTCTGTATTGTGGTAAAAGCTAAGCATAGAACGATATCTCCAGTGGCACTTAGTCTGTAACACTGGTATGCTTTGGTTCATTCCCGCCACTGCTCAGTCTGAGACGTTCCTTAATTCTGACATCCTGCACTGCCCCTGGCAGCTGAGGTGTTCCTCTGTGTGGATTCTGTTGGCTCTGGAGCATTAAAGCAGTCTCACAGCAAATGCCTTTGTAGCCTGTGTTGTACTTCACATGACCAGCAACTACGCACTGTGTTGCAGGTTGACGAAGCATTGAAAATCAAGAACACAGATATTGCTAAAGAACTCTGCCTTCCTCCAGTCAAACTGCACTGCTCTAGTAAGTACAGGAGTAAACGGTGAAAGTTCAAACGCAAACATGTATGTGAGAGGGAAACTTCTGGGAATAGTGCAGATGATTCTGAATGTTGTTTTCCAAGTAAAGTTTCTGCACAAGGAACAGCTAAGGTTGGCCCACAAGAGAAATGTGCTTATGTTCAGATTTTGGGGTTATTTTAAGAGTTTCAGATCTCTTTCATCTTTTGGACTCCGAAGCTTGGCAGACTGATAATAAGTGTACAGATTTTGACATTCTGCTTCAAAGATGCCGACTGGTGCTACCTGCAGCAGTGGTCACTGCTGGCTGCTCTTGTTTTTACGGCATCTTCTGTTCTAAATGACTTTTTGTTGTCCTTGAAATACTTGTCTTGTTTTGTTTGTAGTGTTGGCTGAAGATGCAATCAAGGCTGCCTTGGCTGACTACAAGTTGAAGCAAGATCCAAACAAAGAAGAGTCAGAGAAGAAAGCGAACAATGCCTAAACTGACTGTAAAGCTTGTTTTCATTCCACTTAAATTTGCAGTGCAATTATTCTAGCTTTTAGTAGGATCCTGCGCACTACTAAATGAAGCTGTAAGATACGCACAACTTACGCACAGCGTGTCACTGTTCACATGTGTACAGCCACTCTTGTGCTTACACGACTGGGATGTGGGTATTTCAGCAGCCTGTGTCCTGTCACGACTGCGTTTGGAATGTTAGAGGGAAGAAGACTGCTCAGCTGCAGAGAACTCGGTGGCTTCTCACAGGAGAGAAGATCCTGCTGTTCCGGTACTGGAAGGGCTGCACTTTTTTTTGGAAGATGTATAGTTTTGCCTAATATTTTACAGAATTTAGTGGGAAACATTGCCTTGGTCTTAATGTTGATGTAAGAACTGCAGATTGGTCTGTGTATCAATCCAGTATACAAATGCGGGGCGGCGCGTCTGCCCGCAAGCTGCAGCTGTGTCGGAGTTTTACTTGGCAGCCCGTGTGTGGGTCCCTCCTCGCCGGGGTGCTGGGACCCTTCAGCCGGCACTAGAGGGCACTGGCAAGACGCTGGTGGGAGACAGCGGCTGGGTGCTGGGTGCCACCGCTCCAGGAAGCGCAGAGCCAGGGCTTGCTTCTGCTCGAATCGTGTCACAACTAATGCTTGTTTTTTGAAGCTCCCATTAGAGGAACAATCTTAATTTTGGAGTGTCTTCTGTAAGAATTCAGACTTTGGATTGGCCAAGTACTCTGTTAAAAGACAGTAAATACACCCCGGGGTTTGAACGCAGGAGGGGAATGGTGTAGCTGGGATTCAGAGCCGAGGGGAAGCTCCCAGGGGAGCAGGGGTCAGTCTGGGCCCTCTGGGGACGCCTCTGCATCCCCCAGGGCACGGTTCGGCTGAGCTTTGCCAGAAGAGCGGGCTGTGGGGAGAGCGTGGCTGACGTTCACCTACGTGAGGGTTCACACACTGAGTGTGAGCTGCACCCCCGAGAGTTGGTGCCACACCAGCATTGGAAAGTTAAATGTTTTGCGGTGATCTGGCACAGCTTACCCTCTGTGCTCCAGGCCACTCGGCTCTCTTGTGCCTTCTGGTGGTTGCTCTTTTCCAGGGGGGTATTTCCATAGATTTCCAAAACAAACAAAACACATTTGAAAACTTTGCCTGCTCTTAAGGTTTTAAACCACCCAAGAAACATGCCTTTTTTCATACCTAGGGTGTTCTAAAAACATTAAAAACCACATTTAAAAATAAGTTAAGTGTCTCATTTTGATACATCTGTCCACAGCTTTTTTTTTTCGAAGTACAGAGCAGGCCATGTGTTCCTGCTGCTGTGGTTTGTCGCTCACAAGATCACTCTTGTGGTACCTCAGCTCAGCACCACCCCACGTGCCAGACGCTGGCCCTCGGCACGGCCCCTATCTCCTGCCCCCTTCCTGCAGCGAGGAATGTGCCTTGTTCCCTGGGAACGGTCCTGTGGTTTCCCAGTCAAAAAAAAAAAAAAAGAAAATCAGGGAAACTTCAGACGCCCACGTCCACTTTGGGGCCAAGTCAGCTCACTGAGCTTGCAAGAGCCCCTTGACAAAAAGCAAGAGGGAGATGAAAGCCAGCATGCTGTTCCAAAGGGGAAGGTTGTCCTGATGCAGGGACATCGGGGGACATCCCTACTTGCCCCACGGCTGGTACAAAACCTGGGATTACAGGGATATAGGGATGTGTTGCCTTCCAGGCAGAAAAGCCTCTTTTGCCCTCCAGGTTTGCCTGCTGTCCCTGCCGGGCACGGCTGCGTCCCGGTGCTGGGGTATGTGGCAGCACCACAACCCCCCCCCGCCCTCGGCTGTGGGGTGCGAGATAAAAGTTTCCCAGAAACGGCGTGTCAGCATACAGATTTTGTGAACGATAAGCGCGTTCCCCCAGCTCCCGGGGTTTCACCCGCACAGATGACCTTCACCCCGAAGCACGGCCAGGCCAGCTGCTCCTGCTGGGCTCTGGGGACACCCGTGGACCCGGTGGGGCTGGAGCCGAAACTGGCAGTGCCCCAACACCGGTGTGATGCAGGGAGGGCCCTGAAGGAGCAAACAGATTTGGGGACTCTGTCTTGGCCACCCCACAAGCTGCAGAAACACACAGGAGAGGAGATCTGCGTAGGAAATGTCTTTATTACTAGTTGAAGGGGGTTAAGAAAATAAGGCAAAAGTCCAGCTGGGCTCTGAGGTGCCCTTGGGTCACGGCTTCAGGGCAGAAAAATATGGAGAAGGGGGGTCCTTGCCACTAAATCCTCTTCCCAGTCTCCCCTTAGCTGGGCAAGGATGGCCAGGGTCATCCCGTCCTCGTTTCCTCGGTGGTCACAGCGACCAGCAAAGCCAGCCCACAGTGCCCGAGGTCGCACCGAGCCCCTGTCCCACTCCCCGCAAAGGGGGAGGATGGCTGCAGAGACCCCATGGCTGCAGTGCCGTGCTTCTGCCCGGAGGATGCAGCTCCCGGCCAGGCACCCGGCAGGGACCAGGATGCTGCTAATTAGTAAAATTACATCTGGGAGAAAGCTGGTGGTGTGTGGCGGAGGTCGAGGTACAGCACTGGGAGGGGCAGAGCCAGAGCTGGGAGGGGAGCACCCACAGCGTGCTCAGGGATGGGAAAATCCCCTTGGCCAGCAGGAGCCATGGGGCTGACGGCACTCCAGGGCTGCCCAAAACCACCATCTGCCAAAAAAACCCCCATGGCTTTGCCACAGCGTCCCACCAGTGCGAGGGTCAGCGGGCCCCAGAGGGGTCGATGGGGGAAATGGCGGGGGGAGGCGTGGGGGGGGTCTTCATCGGGGCTTCCTTGAGCCACCACGTACATATGGAGCAACAAACCACCATGTCCATCGCATGTCTGCAGGGTGTCGTCCCCCCCCCGAGCCGATGGCTCCTCGGGCTTGCCCGGGACCGGGTCTCTGCCCCCTAGATACTGGGGGGGGCTGGGGAGCCATCCTGGGCTGCGTTGGCGGCCACTTCGCCCCCTGCTCCTCTTGCACCCACCGCTTCTTCAGCGCCTGGATTTTGGGGAGGGGGCTCAGAGGGTTGCTCATCACCCAACTTTTTGCTTCCTTCCTCTTCCTCCTCCTCGGGGGGAGATTTCTGCTCCCCCCGGGCCCCGTTGGCCAAGGGTGCCTTGGGGGGTGATTTGAGGTTCTGGGCAGCAGCGAGGATGTCTGCCTGCAGCTGCCGGCTGCAGTCGAGGGGCTCCTCGGCACCGGGGTCGGGGGCCTTCTCCGGCACCTCATTGAAAGCCCGGGGCCCCCCCACCTTGTCCCGCTCGTCCACGTACTTCTTCTTGGGGAAGGAAGAGGGGTAGTAGGCGGACGCCTTGTGCTTCTGCCGGACGATGACGGCGGCACAGACGATGAAGAGGAGGACGAAGGCCAGCGAGCCCACCACCACCACCAGCAGTATGTACTCCTTGAAGAAGTCCACCAGCCCGTCCAGCACGCCACCCGGCGCTGAGCTGTTGGTGACTGTGGTCCCTGCCACATCCCCCACCGTCGGGCCAGTCCCAGGCGTCACGTGGTGGACGGGTGGTGCGGCCGAGACCTCCTCACCATCCCCGCTGCCCCCGCCGTCGGGCAGCACCGCGGCGTGCCGGGGTGCTGCCGAGCGCGCCGGGGCCACTGCCAGCAGCAGCAGCAGCCACCATGCGCCCATCGCCAGCCGCACTGCCATCTCCCCTGGAGCTCGTGCGCGGCAGCCTGCGGGATGCAGAGGGGAGGGAGAACCATTAACACCCCGATGGAGCGAGACCCCCAGCCCTGCCCCAAGCGAAGCCCCACGGTGCGCCCACCCCGAGCCCTGCGTGCGGCTCCGGACAGAGGGAAAAGCTCAAGCGTCGAACCACCGGCAGCTCCGGCACTGGCTTCTTCACCCGGCTGAATTTTCCTTAAGAAAAGCAAAAAAGCAGCTCCAGTTTCCTTGCCCTGACGCCAAGCAAGGGTCTGTGTTTGTTTTGCAATGAGACGCTGCAAAAAAATGGATGGAAACCAGCTGAATCGAATTGCTCAAGCCTGGGGGACGCTGCGTGCACGGCGAGGGGACCGGGGCTGCCGCCAAGAACCGGCTTCAGACAACGGTCATTTGGCTGATTAGAAAATTCCTGAAAAATTGAGGTTTCCAGTGGAAACTTTGACACAGGCGATGCTGCAGAGGGGCCAGCCCCCAGCGCGAGCGGCATTTCCCAACCGCTCATCCCGGCGCGGACCGTTACAAACGATTCCCAGCTTGAGCGCGGCTAAAAATAGCTTGGCGGCAGGATTTCACCCTGGTGCTGGTGCTGCTGTGCTGGCTGAGCGGTGCCAGGACGGGGCCTGGGACCCCCCAGAGCCTTTGCAAAGGGGCAGCCCTGGAGCTGGGGTGCAGTGAATAGGGGGGGTGGTCCCGGCTGCCTGAGCTTCTCCGGTGCAGGGTGAAGGCCGGCTCCGTCCCCTCGCCGTGCCATGCTCCTCTGTGCCGGATGGGGCTGGATCTGCCCCACACCAGCAGCCACAGCCCATGGCGTGTTATAGGACATGGGATGAGGGTTTCCCATCCCCACACACAGCCCGAAGCAATGAGACCCCGGCCAGGTTCTGCAGCCCCGTGGGGCTCGGGAGTGGGGTGCAACTGTTCCCAGCACGTCGCACCGCATTCCCGGGGGATGGCAGTGCGTTTCGGCTGTGCTGCGCCAACGTAACGCCATTGAGCCATTCCCAGAGCTCTCCTCTCCGCACAGCCCCAACGGGAAGGTCTCGCGAACCAGCTCCCCGGGTCCGTCGGTGGGGACTCCCTGGGTCAATTCCCTCATCCTTGAGCCCCCTAAATCCCAACCCGCCTCCCATTTCCTGCCCCCCAGACAAACCCAATCCAGCAGCACAGCAAACCGGGAGGGACTCCAGCAGCGGGACTTGGCTTTCAGGCTCCTTCCCGGCTGCAAAATCTGGTTTGCATTAAGCCAGAGCAAACAAATGGTGGGGGAGGCAGGAGGTGCCCCCGGACCCCCGATCCTCCTGGCTCACTGCAGGCGTCGCCGCTGCCGTGGGCTCTGGGCTCGCTGAGGTAACGGCAGCACCACCAGGACAAGGGATTTTGGGGGGGGGGGGTCGGGATGAGCCCCTTCATCCTCTCCCTCCAACACCTTCCCCGCAAAGAAGGGCCCCTCAGCTGCAGCAGGGAGAAGGGTCCCGGGAAAGCAAAGGCATTAATTTGCCATTAGCAAGCGGAGCTGATGAACAGCCATAACAACGGCGGGGCCAAGCGAAGCTCAAATCCATGCCACGAGCAGGGCTCATTCCCATAGCCATCACCAGCCCCCCATCCTCATCCCATCCCCATCCCCATCCCCATCTCCATCCCCATCCCACCCCACCCCCAAGACCCACAGCACATCGCTGGCTCCAGCTTGGCCAGCACAGGCAAACCCCACTCCGCTTCCCTCCGCTCCCCAAACACTCGGGAAAGTCACGATTTTGATGTTGTCCAGGCGCAGCATCCTCCGAACTGTGCCCGGGCATGCAGCTGGCTCCATCCCACGTCCCACTGCAGGGACCGTGCTGAGCCCTCGCCACGGCACCCCTGGCCCTGGGGCAGCCTGAGCCCCACTACGGAGCCACCCCAAAATTGGGGAGCTAGGCTGGCATTGCCGGTGGGATCCTCACCTCGCCTGCAGCCGCTGCGTCGGTGGGAAGGAGCTGGGAGGATGGGGTCTGTCCCGCACACCTCGCCTCCTCGAGCCCCTTTCTGCTGCCTGCTGGGATGGAGCCTCCTCCTTCTCCTTCTCCTCCTCCTCCTCCTCCTCCTTCTCCTCCTCCTGCACCGCAGCCTGGGACCAGCTTTTTCTCATTAGGGCCGGTTTGGGGAGGGAGCGTGGGAGGCCGGCAAGGGGCAGGCAGCCCCCACCCCCCTCCCAGCCAAAATCCAGCTGGAGGCTGAGGGGGCTTCCTGGCTTCTTGTCCCACCAGCAAAAGGGGGAGCCCCCGGTACCCCCCCGTCATCCCAGCAGCATTGCTGGAAGGGGTCACTTTTTGGGGTTCCAGTGGGGACAGGGGTGGCAGGGGAGTTTGTTGCAAGGGTGGTTTTGCCCATGAGGATGGAGGTAAGACTCCATCCCATGGCCGTGTGGCTGAGCCGCCGTGGCGGGACAGGGGTGCTGGCACCCTCAAAATGCCTCACGGTGATGCCCCCACCCAGCTGCCTTTCGCTGCCTGCCCTGGGTCCCAGCACGCCAGCCCAGGGCTGGATCCTGTCCCCGTGCCTGCTCCTGCGAGCCCAAACCCTCCTGCCCTGCCTGGGTGCAGGCATGAGCCAGAGGGGCACGGCCACTGGGGCCACGCAGGACCAAGGGGGACGGGGAGGTTGTCGGGCTTGGTGCCCCGGCATTATTGGAGGCTGGCATGGGAGCAAACAGCACTTGAGACACCCCCCCCCACCCCCCACCCCCGCCTTGGTTTCAGGAGCCTTGATTTCCTAAATGCCCCAGCCTGGAAATGCTCCGGCACAGGCACCTCTGCCTTGGGCTGCAGAAACCCCCCCTGTGGCTGGTTCCCCAGGCCAATGCAGCAGCGGCGGCTGCACAGCTCCCCGGGGCACGGCCTCTGGGTTGGGGGTCTGGGGGTATCGCCTGGGCCCCCTCTTCCAGCAGTGCTCTGCCCGCCCCCCCGCGGTCCCCTCCGCCTGGGCTGAAGTTGCTCAAGAGGCTGCAGCCGCCGGCGGTGACCTCATCCTCTTGCTATTCGCCTCCACGCGCCTCCTTGGGGACCCGGCCAGATCCCCCCCGAAAAAGCCATCGCCAGCACCCAGGGACAGTGAGCGCCATGGGGCTGGGGGCGAGGGTGTCTGTCCCCATCGCCAATGGCACCAGGAAGACGGAGAGGAACCCGGCGCCGTTTGGGTTTCTCCTAGTGTCGCCAAACGTAATCGTGGCTCCCAGAAATAGTGGGTCCGTCTGTCTGTCTGCAGCCGGCGGCTCCGCACAGCTGCTGGAGTGGCTTTTCCCAGCCTTAAGTGATCAGTGCTGAAATCTTAGAGGGGAAGGGGGAAAGGTGAGGGGAGGCCGGGGGGTGCGAGGGTGGCCACGCTGCCGAGCCAAGCCAGGCTGGAGGAGTGCCAGCGGCATCCGGACTTCCTCCTGCAGCCCGGCCAGGGATGGGGCTGCGATTCCCTTCTGGGTGCCCATCCTGGCCAGGGTCCCCATCCCATCCTTGCCAGCATCCCCATCCCTCCTTAACCAGGGTCCCCATCCCATCCTGGCCAGCATCCCCATCCCTCCTTAACCAGGGTCTCCATCACTCCTTGTCCATTGTCCCGATCACTCCTTGGTTAGGGTCCCTGTCCCTCCCTGGCCAGGGTCCCCATCCCATGCTGGCCGGCATCCCCATCCCTCCTTGTCTAGGGTCCCCACCCTTCCCCAAGCCATGGTCCCCACCACCCCCATCCGGGGTCCCCATCCCTGCCCTGGGCTCTTCCTGCGGTGGCGGAGGTGCGGGGACGGGCAGCCCCCAGTGCCAGCGCCCACCGGCCATTACGATGCCGTTTTTGCCTGTGGCTGGGGAGGGCTCGGCCCCTCGGCGTTGGGCAGGGCTGTGCCGCCCGGGCCCCGCTTTGTAATTTGGGGCAGCTGGAACGTGGGGACCCGCAGGGCTCGGCTCCGCGGCACAGCCGGCCCGAGGTAACCTGCAATTTGAGACATTTTGGCCCTGCTCTGCTTGTAATTTGCTTCACTGAGCTGCGCTTTGCTGTGCCAGCGAAATACCCGGGTGGGGGACAGATCCTGCGGAGCTGCACCACGGCGTGCAGAGCACCATGCACAGCCCCGTGCCACCCACAGCCCCGTGCACAGCCCCGTGCCACCCACAGCCCCGTGCACCGCACGCTGCCCTCCCGCTGCACGGCACAGTGGCTGGCCGGGGTGGCGTGCCCCGAGGATCCTGCTGTGACACCGCGCTGGCTTCCTGCAGATTCCTCTGCCGTGAGCTGGGAGATGGCAGCCCGACAGGACCTGCTGACTATGCCAAATAGGGCGATTCCCAGCTCCTGGCAGCCGGCTCACGCTCCGGTGGTGGAGGAAAGTTTATCCTTGCTGCTCACTGGGCTCCTGGAGAGGTAGACGCAGGGCAGGCACGGGGCTGGCTGAGAGTGGGAGCAATCCCTCCGACCTGCACCCATCCACCTTCTTGGGACCCACCAGCCTCATCCTCACCTGGACCATGGGCTGAGGCTGAACGAGCCGCTGCAGGGTCAAAAGGGATGATGGGATCATCCCTCTGCCTCCTAGAGAAAGTGGGGCTGGGGGTGACAGTGGTCCCTGCAGGTTCCCATTCCCCAGCCCGGCCCCGAGGGCACGTGATCCTCCATGCCTGTTATGGCTGAGCCATGAATTCCTGCGGCTGCTTTTTGGCACGGCAGGGAGCTGGCATCTGCGTGCGTGGGGACGCAGCAGGGTCAGAGCAGGGTGGCATCACTGGGCAGCCTGGGGCATCCCATCCGGGGGCCGGCCACTGCTGCTGGCTGCAGATCCCCTCGCCCACGCTGACTCACCCATAAACATTTACATTTGCCGGAGGGAGCGGGGCCGGCGAGGCTGCTCAGCCCCAGATGGAAAATATCTGAAGCACAGTGTAAATGTAAACAGGCGGCGAGGCCGGGGTGGCCGGGGCGCAGGTGAGCCACCACGCTGCCAACCCCCCCGTGGGACGGCCACCCCTGAAAGCGGCTTTCGAGGCAGCTGTGCACCCGGGGCTCAGCTCAGGACAGGGTGGCACAGCGATGTCTCCAGCGCGTGCCGAAACGCTTCGCTGCCCAAGTGTGCGCTGCGAACATCGAGGGCGGTGTAAGAAGCCTGGTGGGGCAGGGATGGGGACGTGGGATGGGGATGCTGAACCTGGCAGGGCAGGGGTGAGGATGGAGAGGTGGGGACGTGTAGGCTGGCCATGGCAGGGATGGGGATGGAGGGAGGGATGGGGACATTGAGCCCAACTGGGGTGGGGATGGAGATGTGAGATGGGGATGCTGAGCCTGGCGGGGCAGGGATGCAGATGTGGGGACAGGGGCACTGAGCCTGGCGGGGCAGGGATGGGGATGTGGGGATGGGGATGCTGAGCCCGGCTAGGGCAGGGATGGGAACGTGGGGACACTGAGCCTGGCAGGGCAGGGACAGTCCTGGGCTGTTTCTGCTCCCTTGGGTAGCTCCCCCAGGGCTGAGCACAGGGAAGGGTCAGGCTGGTGGCTCAAGGGGTGACCAACACCTGCACAGCAGGAGCAGATGGGACCTGGGACCAAATCTGAGCCCACTTCAGTCCCCAGGTGCAGGCAAGATGGTGGGACCCTCGGTGGCCTCTCATGGCTTTGCTGTCCCCATCCTTCCCGGTCCCAGACACAACCAGGCAGGGATAGATGGGGCCAATGCTGCCCTACGAGACCGAGAGCCTGCAACCACCATTTGCTCACCGAGGACTAGCCCTGGGCACACCAGCAGTGCAGAGGACCACCTCGATGGGCGGTGACGGTCCCGGATGTGTCCTCTCGCCTCGCTGGGGGCGACCGCAGGGCAGGAACACGTTACGCCGCGAGCATGCCGGTCCCCGTCCCCCCTCCCTGTTGTTTCCGCCCCAGCACCGCCACCCTTTCCGCTCCCACACCTCGGCACGAGGCCAAGCCCCATGCGGGGAAGGGGTCCTGAGGGCTGTGGTCCCCAGCCCCCCAGGGTCTAGCTCCCCGCCTGGCAAGGGGTGGCTGCGGGTTTCGTTTCTGCTCCCCGTCCCCGTGGGGCTGGAGCTGCTGCTGGGGGAGGAAGATGGAGAAGCGAAATTTCAGCAGGGGGATGTGGGCAGGCGGTGGAGCGAGGAGGGGGCTGGGAGGCTGGCGGGTGCCGTCCTCACCAGGAAGAGACCACCGTGTCCAAGTAACGCTTTAATGGGGTCAGCCTCGAGGCCTGAGCTCACCCTGGGGGAAAGCGGCTCCCCATCACACTAGTCCAAGTTAAAACACAAACCCAAGGGGACGGGGGTCCCCTGCCTGTGGCTCCATGTGCGGCAGCACCGGGGAACGGGCACCATGCCCACAGCACAGCTGCCGGCCCCCCGATGCTCTGGGATGCAGGACCTCATCCCTGCGGCTCAGGAGTGCTCTGGCAGAAAGCTGCTGAGAGTCAGGTTGTCACCATCAGCCTCGGAGCCACCATCGAGCAGCAGCTTTGGCCGCCGGACCGGGCCGGGCTTGGGGCCGTTGGTGGCCATCTCGCCGTCGGGCAGAAGGGAGGAGATGCAGACCATCTCGGTGCGGCTGAGCCGGTGGTGTGCCATCCGCGCCCGCCGCCAGAGCAGGGCGCCCAGCACCCCCGTGCACACCATGAAGATGGCAGCTACCAGTGCCAGCAGCAGGATGGCCAGCAGGCACTTGCCCATCACCCTGCTAGGGTCCCAGGGGACCGGCACCGCGGTCCCCCTGGGCTTCGTGTCCCAAGGGGTTGAATGAGTCGGTGTGGGGGGAGCTCCGGCTTTCTTGACTTTCTTGTAACCCGTGGTGGTGGGGCCAAGGGCTGGGGGGGTCGCCGAGCGCAGCCCCACGGAAGAGCTGCTGCCCATGCCGACGGCCACCGTCCCCTCCTTGCCGGGTGACGTGAGCCAGCTGGGGACCGTGGTGATGCTCTTTTGGGGTGCTGCCTGTGTGCCAGGTTCTGCCGGCAGTGCAGAGGTCAGCAGCAGGTCAGGATCCGGGGAATCGGTCTCATCCAGAGGATCAGCTGTGGTCAGCACTGGGAGTGCCTGGTACAGGCTGGCATTGGTGCCGGGTGCTGCCGGCGGTGCAGAGCTTAGCAGCAGGTCAGGGTCTGGGGAATCGGTCTCATCCAGGGGATCGGCTGTGGTCGGCACTGCAAGCGCCCGGTGCAGGCTGGTGTAGGCGCTGGGTGCTGGTGGCAGCGCAGAGCTCAGCAGCAGGTCGGGCTCAGGGGAATTGGTCTCGTCCAGGGGATCAGCTGTGGTTGGCACCAGGAGTGCCCGGTGCAGGCTGGCGTTGGTGCCGGGTGCTGGTGGTGGCACAGAGCCCAGCAGAGTGTCGGGATTGGGGGAATCGGTCTCACTGCTGCTGGGCATCGCGGTGGCAGCATGGCCATGCCCCGGCATGGTGGTGGTGGTGCTGGGCTGCTGCCCGCCATCGTCCCTCTTCCTGCGGGAGAGCGGCAAGGGCTCAGCCTGCGCCTGCCTGGACACCCCCCAGACCCACTGCACGCCGTGGTGCTGCCCCAACTGTAGCAGCGGCACAGCCCCGCATGCCTGCAGGATGCTCAGCGCCAGCATCACCAGCATGGCCCAGCCCAGCGCCATGGGACCTGCGGGGGGAACAGAAGGGACAGGTGAAATTGGGGTCCCACTCCCTGTGGGAGGATGCTGAGCTCCATCATTCAGGCTGGAAATGGCCCCAAGGAAGCACATGAGCGAAGCATCGTCCTCCCCTCCCGGAGGGGGGGCCTGTGTTTTGGGGTGATGGAGGATGTGAACACCAAGTTCCTCCAGCCATGGCCGGCAGAGCCGAGTTTCCTCCACCTGTGGGAGCTCAGCCACACCGGCTCCACTTGAGAAGAAAGTTTTGAAAAGGAAGTTGAGTGTCTGGAAATGGGAAACGAGCCGTGATGGAGACGGCTGCTGCGGGACAGGCAGTTGCAGGATGACTCCCTGTGCAGAAATGAAACCGCAGGGATGTCGCACACATTTCAATAGATGCCCCCCTCTGGGGTGCCCATCCTCCCCCTCCACTGGCCGGACTGGCATGAGAGTTCCTGGGCCAGTCAAGGCCACCATGTGCCTGTGCATCTGTGCTGGAGCAGGAGGAGAGGCAAACCCGCCCCAAACCCACCCCACATCCCTCCTCTTTACACCACCAGCAGCCCTGGTGGGCGGAGGCCAGTGAGGTCCCTGTGCCCACCATCCGAACGCCAGTCAATGCTCCCCCAGCATCGAGCATCCCCCGGGAGGCTCCCACATCCTCAAAGCGCCCACCCGCCTCCTGAAAACCCCAGGGACCAGCACTGCACAGAGCGGGGCAACCCATGCATGCCCCAGGGGGGTCCCTGAGCATCCCCTTTGCCCCCACACCATCGCCGGGGCCGAGCCCCGATCCAGCACCCCCCCGCTGGGGCTTACCTCTGCCAGGGGATGCCGCGGGACGCTGAGCTGCAGTGCCGGTAGACATCACCATCGAGGGTCCAGCTGTGCTGGCACCGGGGTGCGAGGGCCGCCCCAGGGCCAGGCAACTGCCGAAACCCAAGGGGCGTCGTGGGCCACCCTCTGCCTGCGCCTCCCGCCGGGGCAGGGAAAGAAAGGCGGGCACGGAAGAGCTGCTGTGGTTTCGGAGAGCCCAGCAGGGGAAGGACGTCACGCCGGGAAAGGGGCCACCGAGGGCCAGGGGCTGTGCGCACCCACCAGTGAGGGCGGCCGGGATGTTGGGTGCCCCTCTAAAAGGAGCCTCCAGCCCTTCCCCGGTGTGCTGGGTGCCCTGTGGGAGCTCCTTGGCCAGCTCAGCCCCACCGGCGGCTCTGCCAAGCTGTGTGCCGGGGCTCGCACCACCCCAAAAGCAGAAGTGACGACAAACATGGTGTCAGGGCTGCCAGCCCCCCCTCGCCAGGCACCATGTGGGCACAGACGAGATGCAGCCAGGTCATAGTGCCCCAGGAGGGGACATGGAGGTACCCCAACACAGGGAAACAGCCTTCACACGCGAGGAGGAGGAAGAGGAGGAGGAGGGTGATGGCCTGGCTCAATGCATTTGTAGAGCCTCCGTGCCAGGGCCCTTCTCTCAGCACCGATGTCCCTGTGGCCGAGGAGCTCTTGGGGGCTGCGGGGGCCACCGGGCTTTGTCCCAGCTGCATGGCACTGCAGCGGCTGGGAAATACCCCACCCTAACTGCAAGCACCGTCGCAGCAGCAGGCGGGAGGTGCAGCCGCAGGAAGGGTGCTGCAAGAGCGCATCCGCAGTAAACGCCCTGCAGCTGCTGCCCGGGGCCATAAACAACCCCACCACCTCCATCTCCCCCTGGTGGGACCATGAACCCCTTGTGCTGCGGGCTGGATTCACCCCATCCCATCTGGAAATCTCCTGGCAATGGGGGCTGGAAGAGGGTCCCGGTTCCTGTCACCCCCAGGTCACTTGTGGGAACAGGAAATGGGGTTCGGGCCTGCAGGAGCGGCTGCGGCAGAGGGATGAGCATCCCCTGGGACAGGTCCAGGGTGCATATGGGTGGCCAGGGAACATCGCCTCTCCGAGAGCATCCCTGTCCCATCCCCAGGCACGGCTGAGCCTTTGGGGCTGTGCCGGGGTCAGGGTGTACCGGAGGCAGCTGCAGGCGGTTGTGAAATGCAGGGTGAAACGCTGCAGCCCCGGGGAGGTCGCACTGGGGGAAGGCTCTCAACCCTGGATGGGAATGGAGCAATGCCATTTCCAGCCTGGGCTTTCTTTGCCGTTGCAGGGTTTCCCGCAGCCTTGAAGCAGGTTCCAGCTGGGGAAGAGCAGAACGAGCACACCCGGCTCCAGGGCAGCCCCCAGCCAGCGCTGTTCCTTTCAGAGACCACATCACCCCCGTCTCTGCTACCCTGAGACACCCCCCCCCGAGCAAATCCATGCCGTCAAGTCCCGCATCCAGCCAAGCTCGTGGGTTCACTCGCAGGGAAATCATCAGCGAGTCCATGTGTGACCCCGGGGATGGGCCCCGGCTCTCCCAGGACAGAGCAGGTGGGAACAGAAGGGTCCCACATGACAGACCCCACTCAGCCACCATCGCACACGCTCAGGTTTCTATCGCTGTGGGTAAGGGCAGTGCCATCATTTAATAACCTGGTGATTGATAAAACCTAAAGTGCATGTGCTAACGGGCAGCAGTGGGTGCAGGACGCAGAGAGTCAAAGAAAAAGCAAACCAGAGGAAGTTTATAATCAATGACTTTTATCTTTTGAAAATGGAAGCAAATATTTGGACAGATACTATGGCCGCTCTATAAGAGCGCATCTTTCAGGACTTCGCTGGTTCTCTTCTGGGATATCACGGCTACAAAAAGCTTCAGGCACTGACTCCGGTTGAGCCTGGCTAGGCATCAGTTCATTTAAATAAAATACAGGCTATAAACTAAAAACCAGGGCGACTTTTCCTCCGCCCTCCTCGGACCGTCTACCACACACCAATCTCCTCTGGGCATTTCAATCCAGTGTCTCAGAAAACTTATTTCCCTCCAATTAGAAAAAAACAAAAGGTCCCCAAGCGCACAACCCTGAAGTCACACATACAAATCAACACAGAGATCACCATTTGGGGGGAGCATTATGTTTGGTTTTGTTTTCAAAAAAAAAAAAAATACACATCATCTCAGCCATTTACTGCAATACAAAAACATCACCAAACATTCAAATAACCCGGAGCGTCTGGACCGTGAATCCAGCATCAGTGGCCACAGACACAGGGCAGGGGACGCTCGTCCCTCCTGCTGTGCTCACCACTTAAAACAAAGAAAACCCACTTTTATGAAGCTTTCATGCTATGCAATTATAACACATCCTCTGTCTCTTTGCATCCCGTTCTCGTGCCTCTCCAGCTACGTCACCTGGCCGTCCCGACGGTGTGGTTTCGCCTTCACACACACGGACATCCCTCCAGAACAGAGAATCCTTAATCTGTAAGTTCTGAACATGCAAACACTGGAAAAAATGGAGAATTTGAGGATTGCTAGCTAAACTAATGGGGGGGGGGAAAAGATCACTTCAGCCTGGACGAAGGGACAGGCCCCCCCACCGAGCGGCAGCCACCGGGGATGACCTGGGCGGGGGGACGCTGCTCTGGTGCGGTGGCTCCCAAGCACACAAATGTGTACGCACATCGGGGATGCAGTGAGCTGCTTCAGGGATCGATCCCCAGCTGGGAAAGGTATCGAGGCTCCTCAGCCGAGAGCTCTCAGACACCCGATAGTCTTCGCCCACCTTTGGATTCGACACAGATTGCCGACGTTTCCCCAGCGCTGCAAGGACGGGCTGTGCTGGGATGGGCAGCACCAATCCAGCCTGGCACAGCTTGCCAGGGTGGCACAGATCCCATTCACGCCCCAGGGACACAGACTGCGAGAAGGGACCCGTGCCTGCCCTGTCCCTGACACAGGCAGCCCCCCTCGCAGGGAAGACCCCACCTGAGCAAAGGTTTGCTGAGCTGAGGCATCCAAGAAATTCCAAGAGGAGATCGTGAGCCCGGTGTGCCCACGGGGTCTCTCCACCAAGGATCTCAAAGGACCATGTGAGAAACCAGTTCTCCAAACTGGGATCAAAACCACCCTCCCCAGTCCCTTCCACGCAGAAGGCCTGGGGACGGAGGTCACTCACCTGACCCGGGAACAAATAATTTCCTGCAACGTTTTACAGCATGGTGGGGTGGTGAGGCAGGAATAATGGAGAGGGGAAAAAAATAATTATAAAAAATAACAGAGGCATTTTGTTTCCAGAGACCCGTCATGATAGAGTCACCTAGCTACTGCTAATGCTGTTTTGGAAGCAGAGTCTAAATTTCTAACATCAGTACTAACGTGAGGGGCCACAGAATTGCAAGCTTGCAGATTTTTAAAAGCTTCTTAAAGGCAATGAGCCGAAGAGCGTGGTGGTGCAGAAACAAGTATTTACAGCAATGCATACAGCTGAAACAGGCACCACGGAGAACCTGGTGACTGCAAAAGTCCCATGGCTCGCATCTCCCGTGGCACACCTTGAACTTTGTACTCCATGGATAAACGTAAAAACAGTTCCTGCATGAAAGTAACCTCTGCCTCAAAATAAAAAAACCCAAAACTGGCAAATAAAACATGCCCTTTTGGACATGGCTAGAGGAATCCAAAACATGGGATTATTTTAAAAGGGCAACATGATGCTAGTTTAAAAATTCTGTAGGGTATAAAAGGAGAAGAGGCATTTTGTGGCACGAATCACCTCATTCAGAACTATGTTTTTTTTTCTTTAAACTGTCAGACAATGATGATCAGGACACGTTAGGGAGGCAGGAAAGGCAGCTTGTACGATCTCTGAGGGGTCTCAGCAGCAGCCCTGGCCACACTGCAAAGGAACTTGATCCGATTGTTTGAAATTGAAGATTTGTACAAAATAGCTTCAGTTTTGTTCTCTGAACGGTATAAACACCCACCACGCACGCACACATGCACACACACGCAGTGCTGTCCCTTTAAATTTAAAACACAAATACTGCAAAGTGGCAAATAAGAAAAATAAAAAGCAACTTTTTTTTTTTTTGGCAACTTTAAAAAATGGTTAAGAACAATGTGGCATTGGTCCCTAAATCTAGAAAAAGATATTTGGGCACAACATTGAAAGTCAGAATGGATTTGTTTTCAAGAATTCATAACATCTGGAAAAAAAAAAGACTGTAAAAGTAGCACTTATTCTTTTTGACTTGTTTGACACAGTCACATAAATTCATTAAAACATCAGGAAAAAAAAAATCTTTCACTAAAAAGCTTGGCTTTTAATCATCGGCTCTCGTTGACGTGAATTTAGGAGAACAGGAAAGCTCGTACTGGAATGCTGCACGCTGCTGCTTGCCGAACTGGGGAACTGGAATGTGCCTGGGCTGGCGGCAGGGCCAGCGCCGCTCGCCCCGCTCAGTCCGCGATCTTTGCCATCTGCTGCTCCAGCTTGGAAATGCGCTCGTCTTGGTTGGTGATCGTGTCTTTTATAGATTTCAGCTCTTTCAAAATCTCATCCAATTTGGCTTCATTTTGCTGGAAGACAAGACAAGACATGTATTTGCTAGGAGAGCTGGCAGGATGCGCTCTGCAGACAGGAGATTTCAAAGCAAGGGGCTCCTCTAAATGGGATTCTCGCGAGCCATAAGCCTGCAGGGTGCTCAGGCAAGTGGGGTGAGTATGTACCACACGCCTGGCACAGCCACGGTGGCAGCTGTAATGCTCAGGGCATGGACCAGCATTTCCAGTGGCAGCAGGGCAAGCTTCAAGGACATACTGGACCAGTATCTGCTTTTTAACAGTATTTAAGATCCTATTTGACTGACGGCTGTCACTTCCACATCTCCGCATATTACTATGCCCCACGTTAGCTACAGCCCCCAATTACAGATTTGTACAGCCTCCTTCTGGACCTGCACAGTCTGAGGTCCATTTGTCCCACTGTCTGTGCTGCGTTTTACACAAAAAAAAAGAGGTGCACAGAAGCTCTCCCAAGCAGGTGGGTGGCTGGAACAAGTCAAGCTTTCCTTTGTGTAACAATTCCCGGTAATCTTCCAGAGCTACAAAAACCTTGCCTGAAACATCACAACTCAAGTATCACCCCAACTCCAGGTCACCCACCAGCACCCAAGTCCCAGGATACTTGAGTCATGTGCTTGAGCTTTGTTATAACTATTTCTTAAGATGCAGCACCCTGGTAATCATGTCTCAGGCCACTAACCCCAAAAAGCTTGTGGATTTTACTCACAGAGTTTGAGGCATCAGCTGCTTTCTTTGGAGCATTTATGAGATCACTTTTCTTGTTTGCGGCAGGCTTGTTGTCCAGTATGTTCTTCTTGACCACCTTGAGATCCCTGTTCTTGCCTGGAATGTACCCATGCTTCAAGGAGATAAGAAGGGGATCGGCATTCTTCCCCTCAAACCACTCCTCTGCTTCCAGAGCTGCTTCTGGGCCAGCTGTATCAGGGTACAGGTCATCCTGAAAGAGGTCCGACTGCAAGCCAGAAGAGATGAATTGGTCAAGTGCTTTGGGGCTGGAAGGCACGAGCTGGCTTCAAACCACACAACCAGCATGTAGTGCTCACCTTTCGAGGAACCGTCATGATGATGGGCTCACATTTCCTCTCATGAAGCTTGAAGAACCTTTTAAAGAAAAAGAAAAGGTGCGACTCAGATGTGAGGACAACCAATGCTGTGCAAAGGCGGCCTTGGTTCTCGTGCACAGCAGCATACCAGGAGACAGAGGCAATGGGAAATGAGCAACCCTAAGGAGTCACAGCTGGGCTGCGCTAGGACTTGCAGCCCTGCAAGGGCTGGAGAAAGCCACCTGCGTGCATTCAAAGCTCCTCTCTTAGGTACTGGGTGACTTCAGAGGGTCATACTTTGGCTAGAAGGTGCTGTCACCAAGGCACAGCCCACTGCTTAGACCATCGAGACAAGCACTATACCAGTAATTTACAGGTACGCACTAGCCAGCCTTCTGCTCACCACTCACATGTATCTCCACACTCTAGTCACCCCTTGCAGTCCTGTTTTGGGCCAGTGCCACAAACTCCAACATCCTCAGCCTGGCCACCAGGCACTGCTGCTGAAATATTCATGTGCTTTAGGCAAGTGCAGGCTCTGCTCCCTTTCAGGGGCTCCTGCTTTCATCAATAACCAAAGGAGCATCAAAAGGCTTCGGGGCAACATCCTGCATGTTCCCTACCAGCGGTGTGCCAGAAGCCATTGCAGTGACTCAAACCTGCTTTCCTGAGGTGCCTTCTTCCTTTGCCAGAGCTGCACTCTGAGCACTGCATTGCTGCTGTAATTACTCTTTAAATTCCTGAAACCAGCTTTCAACCTGCTTGCTGCATACAAGCTGGAGGCTGCTATCAGACTTAGGCACCAAAAGTTTATCAGAGATATGTTCACAGCGTAGTCTGTAACTAACCCGATGCTAAGTTTTCTGTGGACAATGTATTCTGCTAGATATCACTCATTCATTTATAAATGACTCAACCCAAGCCCCAGCGTATTTTGAGGTTATATCATGTTATGCCTAGCACAAGTACTGCTTCATGTCACAGGTCCCAACAAACGCTGCAGAAGCAGTAGTGTGGCAGAGAGGTCTTTCCAACGGCACGGTCCTACACCCAGCAGTGCTTGGTTTGCCAGCAAACCAAGGATAAAACCACAAGGATTTTACAGAAGGCTCCCAAGTCCCTTCCCCTCCTGCCACACTCCTCCCTTGCCTGCAGAAAGCTGGCTGATATGCACTGCAGGAGCATGGCTTGGCACTGTCCAGGTGCAGTAGCAGGACTTTTCCATTTCTGAATAGTTGAGCTCATGATGGGGTGGCTTGCTAAGATGACACCACCCACCCTGACAGCCTCTCTCCTTACCTGGCAATCTCACACTTGTTCACATCAAGGCCCCTCTTTGGCATGAACCCCATGCCCCTCTGCGGCTCTTTGCTGCTGAAGGTGTTGAGGTAGTGAACATAGGGGGATTCGTCTGTGATCTCAAAGTAGCGAATGCTGCTGTCACCCTGCAAGAAATGAGAAGAGGACTAACTCCAGAGGCTGGAAGGGCTAGCGCTCCCTGTGCCCACATGCCTGCTCTCTGCTAGGCTAGGAAGCCGTTGGTCTCACCCGATAGCCTTTCCTTCCAGGAACACCGCCACAGAGTAATGCACAGTTTACAGCTATTTTTTGTCAGGCTAAAACTTCATTGCTTGCCAGTCGAATATGTCTCATCTCAGGCTGCTCACAGCAGTCGCTATCAGACAGTGCACTGCTCTGCTCTCGATATCCGTAGGGCATTAGCAGAACTACCATAAAGCAGATCCCTACTGTAATCCAAGTACTTTAGCTGAACAGTTTCCCAGTGAGAAGTGCTGTTCTTCAAAATACTGTGGTACAGTGACTTGAGCTCCTGCTTCAAGACTGAGGTTGTTAACTTCCACATTTCCTCTTGTGCAAAAGCTAAACCTTCTGTCACAGTCAGGCAGAAAGGCTATAAACCAGTTTCTCTTTGATTCCAGGCAATTCTACTACACTAGCATCTCTGAAACAGCAGAAGAGGTAGCAGATATAAAAGAAGTATTTCTCATTAGCTGTTTACAAAGCTGGGATTCTTGAATGTACTTGTATGGATCCTCCTTTGTAATTACTTGTCCATCTTGTCTTGCTCCTATTTGTAGGAAGTCCAAAGCAGCAGCATTCAGAAGTGGGCACTTCAGAACACTTAATGCCTACAAATTGCTTTTAGAAAGGAGCACGTGATTCCAGTATTCTATTAGTTAACCCCACAAAATTACAACAGTAAGTGTTGCTACATGCTCCATCATCTTTAAGCACAAGGAGGATAACATCTAAAAATGTACTTTCCTCCCACACTAATGAACAATCATTTAGGTCAATACCAACAAGGGATGTTTTGAAGACGGTATATGACTTGTTGCATTAAGAGCAGCTTTACCTAAGTAAATTCATCTCAAAGAAATATCCAATTACATACAAGACCTTCACAGGGCAGACTTCACAGGTTCTCTGTATGGTCCTGCAGAGTGAGGATCAAACCGATTTCAGAGCAGCCTGATTTGTCTGCAGCCCTGATCATTGCTGCAGTGCTAACTTTTGATTCTGCCTCTCAATCGAGGCACTCGGGGAACATTTCACAGGCATCATTCATTCAAAAGGAGTCTCCCTCTACACACCCAGTCATTCCAAAAGCTTCTCTTTACCTTGCCACACAAGTAAATAATGTTGGTATCCGGATCATAGAACGGCAGCAGGACCCCATTGCTGGTGTCCATCTCATGAAGCGCTATTGGCTCCTCCATGTTTTTCTGGAAATACAAAAATGCCAGTGATGTTAATGAAGAATGAAAAAGCTCATGTTAACGTAAGATCTAAATTATTAACAGTTCTTTGTAGCTAGTGAACACACAGCGGTGTCTTCACCACCCTGAAGGATTTGTATGTTAGAATAACAAATGCTGTAAATGTCCACAAGCTTATTCATTCCCCGAGGACATTTTGATCACAAAATGCAATAAAAGCATGACCCAAGAAAATTCACAAAGTCAAGGGAAAGATGTGACATAGTCATGTTAGCGAGTGTCTTGTGCCAGTGTGATGGGATCGCTGCTGTCTTGCTCTGCACATATAACATACAGAGTGAAGTGACCTTCACCCAGCCACTCTGCTCTCTGTGTACATCTTCTCGGACACTTCAAATGTGCAGCTCCCATCTTCATTGCTGCTCTTGGTAAGGCAGGGATCGATACAAGAGACCTCTTTTCCTTTTCTCATTGAACATCCAGCCTATATGACAGCAATACCTTCTGGCACAGGAAGCCTCCATAGGAGCAGGCAGTAGATGGAAGAGGGATTATGCTCAAGTAACATGAACTATGAATGTAGTGGGTGACTGCAGGTCTAGGCTAGTAACTCAGTGGACATTACAACAGCCAAGAAGTCATGGGACAGGAACCTACTGGATTCCAAAGGGCAAGCTGCCGTTCACTCATGCGGCTGAAGCCAGTTGTGAAGATGTTTCCATCAGCGAGGAAAATGGCTCGCATGGGCCGGGCTCCCTCGTGGGTTTTCTCTTTCTCCTGAAAGAGATTTACAGATTAGCCTCTAGCAAGGAACAGGAAGCCCACCTGGTGGTGGCTTGTCTTCTAGCTGCACGGAATCCCTGGCAGGACACATTGCTCCTCCATGCAGGATGTTGACTACATGGAGCAACATCCAACTATCTTTGCCCGATCCTTGAGGGAAGAAACCAATTACTAAACTACAAAAGAAGTAGTCAGTCCTGGATTGTTTCAGCTTTGCCTATCAGACTCCTGCAAGGCTGAAGGAAGACTTCTTTGCAAGCTACAACACATATGCAGGCTGCTAAACCTCCACTTTGCATACACAACTTTGGAACTGTAATTATACAAAAGGATTAGATGTGGAATTACACTCCTGCAGGTTTTAAAACCAAGCCCTAAAATCCTAGTTCAAACACTAATCCCAGTAAACCCAGACAAATCCTTCAACCACTGCTATCCCTCCCGTAATTTTTCCTCGCTTTGAAAAACACGGTATAGACTGGGCAAAGAGGTTCTTTCTCTATATGGTCTTGCTAACTGTCTGCTGGAGTGAAACTCAGTTGCTTCTTTAATTATCATGCAAACTTACAGCAACAATTTCTTGTTTCCTGGGGTCAATAACTCGAACTTTTTTGTCTTTGGAAGCTGTACAGATTAGGCTGCCATTGCGATTCCAGCTCACATTGTAAATCATATCGACGTGCATGTCATCCAAGTTTATGAGGGCTTCACCTGTTCCCACATTCCAGATGATGATTGCATTATCACAACCTAAAAGAGAAAATAACAGCTAAAGTCACAACAGTGGTGTATACAGAAAAAAAAAAAACCAAACCAAAACCAGCAGCAGGGAACAAGGAATAAAATCTGCTGCAGCTCCAAAGCCTCAGATGCTGACTCTTAAACATGCTCTGTGCACCATTGTGTATGCGGAGACCCGGGCAGCACATCCTCACTCAAATACAGGCTCAGAGCGGGGACGAAGCAGACAGAGAAGGCATGAAACTCGTCCCTTGAAAGCATCGAGCACCTCCTCTGAGGTGCTGTAGCTGTCCCAAACAAAGGCAGTTTATGTGGGAGTATTTGAACGCTGCTCTCACAGATGGCCACCACCCCAGCCAACGTGCTGCCTGCATGCATGGGGTGGACAGGAGGGACAGGAGAGGTCCCTGGCAGAGAGGAAGCTGAAGGGAAAAGCAGGGCCTGGTGCAGCTGAAGGAGGTCTGTGAAAGTGTGTCCTGCCCACTGCTACTGCAGAAGCTTTGTCCTGGAGCTCTTGGGTCTTGGCTCAACTGCAGGACTACAGAACAAGAGATACCAAGGGCAAAGAGGTGATGTTCTTACAACTCTATACGTGAGAATACTGGCTGGCAGCCAGCCATTGCTTCTCAGGTCAGAGAGATTTGTGGCAGAAAGAGTAAAAGTGGCACGGATGGAAAATAGGCAAGTGACAGCAGGAGAAACAGCAGAACAAAGAAAGAAGAGTGGTAGGCACCAAAAGCTGAGGTCAGCAGTTTCACAAGGACTAGAACCATCAGGTGGGTGGTTTTGTTCAGGGACCAGACAGCAAGAAGACAAAGAATAAAGCCTAAGACAAGATAACAGCAAAATAAAGAACAGGAGTGGAGGATCAGGTAAGGGCAGGAAATCACAATGTGTGACTGAGCAATTTCTCCTAAGGCTCCCAAGAGGTGAAAACATGTAACGAGGCAAAAGATAACAATCACTCTGAACTCCTAAGGGGCATGAAAGACATTCAAAATCAGTTTGTTATCACCAGATGGAACCCTGCAGACTGCAATGATCTGATAGCATCCATTCTCCTCTGTGTTTCTTAGGAGTAATCCTGGCTGGACTGCCTGGACACACACATCTCGTGACTTGTGAGTACAGGAGTCTGAGAGAGCTACCTAAGAAAAATCACCTTCTCCTTTTATATGTTCTCACACTGAGTTTCATTAGATTAACTACCACAAGGTCTGCAACTCCAAGCATTTTGGGGAAAACAGATCAAAACCAAACTGGTACCTCAGAAGGCATTTACATCAACAGAAAACACACAGCTCATATGACAGTCCAGCTGAAAGGACTGGCTTCTTTTATTGGGCTCTAACCTAAAGGTCATGCTATGAAAGCCTCCGACTGTGCTAATGGATAATGACTTATCCATTTTATTTCCATAATGATGCGACTGTTTTTCAGCGGTCAAAAGAATCTCATTGCATAGACCATACCAGTCAAGGAGACAATTTGGAAAATGCTGAAAACGAAAGCTTGTAGAAGGAATAGCCAGACTCTGGGACACCTTGCAGGGATCAGTGAAAAGGAGAAACAGTTGGGCCTTTTATAAAAGTATATGAAAACAGGGATGAGGTGAGCACAGATGTAAATGGTTATCAGTGGATGAAACTTGCAGATCAAATAAAGTCTGGAACAATTTTAATACTGTAATTCATGCCTCCAGACAATTTCCTGGTTCTTGTCCCTGTAAACTGAAGATAAGAATAGGCCAAGATAAGGAGGGGGCTGTAAGCCATGTGTCCCAGTGTTCCAGGCACTGCCATTAGTCTTGTGATTCACTGGCCCTAAGCAGCTGGGAGAAGAAAGAAGGAAAAGGAGTCAACAAGCTCTTCTCCAAAATACTTGGTGTGCAAGCAAAATGCGAGGGAGAGATGCTTGTTGACCCCACAGCTCTGACGCAGCATACCTGCACTGAGCAGCACATTGCGTGCCGTTGGATGCCAAGCCACAATCCCGACTCTCTTGGAATGGCCTTCTAACACTACCACCGGCTCTGTCAGGGACAGGGTGAGTCCATTCTCAGGAATCTGCCACACCTGGAAAGAAGAAAGGAAAGACAGTTAGCCAAGGGCCATCCCCTCTGAAGAGCACGTTACTCATTTGCTTCCTGCATCCTGTGCCATGCCACAGCAGAAGTCTGCGTTCTCACTTCTCAATATAAACAGGAAGAGAGAAACGGGGAGGGAATTGTTCCCAGCCACCAATAAACCTTCGGCTGCTCTGTGCGTAACATCCTTCCTAGCTCACACTGACAGCACATAACCACTGGCTACTTACGCTGCAAACGCCCCATTATCACTGTGTCCAGAGATCCATCCATCTCAGATGCTGCCTGAGAAGGATTAAAAAAAAAATTTGCCTTACAGCTCAAATTCCATCTGAACAAGCTGCTGTCTTTTCAAATTATGCTTGTCCTTCCGAGGGATGATACTGCAGCTATACTGGTGCCTACTTTTTATTTCTTTAGAAATGCTGGCAATTAGTTTTCACATCGTGTTTAGAGCCTCCTTTCAGATGCCACTGAACTGAGGAAGAACAGTTTGGTCCCAGCAAAGATTAAAGCAGGCCAAGTTAGCACTGCAGAAACAACCTTCAAATGCAGCAAACTGCCTGTTCGCTTCTTGCCTGCTTGGTTACACAACCCTTCTACTGCAAGCATCTTCAGGAAACTGCCATCAGGAGGAGGAACGCAGAGCACTGGAATTCCAGCTGCGGAGTCAGAGCAGGTTTTTGCACCAAAGGAGGTGGCTTCTGCAACTGGCAGGGACCAGAGACGGGAGAGACAAAACCCATCACCCCATGCCCCAAGGCAGAATCAGCCCGACTAAAACTATTCCTGCAATTCAGCGCTGGACAATCATCTTTGAACTGAATTTGACCTACATAGAGCATACTAAAAAATTAAATAGAAAGCCCGTCAATGAGCAATTACAGCTACCTATAGATAGGTGGCAGCATTAGAGCACGTTTGCTTCGCCTTCTATTGTTTGCTTTTTCTGGAGGAAGAGAATAGGGCTTGCCAGACCCTGCCTACGATGCCCAAGCAAGCTGTCAGAGCCAGCAGATGTGAGCCGAGCGGATTTCGGAAGCGATGCAGACAGACAAGCATGAGGGTGACATGGATTTTTGTGCTAATCCCAGTTCCTCCCTTCTCACAGTGATGGCTACTGCTTAAATAAAACCCACCAAGATGCAAAAATTCTCATAGTGTACCAGCTCATATCTAAATAACCCTAAAATTATTTCACTTTTCACTGATGCAGCTCTCAGCACCGTCCCTCCCAGCACCCTCAGCATCCCAGGAAGAATGACCTGCGATGGGCACACATCCTCAGCAAAGAATTTCTCTGCAAGGATTGAAAATCCCTCTTTCTCTTCCTGCCTGATGGAACAGCGCTAGCAACAAGATGACATAAACAGAGGCTTTTACCAGCAACCACGTTTTAAAAATGGGTTTACAAACTGGAGCTGTTCAGCCTGGAGAAGCAGGATGTTGTCCTGCCCACTTCCAATTCCACACCAGCTTTGCTGGCGGCTGCAGCCCCAGCACGCTCTCAGAGGATTATGCTGAAACACAACACACCTTGCGAACTGCAACAAATCATTTCACCTGCCCATTACATGATAAAACAAAGCTGTCAATTTTTATAGAAGCAGCTTTCTCCTTGCCAGTCAGTGTACAACAGCCTGACAGCAGGAACAGTTTAAAACGTGTCTGCTGACAGGAGAACTTTAATGTCAGTCTGCTAAAACTGGTACCTGCATTTAATGTCACACCTGTATGCAGGTCTGTCAGATGAACCACCTCCAAAGCCCTCACAATTGTAAGCACTGACGTAATGCTGCAGAAAACAGTATTACCTAAACCAGTAAGAAAGATGGAAAAAGACCATGACAGCTGGGAGATCCTAGCAGAAGAGGCAACACAGGAGAGCCAGGGGCATTAGGTGACAGCAGTGCAGTGGCAGAGGATGTTCGACACGAGCAGCTCGGGTCCAACAGCTCTGCCTGGCAGGCAGATGCCGGGGCACAGCTGATATGGGAATGAAAACCAGAAAAAACACCAAACCCACTTTTCCACTAGATGAAAAGGCCATTACAGCCAAGACTGACCTATGCAACTTGATGTTACACCAAAGATTAAGCAGAGAGCCAGACACCTGGTTATTCCAGGGTCTTAAGAGCCCTTAAAAATGGCAAGCCTTGACAAACAGAGCCATTTCTTTCCCTGAGAGAAATGGTGTGCTAGAGTGGCCTGCCCCAACTCACTCAGCCTCACTCTCTTTGTGGGGGAAGTTTTGAAAATTGAATTTGTCCACAAAAAGACATAAGAGCAGCACAAGCTTCTGGTCCAAGCGTGACCTGGGGACAAGCCACGCAGGGACAGCAGCAGGGTCAGAGCAGCTTCTACACCTGCAGCTGCAGCCAACCTTCATCCCTGCCCAGGGGCAGCCAAAGCAAAGCAACCGGGTCCCCAAGGTCCCTGTTTCTGGTTTGCACCGTCTCGGCCAGGAACGGTGCAGGCATCCTCCTGTGCAAGCGCAGCTTCACAGCAAAGTAACTTGCATGCCAGAAAACTCCAGGACCAAGTTTAAACATAAGCCAGCGAGTGCAAGGGGTGGAGAGGAAAGGGAGGTATTAGAGGCAAAATACCAATGAAAAGAATTTTTAAAAAGCCTCTGGAGTACAGATAGATTTTTTTTTTTTTTTTAAGGGAAAGCCCCTATCGTTTACAGCAGCTGCAGACCAGGGTAATCCTCCACAGATTACAGCAACTATTGACCCAATAACCCCGCTTGGTATTGCAAAAAAAAAAAAATTAAAAAAAAATAATGCTAGGAGTGTAAAAGGTCAGGGTATGCTCCCAAGCAACCTGGCGCACTCATTCCTGCACAGGGTGGGGTGCCTGTCTTCAGCGTGGGATGAAATTAGATTCATGGGGCAAATGAAGGAACTTTCACTTCAGATGCAGGACCCAGCCTGCTGAAGGTGAGAACTCAGGGTGACTAGGCAAAGAAAACCTTAAAATGTCGCAAGATTAATTGGAGATCAGTAACAGTTTGTCAACTCCTCCACTTGTGAGGGGTTTGGGGTGGTTTTGTTGGGTTTTTTTGAAGTTATGGCTGGTTTGTTTGTAATCGAGGAAGTGAAGTCATGCCACAGTGGTGTGTAGAGGTTTGGGTCTCAGAGGAAGAGCAGGAGGGAGGAAGGTTTTGCACAAACAGCATGTGAGAAGGGAAAGAAAGAAAACTTTTTCAGCACTTTTTTTTATACCCTTTAAAGAGAATCAAAAACTGTCTCTTCTGGCTCTGCACCAACCTGCAGAGAAGATTAAGTCAATTTCTGGAAATATCAATTGCAATATCCACATTACATGAGGAAACAAATGAGCTTGAGCCCTGGGGTCTATCTACATCCCTGCTCTCGTATCACTGCAGGAAAAGGCACTTTATACATCCATTTTTCGTAGCTGCAAGACCTTCTCCACAGCTGGCTGGTCCTGGTTCATCCTGTCCTGGTACCATGTCTTAACTGTCTGCGATCAGGTTGGTGCCCCAGGTCATTGCAAGGGCTCTGGTTTAATTTTTAAAACAATTTGCTCAATCAAACAAACTCTACTCTGGCCGTTACATGCAAACTCATTAGTATTCACCTTCTGATGAAGCAAATTTTCCATACCTGAGAAAGGCCATCTGATAGCATCTACAAGCCTTTATATAATCAAATATTTCCCCGCTGAATTAAAAAACCTGCAGTACATTACAGCCATTGAGCAGAATATCAAGCATGAATATTTAAGTAATTCCTTATTTGTTGGCACAAGAAAATCATTCTTCAAAGCAAACACCAGAAGAGGCCACAGAAGGTATCTGCATGCCACAGCGTTGTAAAGGAAGTCTTTCTGAGAGCAACTTCTGCAAAAGAAGAGAGAAATTTGGCAAGAAAGCAGCAAATGAGGCAGAAAGGCTACTGCCATTACCTGCACCACATTGATTATCTGATTAGGGCTCTCATGCTACACTGGACATATGAAATGGGCCACGTTCTGGAGAACTGAGAGCAAGGCATAAAAAAAAGGAAATACTTGCAGATTACAAGTATTTCATTATATCTCGAGCCACTTCAAGTGAGTTGTATTTGCCAACTGACTCAAAAGGAATCTGCTGGCTTCACACTCAAACTGGCAAGGGCAGGAGGGGACAGAGGCCAACGCGTGCCCCAAGGAATACCCGGCGTGGGACAAAGGAAGAGCGTTTGCTCCTCCGTGAACCTACGCTCCCACAGAGAAGAAAGCAGGCGGTGTTTTGGAGAGGTCCATTCTACTTTTTCCTCTGCTGGGATCAGCGAGTGATGTGCTTTACACCCACTGGCACCGTGACTTGCACAAAGGTGGTCTTGCAAGGGTGAGCTGTCCTAAGCATTGCCCCCCACCATCTTTTTCTTCTCTACTTCCAAATAATTCTGAATGCATTAGATCTGACAGTTTCATTAATTTTGCTGTCACATCACACCTATCAAATGCCTTTCATCAGAAAAATCTCAATGCAGCTACAAATAATTAAACCTCTGAAGCTGTCCAAACTACAAAGCCCAGCAGATCAGGAAAAAGATGTCTTCTTTCCCAGTTCCTTATTTCAACCCCTAGTCTAGTGATCTCAAATACCATGCCTGTTCAAGGTTTATATGCAGCTCATAGGGTATTTCCACCTTCTACAAAACTGAATTTTTATTTACATGAAAATGCTTCTAGCTTTTGAAAAGGCCAAGTTAACGTTCCTTGTGAACACAAAGGCTGAAGACAGTTCAAAGGTATGGCTGCAGGGAATCAGCCCTCTTCATCCTGGAGACGGTTAGATAGCATCCCAAAGCCATGCTCTCTCCCTCAACAGGTATCTAGTTGACATTGACGAGATCTTTCGTGGCAGAGGGTAAGATCCTAAATCCTTGAGTGCCAAGGCACAGACGGTGTTTAAAAATATATGGTATTTTTTTTAAAAAGCAGCTGACACTTCTGCAGAAAGCCACGTGATTTCATCTACCACATCACTTTTTCTCATTTCACATTGGCTAATGAAGAGTTTGGAGCTGATGAACAACCACATATCCTTTAAAGTAAGATGAGTTTATTCAGTGACAGGCTGTTCAGGAAGGACTCCAAAACCTTTAGTGAAGAAAAACAAAGAAAACAGGATGCTAATTTACCCGTGCCAGGACAGAAAAGCAATTAAAAATGGGAAGGCTCATTAGCTCATCCAGTTTGTTTCCAAATAGTCCAGGCCAGGGTTGTCCTTTACACTACATGCTCTAGCTCTGTCCAGCCCAGTTAACAACTGTCCCAAATAATTTGGGATACATCATTTCCGATCAGAAGTTATGCGATACTTAACAGGAGATTCAACTTAAGTCTTTACCTAGTCCTCTTTGCTTTCTCCATCGCTACTGCTGGCACTCAGCTTCACTGCATTTTAAACCTGCAGCTAATGTACACCTAATGTCTTCCAAATCATGAGTTGCATGTGTTCATTTCTTCAAGCGCAGCAAGGACTCAATTATTTCAGCTGCTTGCTGCCTTCCACTCAAGACACAGCCACACCAACAGGTACCCTACACAAACACAAGCGTGTAAACTCGCAGCGAGCTACACCGCGGTGTCCGTCCACACGTGTGTTGCCTCCAGGGACAGAGGGGAAGCTCACCCCCTGCTTCAGTGTGTGCAGATAAGCAGCAACCACAGAGCAGACAACCTACCGTGAACCCACACCCCATGGAGCTTGTTTGCGCAGTTGCAGGCTCAGATTCTCGCAGACAGTTTGTGTCTACATTAGGAGCACTTGGACAACTTGTAATTGAACACTGCTGGTTTTTCTACATAATTCAATCCCTCTGGAGCCTCACAACATACTTGTCATTGCACTTGGATTAGAGACTTATTTTGCCTCCAAGAAGGCAGCTATGGACCTTAGCTTTGCCTGCTTCTGTTGATGCTCATGTTTCAGAGACTGTTCCTTCCGACTCGCAGCCCTTCTGGATCCCGGTTTCTGGAGGAACATTCCTGCATCCTTCAAAGCTTAGTTCTAGCCCAGTAGTGAATGTTACAAACACAGAAGCTTGTTGTTTTGTTTAATATTAAATATAGTACATTTTGTTAACATGCTTCAGCTTCCAAGACTGAGAGATCACAGGCAAGAGCTGAACCAGGATAAGCCTCTTGGGATGAATCCCCTCCCAAACATTTTAACGATGAACAGAAGCAAAGGAATTTATCTGACATGATCTATAATAAGATTTCAATATAACATTCAGCCTACAGCATTTCTAAATATGGCCAAAAATCACTGAAGTTATTTGGCATTATTTCATCTTACAAGGATTTTCTTTCACTTATTCTGCTGTGTTTGCATACACGGGATTCCACATCCATCATGGAGCAAGGTCGTCTATTGTTCAGTGGGCTCTGACTGAGGTAAAATAGGTCTCAGGACCAAGGTTGGCAGGTGCAGAATTTGGATTATTTTTATTTATTTATTTAAAAAAGCCCTTTTGACATCTACTCACAACCTGTAGATACAGGAAAAAATTAAAGCGTCACTCTTAAATCAAGGGCTGAAGAAATTCTGAAACCTAATGGGCTTGTTCCCCTCCAATCCCCACCTCTTCCCGACACACACCACTGCATCCATTAGGATATTTGAGGCAAGGAACCACCTCTGTCTTCTGCAAAGCACTACAAATCAAAACACCTTATCACTGACTGGCACTCCTTCTTCTCTTTCCTCTTCCCAAACATCAGACAAATCCCCAGGGGAAATAAAAATGGAACAGCAACTGAAGACAAAGCCAGGACAACAGGCCAAGTCCATTACTCGAAGTGCCACCCCAGGGCTCAAGAGATTCTTCTCAGAAGTCTGAGGTTGCACCTTCTCCAACATAACGTGAGAAGAAAGTGCCAGTTGTGAGAGTCCAAATTCTGCTGTTATACAGGTAATAATGCTTGCTCCGCTATTTTTGCTCCAATTTTTAGCTAGGTCCTGCGGCCCAGATAGCATCATTTCTTAAGCTGAGACAAAACGTGATCTGCAGAATGCCCATGACCAGCAAGGACTCTGCCCTCAGCATCAGTACAATCTCTTTAGAAATACAAGTGTCATTTGCAGCAGCATTTTGACCATGGAGCAAATGCCGCCCCGCAAGACAAATTAAATACACTTACCATGACGGTGCAGTCCTCAGAGCCACTGGCGATGACCTGGTCATTATGAGGACACCAGTCTATGTCCAGCACCGGCCCTGTGTGGCCACACACTGTTGGGTAGGACTTGTCAATTCTGCCTGTCTGAAGGAGGAAACAAGGGAGAGAGCTGTAATACACAGACAGCACAGAGCACATCTCTCAGAGTGGAGGAAGATGCTTCCTATTTCTGCATTAACTCTTCCAGTATTCACAATTTCATGAAATTTGAATCACCTCATGTATCAGGAGAGGAAATGAACCAGCGCCTCTCCTCCAGCACTGACCAGCTGGAAACTCCCGACGGTGTGAGGCAAGGGTTCAGAGGTTCAGCACAGGAGGGCTTTGCTCCCCCTTGGATTCAAGGATGCTTTGCTGCCTGGATCTCAGCATTTGCTGTGATGCCATCCCTTTGTCCATTCCCAATGTTTCGAGAAGAAGTCTCTGCCCGCATGGTGAAGCTCTGGTTTTGTCTATGCTTCACAACGGCGCCCAGCAACAGCTAAAGATAACCAACCTAAAATTTTAATTGAAGGGTGCTGCTCGTCCTTGAATTTACCAAGTCTGGTTGTTTTCATCATCAAAGTATTTTGCTTAGAGGGAAAGTTTTTAGGACACAGTTGTGCAGAGTAAAATACTGTTTTCAGGAATAAATACTGCCAGTACAGACTGCCACAGCCACCCACCCCTGATCCATACCTTCCTCTCTATGGCTGGAGGACAAAGGCCACCAGTATGCTGCCAAAGTCAAGCTTACTGCACAGATAAACTTTCCAAGAAAACAAGCTAATGAGATGGTCTCATTTGAGACAAATCTAGTGATGCCAACACAGCTATTGCAAAGAAACCAACTTTGCCAACTGGGTCTACATTTTGCTGATGGAGCCCCTTAATAGCCTGAACAACCTGACCCCCCCAAACTGCCGATGCACCTATTACCCCAGCTTCCTCAGTGTAAAAGGAAATAAAAATCACTCTAGCTAATCATCATTATCTCTCTTGGTCAAGTCTTGCACACATGGGAAGCAATACTTAAAATACTGAAGACACACAGCAATAGCGGCAGGATGAGCAGGAGACTCCTGCACTTCCAGGGCCAGAACTTGGGTCCCACTCCAAGGGGTTTTGTTTCCAGGGAATGCTGCGATGGCCTTTTCATGAGTGATGGGAGAAGAGAGACAGGAGGGAGAGGTCTGAGACGAGGCCATCTTCTTTCGTGTTTAAACATGCAGAAGAAATGGTTGGCATTTCACTTGTGCCATTTGGTGATAATGTTCACCAACCTTGGAGGTCACATCTCTTAATATATGCCTCCTACCCATCTCCATGAGGAAGGGTGTTCCTATTCAACGCTGTCTTACATACAAGGGATCAGAATAATGCTGGATACCAGCTTTTGAAGACTACTGACCTGAAGACCTCTACTAGCAACAAAACAAGATACAGATCCAAACAGACTAAGTTACAGAAACAAAACAACCACTATTTCCTAAATAGCCAAATTTTGGTTTCAAAAAAGAGCCTGTCTCAGTGATTCAAATGCTTCTGAAATTATTAAAAGCGAAAGCATTGTAGATGAAAAGCCATAAACCAGACATTCAAGAATTAAATTGTGTGTAATCCCTCTTGGATGCCATAATGTGAAATAGGATTAAAAAAATTAATACATCCAACTGACATATATAGTCCATCCATTTTAATTTATCTAATTAAAAAAGAACCATGCAGAGCATCTGCACACGAACATATTTCAGAAGTCATATTACAGGCTAAATACAAATATAGACCTAAATCAAAAGAAAAAATATGACTAATACTGCAAGATGTCAGTGACTACCTGTTCTTGCTCCTAGACAGGGCTCAGATTAATCCTCTAAGAGAAGCCTAGGGTAATTATTTGCAGACTGCACGAGTGCTTGTCAGTTTAGTTTAGAGTTTTTACAGTAATTTATTACTGGAGGGAGGAAAAAAAAATATTCAATTTGAACAAATTAAACCACAAACTTCACCTTTCAGTTTTGATCACGATGAACCTGAACAGCACAAGCAGCAGCAGCCAACTGCCTGTGACAGCCAGCTGACCACAGGGACCAGGCAACCCCACCGCCTGCTTTTGATCACCTAAAACGGAGCTCACTTTTAAAACCAGCTATCTTGTACATCCATTAGCTCACTAAATGGCAGTGCTCCGACGGCAGCAAGGAAAACAAGGGAGGCTCCGTGTGAGCCTGCGGTGAGAGGGAGCTCGGCTCCCGATGCCCAATAGCAGAAGGGACCAGCGCAGCCACCAGCTTCCATCTCCCACAGGGGAGCAAGTCCCCTTCCCTTAGCAGGCAAAACATCAAGCTAAGGTAAAGCTCTGTCTTGTCACCAAGCTGAGGAACTTGCAATTGACACACAGGGGTGGCTTTTTGGGACAAGGATAGAAAATGTTTCTTGGGCCAGAGCCATCTGGATCAAGAAGAAATTGCAGATGCACAAAGGGGAAGTTAAACCAAACTGAGCAGAAATATCTTTGCACCATGTTACAGGTGAACAGATGCTTATCTGCATCTGTATATAAAGTGGACCCTTTTCCTGCCTGGATGTGGACAGTGACATACGAAAACCATTCCTAACAAGGGAACAGACAGAGCAGGGATGGGGAAAACGAGATGTTATTTAGAAGTAGTGTGGGAGATGCAATAACTTCAAGCAACCTCAAGCATATTTATTCACAAAAATTTACAAAATCAAGCAAGCAGAGTACAAACAAGAGAAGGAGATGTCACACTGTCTATAATACAACAGCTCCCCAGGGTCTGGCAGAGAAAGACAACACCAGGGCAGATGCACAGCCCAGCGGCATCAACTTCTACACTTGCGCATGGCACTACTGCACGAGAGGACCAACTCAGCGCTGCTCACCAGGGTCTGCAAAGAATAGTGTCAAAACAGCAAAATGAGAACAACTAGGGATGTAGAGGGAGAGAATGGGTGACTGTAAAAGGCTGCTGCTGTGCTTGAAGCTGCAGTTTGGTAGAAGTCCAACCACTTTCAGAGAAGCTACTGACTTGTGGTCACAGACACAAAAACATCTTCGCAGGGCAGAGGAAACCACGGTGCTTTCCTGAACAGATAACAAAGAGCAAGAGCTCTCCTCAGCAATGCTTCTAGACGCACTTCATCTGCTCCACTTTATAAAAAACAAAACAAAACAAAACACTTTCATTAGAAACCATGACCCTTCAAAGGGGATCGAGGGGGCTGTCAAAGGACAATATCTTATTTCATGACCCCAGGACCTGACCCAGCACACACTTTCCTCAACCACCCACCAGGGTAAGAAATGAACTGTTTTTAACTCAGATGTGTTACTTTACCACCTCTCTAAGCCAGTTTTGTAAGTACTGTCCGTGCAGGCTACACCGTAAGCTTCCTCCTCCTACCAGTGTTCCCCTCTCCAGAGCAGGGGACCCCTATTCCTGGCATCGCGTGGGATTACCTGTGCACAAAAGAGCTTTAAAAACAATATTTGGGGGGCTTTGTCAAAAGGGAAAGACCAGGAAGCCTGCAGTAGAGTATTAAAAAAAAAAAAGCCAGCCTGTAAAATTACCAAATTTAATGTTTCTAAACACAACTTCTTTTAAAAGAGAAGCCTCTGCCACAAGAACACCATGAGGTTTGCAACTTCACTGCCAAATGGGTGCATTTTCAGGCTACCGTAATACTCCCAGGTTTGGGAGTTTATTTATTTATTTTTAAAATGTAATCTTTTAATTAGTTAAGGATTTAAAATAAATCTCAAGTGCTGATACGCAGCTTAAAATTAACTCGGTACGACTTCAAGAAATTAAATCCTTCTCATAATCCATTACGACTCTGGTTGAGCAATACATCACAGTAACAACTTTTGAAACTCAGAATGTATTTTATAAAAAGTTAGCCAAAAAGGTGAATTTGAGGATTAGCATTCATATGCTGGATGGCGTTGACTAGAAACACACTCAACATTCAGGCCCTTCAACAGCTGGTAAGCTGACCTTGCCAAATGAATTCATTTAAGTGCTTTCATGTATCCCAGATCAGAAAAAACTGAGAGATGAGAAGAAAAAAAATTGTTATTAAATCCAGAAGGGACAGATAAGCAGGACAGGAAAACTGTTCCAAAAAGTGGTAGTTTTATGAATTAATTTGACTGTCTTACGATCGCTTCTCTGCCAGAAAAGGGCAATTGCTTGCAGGAAACAAGTAATGGATTATGGTAAAAATATCATGCAGAACAGCTGCTTCCCCCAACCCATGGTTGCGCTCATTAAGATCGCCATTTAAAATAGGGAAGTGGCATCAAGTTGCACAAGCAAAAGCAATTCCCCCACCCGTAGTTTGCAGAAGTTTGAGGAAGGAAATCAGGTCACAACTGCAAAGTCTGAAATACAAACTGACTAGTACCTTTTCTCTGTTAGAGAAAATATTCCTTTTTTCTTAGCTAAATTGTGTATTTTCCTTACAACAAACTCAAGTTTCACGAAGTCCAGTCAAGCGAAATTTAATGTGTTCTGTCCACCAAACCTCCACCTCTGGTTGCAGCAGCTGGTCATGCAGGAGGCAGTTGGGAGAAAATACTGCAGTAGGATGTAATGAAAGTGCATTGCGCTCTCGTGACCATGACAAATAGACATTAGTCACCCAGCAAACCAATCAAGGCATCCATAACTAATTTGGAAGATTATGAAAAGTGTTAGTCCCAAAAGGTCTACTGTAATGCCATGCAATAAGAGACTTTAAGGCATTCATAACTACATACTGCTTTCAAACCGGACCACTAGAAACATGGGTTGTGCCCTCCAAATATTCCTCAGCAGTGCTCCTGTTCTCGTTTTGTCACCTTGACAGCTGCAGGGCTGTGACATTACAGTAGACATTACAGGCTGCTATAGAACGGAGACAAAGGTCCTTGTTCCGGAGTGCCCAGACCTAAATGGATGCACAAAGAGGAGGGAAGACAAACGTGATGACAGACAGGAATCCTGCACAAAGCCAACCCTGCCTGAGCAGGGAGAGCAGCGCTTTAAAAACCACGGCACTGCACAGCCCCAGCACATTTGACATTGCAGCTAAAAGCAGTTTGGAGGGTTTCAGGCGTGTGGGCAGCCGGGTGGAGCACGAGGCAATGGCAAGGTTCATCACACTGCTGGGAGAGAAGCTGCAGCAGCTGGAGGACTTCACGGTTTGCACTGGCACTTGCAGCTGACCGGAGAATGGAGAGATAAGAGCTGGCTGCAACTGCAGGATGCTTTGCACTGGAAAAACGTATGTTTAGATGCAGAATCCTTCACAACATTAATTACAACAATCAGCTACTCACATGCTGCCTTTAAAAAAGGAAAAAAACAATGCATACTGCCCCCCAAAACCCAACCTGAACTGCTAACTCCTATCACTCAGCTCCAGCATTCCAGCTAACGTCCATCCCAGTTTTTAGAGGAAAGCTCCAAACACACTTTAAAATTAAATTTCAGCCTCAGCTAACTTTTAGCTAAGGAAGCCCTTCAGGCAGAAGATGCAGAGATTCAAAACAAAGAGACCTGTTGCCCAGAAATTACAATTAACAAGACACAGAGTTACTCTTTTGTTCTGTCCCTAAAGTATGATTTCTGAAGCAGTTAATTCCCCCATTAGTAAAATGGGCATACTACCTTTCCAACAGAAGGAAAACTAATCAGCATCTTAAATGTTTCAGGTTCTGGGAAAAAGCGGTAAAACCCCACTGCAGTTCAGGGGGCAGTGGAAGACAAGCACCCATCCAGAGAGGGCAGAGCTGCTGAGCAAGGAGGCACTGCCCAGAAAGGATCCACAGGGAATAACAGCCTCGCATCACCCAGACACGCTTACCCCCAAGAGCTGGGAACAGATGATCTGGGACTCCAGCATCAGCCACAGCAAAACAAATTGGGACCAGTAAAAATACAGATGGGGAAGGAGGAGACAGAAGAAAGTCTGGACAGATCCCAGGGAAGAAGCTATTCTATTCCAACCATTTCTGCTGAACTCATTTTGTCCCTGGACTTCCAAGATTTCAGTTTAGTTGGAAGTTTTAAACAGCTAAACCAGGATTTTACCCTCCATTTCAGGCCCACCTGCAGCCCTGCTGTAAGTGTGCTTGTATGTATGGTTTGCATAGACATGTTTGTATCTTACATAAACCAGTGACATTGTGCCACGGAGATGACAACTCAGAAATTCATGCTGCTGGTAGAGCAACATTATTTTTCAGATAAACACTGGGCAAATACACAACTTATGATGACTTACTCCACTCCTTACGCTCCGTTTTAACCACTGCATACAGACAGAAAGGCAGACATACCTGCTTGCAGACAAAACTATCAAGCGCAACTTCATTTTCATTATCGGACAAGGCCTTAAAACTGCAGTAACGTTTGTACAATTGACCATAAGACAGGGGACAGTATTTGCTGCTTGCTTTCCTAGAAAAATGAGATTTATTAGCCACACTGCCTGCCCTCTCTTCCCTAGTACACTAGAACCTGATGAGCCATTGCAATCAAACTGACAGTGATAAATATCTTTTTTTTTTTTTTTATTTAATCAGCATAAGAGAAAAATCCAAGGTGAAATAAAAGAAAGAAACCCAAATTAGCGCCCCACAAGGGTAGGTGCAGTTGTGACCGAAGCCCATGTCTCTCCTGAGCAGCACAGGCACGTGGGCTAGTGAGGTGAGGTGGGCACATGCTGATGGGCCAAGAGAAAAAGGACGCATAAGGGAGCTAGGAACATTTGCTCTATGCAGTATGGATGTAGGAAAAATCTGCAAGAAACCAAATTTTAGCAGTTCCACTGGTCACAAGATAACTTAGATCTTTAAAAACCAATGTCTTGCTTTTCTATTCCATTGTTGCAGAGTCGTATTGAATTCTAATCTCCTCCACCCAACATTCAGAACTACCTGGAGCTGCATGGAAGTCTGACCAAAATTTAGGGGGAAATATCCCTTCACAGTCTTCAACCTTGCAAACTTCTCTCACAGGGACATTGCTATGAAAAAGACCTACAGCACTAGCACTGACAAGGGCTCTGTGGCAGCTGAGGTCAAGATGACAGTAACTCGGTTTAATTCATACCCTTCCATCCACACTCCACCTAAAATTGCTGGAAGGGCTCAATGAATTTTATTTTACACACAATCCAGAAAATGATGATTTTTTTCCAGTCCTTCCTGGAGGAATGAGAATCTGGAGCAGCTGATTAACAACTTACATATGCCACAGTTGAACACTAAGGCATGTCACTTGCAGAACAACATATTCCTTCAAGAAGATCATTCCTGAGGTGTGCACTCACCCACCCACATGCTAATTGCCTCTCAGGGCACCCATCTGATCACAGCTTCTGGAGGAATGCTGCCTATGTAAAGGGAGTGCAGTAAGAAGTCAGACACACAAATGGAAAATCTAATAAAAGGTATATCCAAAGGGGACTGAATAAGCCTCTTCTAAAGGCCTTACATAACGACTTTCAGCTGAAGGCATCTTTCTAGATGAACTGAAACAAAAAGGAACCCTTTGCAGTGGCTTTTTCCTTTGCAGATACAAACTGTAAAGATTTTTCAAGGAGGGCAAAAAAAAAACGGTATCCAGTTCTGCTCTAATGTAGACCCAGCCCCAGAACCATGCACTAAACCCAGGTATTTGCAAGTCACTTTTGCCAGTACATCAAGAAACCCACAAAATTTTCATCTGGGCTGTAAAACAGGGATCACCCATCGAGTTGGGCGAGTGTATCGCCCACAACCCCTCTCCTTTGACAGCAGAGGCAGGGAGGTCTCTGCCCTGCTGTTTCAACTGTCATCTGAAGGGAGATGAACACACCGAACACTGCACAGCGAGGGCCACTGCCCTTCCTAACAGCATCCCAGAAGGTAACCTGCAGTCCTGAGTTCATTCCGCTGGCAACGACGTGCAGAAGCGAAGATGATGAGCCCACCACCTGAACACCGAGCAAGCCGCCCCATCCAGGCTGAGCACGGGAGGGCTGCAGGGCCAAGGCAGAACAACTGACTCTTGCCCCTTGCACAACGCTGTTGTGAAAGCGCCCAACCTGCCAGTTGAGCTGCGCACCCAGAGCCACCACGGCAGCTGCACACACCCAGCCCGCTCACACCAGAGTTCTCCAGGGGACGCGAGCAGGAGAACTGCTTCTTCCTTTACCTGCCCAACTCTTCCTTAATTCCCTAAAAACAGTGACTACCCACCATGCTGAAGTTTTATCTCCATCTAATCTAGCAGCACGTGCCCACCAGCAAGCAAAGGCTGAGGCACGCACTGCTTGACTGAAGAGTTTTATCCTGGGGTTCCCTCTCTGCGCACCCGCTGTTTTGCCTGGGATAAGGCTCAAAGAAAGTCAACTCTAAAAGCCTGCGAGGTTCCAGTTTAATGGTGATATTCTGCAGCAACGCTTTGCTCAGTGCCAGTCACCCATACTCCAGAATAAGCAGCCAAGTTTTTAGTGTTTTTCCCTGGTGTGTACAGCTAATGCTGATTAGAACCACAGAATGGTTTGGCTTGGAGGGGACCTTAAAGATCATCTAGTTCCAACCCCTCTGCCATGGCCAGGGACACCTTCCACTAGACCAGGTTACTCAAAGCCTCATCCAACCTGGCCTTGAACACTTCCAGGGATGGGGCATCCACGGCTTCTCTGGGCAGCCTGTTCTAGTGTCTCACCACCCTCAGAGTAAAGACTTTCTTCCTAACACCTAACCTACCTCTATCCTCTTCCAGTTTAAAACCGTTACCCCTTGTCCTACCACTACGCTCCCTGATAAGAGTCCCTCTCCACCTTTTCTGCAGGCCCCCTTTAAACACTGAAAGGCTACTATACTCTTATCATTTACACACCATTAATTGATTTAAATTACATCTTTTTAAAAATATGTGGTTCATTCCAACAGAAGCCATCTCTCTGCAGACCAACCAACCTGTGGGAATTGCAATATTCAGCCACTCAGACGGTGGCCGTGGCTCTTGCTGGAGCATGGGAATGGCGAGTTCCTGGCAAAGACCCTGCACATGTGCATGCAAGAAAACAGGAAGTTCAGACAAAGCCATTTCCACAGCCAGCGAACCCGGTTCAGCCGCACCAGCCCCGGCTGCTGCTGCTGCTCCGTACCGGGCTCTGCGGGAAGCCCCGGGGGGATGGAGGATGCAGGGATAAAGGGCGGAGGGACGCAGGGATGGAGCGAGGCTGCAGACCCCTGGCTCTCCGCACACCTCCACCCCAGGGGCTGCCGGCGGGATCCCCCCCGCACCGAGCGGGGCCGGCGGGCAGAGGAGCGGATCGGTTGGGCGAACGGATACGGGCGGATCGCGGCGGAGCCGTGGCCGCGCAGGGGTTAATGGCCGCGCACTTGCCGCGCCCCCGCCCCCGCCAATCAGCGCGGCAGCGGCCGGCGGCCCCGAGCGCTGCCATGACCATATAAGGTAAAAAGCCGCGGCCGCCGCAGTGCCGCTGCGGCGGGCGCGGGTGCGCGCGCGCGGCGGGGCGGGGCAGCCCGGCGTCCTCCTCCCCCGCACATGGGTGCTGGGTCCCACAGGGCGCTCATCCCGCCCCAAAAATCATCCCCCACCGACCCCCAGCCCCTGCCCGCGGAGGGAGCCGGGAGCCACCCGCTCGGCAGCAAAAAGCCACGGCCGCAACAGAAAAAAGCGCCCCACAATTTACTGAAACTTGGAAAGGAAAAAGACATTTAAAACGAGTAAAAACTCCCTTTCGGTGATGAGACGGGCCCTTTGAAGCGCAGGCTCGGCTCAGCCCTCGCGGAAGGTCAAGCCACATTACAAGTAATTCACAGTGACCCGCACAGCACTGGATTTGAGCGGACACGATGCAATTAAGTTATAGGAAGGCCATTTTCCCTGCAGATTCTGGCAGCTTCCCCAAAGCTCTGAAATGCGGCAAGTGTATTTTTATGGCTCAATTTTAAAATCATACCAAAACCATGGTTTAAAATTGACCCTTTGTTGTTTAGGGATTGTTGGTTTGTTTTGTTCCCCCCTCCCGAATATAACAGCAAGGATCTTGCTGTGGGAACTCAATGAATACCTCTGGTAAATGGGCTCAAACAGAAATCAAAATGTTAGGGTGTTGAAGGAACTGAAGGAACAATTTCATCAGCCGAGGCTATAAAAAAATAAATGAGGAACACAGGAACTGGTTAGAGCAAAGCCAGCAATATGTTGCATTGCAAAAGAACGTGTCAGGCTGGGGGTTTAGGAACAGAGGTCCTCCAGCTTTGCATGGAACATTCCCATATGTGAATATTAAATAGCTGTGTAAGACAGGACAGGAACATCGTTGAGGGCACAAAGGCAGTAAGTAACAAATACAGAGGAGCACAGGAAGAATAACTGAATAAACGTTTAAAAAAAAACAAACAACCAACCTAAGATGGCACTTAAAAATGCAAAAGGCCAGATCACTCAGAATTAGCAGGAATTTCTGCCAGGGACTGAGAAAACATTGGGGAGTAAGAGAAAAAGAGGGGTGTGTGTCCTCTGCCATCACCGTCTGATTGTGATGCAACACGAGTGCAACTGTGTGCTGTGTTGAGCAAGGAATTTCTAATCGAGATCTGTGCCACCGTGCGTGGCTTGGGCAAGAGCAGGACACGTGGCCCAAAGATGAGCGCAAACCAGAATACTTGCAAAGAAGGGCTGTTAGTAAGATGAGCAAAATGGAGAGCTATTTAAGGCGGCTAGGGGTTTGGCTTGCTTCACTTAGCACAACTGAGGCATAAGTGAGAACTCACTGCCTCTGCTCCTGTAATGCACTCGCCACGTGGGATGCTATATTCAATTCTGGTCACTATTTCTATATATAAACAGGGCAGATCTGCAAGTGGAGCTAGAAAAAAAGGACAGCGCTGATGACAGACTGAGGACATCTTAAGTGTATAGTTGAGAGAGAAACTTGAGGGTCACAGAGAAAACAATGTTACAGAAAAAGACTTTCATCCTAAGAATTTGCTGGTTAAGCATCAGAAAGGGAGATGAGAGCACCGCTCTCCAACGAGGGTGGAAGAAGGATGCTCTGCAATTTTTTCCATGCAGTGTCAGGGGGCAAGAGGAATGTATTTCAGACCGAGACACTGCTCCTGCTCATTTGCATGCTTTTATACCGTTTGTGTGTTTTTATACCACAGCATTGTAAGAGACTCCCAGGAAGGCTTCTGTACCTACCTTTTCAGCCTCTCTCCAAACCTTTCACCTGGCCATTCTCATGGCTGATGGACAGGAACCTAACTTTTCTGTGTGTTTGGCAAAGCACTCCCCTGGGGCTCTACAAATAAATTCAAAGTAGAAGGGAAAGAAGTAGAGTCCATATACGGGCTCACTGAAAGATTATTTATTGGAGACTTAGCAGCATGTTGCACAGTAGAGAATGTAAGGGGTGTTTCCTTGCCCAAGATCAGAGGAAGCCCGTCTCCTCGGTACATCAGGTACTATGGGATAACAACATCTGGCTGAAGTATAATAAAGCCTAGACACAACCCTGTGATCTGGGAAAACTGCAGAACAGCTGCGATGGTACTTGGAGGAGCTGTTTTCTTACCAAGATCATTCTTGTCTTATACCATACAGAGAAAGAGTAACTGAAGGGGCTGTCAGCAGCCTAGACCAGCTCAGATGCCAGGGCCACGAGGCCTGTGGAAATGCCCTTCTTGGAACCAGCTCACTCCTTCGCATCCATCTGATACAGGGCTGCAAGGAGTAATTAGGTTCAGGCGCATTCCTGAATCAAGTGATACTCATAGAGCTCAAAAAGCCGAACCCCTGACAGTGGAAAAACCTGACCACTGCCATAATAAATAAAGAGGCTTCAATAGGAGTATGAGTCTATGTAGATACTTCTGTCATAAAGAATTGGCTCCGATTACTCAAGCAAACTGCTTATTTACTGTGTGTAATGTACAGGAAGCATCAGGCTGATTACAGAGACATTAAATGGATTCTTACATGGCACTACTGAGCAGCATTTGTCACAACACAGCAGAGACTTCACAGCCTTAATGTTATTCATAAACAAGTGCCGAAATGACAACAAAGCTGAGCATGTAATAGCAAGAAACTTTCAAAAAGCACTTACCTTGTGCAAAGGCAGCACCAGGAATGCTCCGCCACCACTAGCATCTACAATAATTGCAACAAATCGGGGGTTTACTGCACAAAAGGAGCTATCCCAAGTAACACGGGAAACGCGGATGTCGTCGTAACACTGATCGTTTTTCACCGCTTGGCCAAACACGTGCCGAAATTTGCTCTGTCGTACCACTCGCCTCATTGTGTCTGCAGGGAAGAGGAACATCAAAAGAAGGAGATCAGTTACAGGTGCAGGGACCTCCTGCTTGTGCAGAAGACACCTGCCAAGGACCTCCACATGACCTTCTCATCTGCACCATCACCCCACTTCCAGCAACACAGAAATACAGTTTCACTCACTATTCCCGCAGCTTGCTTTAGACCTGCTAAGTTCTCAGCCTTTTTCTTTTTTTTTTTTTTTTTTTTTTTTTTAAATAAAGTTACAGGTTGTTTTGTACCCAACACAACTGAACTGTACTTCCAACGGTGTTTTACAGAAAGAATTTGCCAGTTAAGCATCAGTTTTCCCATTGTAAATGTATTCTCTTATTGCAGTAAAGGAAGTCCCTAATCCTAAAAGCAGTTTTTAGACAAGTCTCCACATATTTTCAGGGGATAAATCTGGTCTCAGATTGAACTTGTTTACTTTCAAGTCAGACAGGGTCCAGAAGATGTAAATAAAAATGCAAGCTCGCAAAATCCGGTGTTCCTGTGAAGTGGTTCCACATGTTCGCTAGCTTCCATTTCTTTCTTCTAACTCCAAAATCTCACTAAAAAATAATAAAATTAGTTTCCTAGGCAGAAAGGAGTAATGGAAACAAGCTAATGACTCAAATTAACTTAGTGTGTCTGTAGCACTTCTCTTGAGAAGAATAATTTTCAAGAAGGCTTGAGATAGGATAGGGGGAAAGGGACTGGCGTGGAAAATTCCAGCACTCAAGCCCTGGAAGAAGACACGGGCACAACACCACATGCCAACACCAATCCTGGAAGCGAGCGACTGTCCTGCCCTCCGCATATGCAACCTTATGGAGCCCTCACATCTGGGAAGGACTTTTCCCATCGTACAAGATTTTTCCCCCTCAATCAGGGCTTGCAGGAGAACGAGGAGCCTCCATACAGCATCTTGCTTTTACATATGAGAAAAATATTTCTGCCCCGGTCTCTAGGGAAAGCAAAAGAAAAAATTTTAAAAAATAAAAATAAGCAGAGTCCTCCTATCTTGCCTCCCAGTCGGTCCCCAAGCACATGCAGAAGCTGGGAAAAACTGCTCAGCTTCACAGAGCTTCTTGCTCCAGACCCACCAGCCTGACACTCTCAAGTGAGAGACTCTGAACTCGGCTCCAGCACGACTCCCTCTGCACAGCCTGTCTGCAGCAAAAGTGATAAAAGGTTGTACGTCTGTCTCTAACTGCAAAAGCTTTGCATGAAAGCATAGCGGAAAAAAAGACTTCAGAATGATCGCTGTTTTGTAGTCTCGGAGGTTAAAAAAAATTAACAGCAGCAAAAAGCTGAATAACTAGAGGAAAGCACTCATCAGAGCCGGGAAATAAGCAGTCATGTAATATGCCTGAAGAGGAGAGAAATGTTACAATTAACATAACAGACAGCTATCGAGTGAAATACTCCAGTTTCCGCACAGATAAGAAAAAAGAATCAGAGTATTTGTTTTCCACCAGCTCCCCCTGACCAGCTTGTCCAGCTGAAGCATTTGGGAATTGACACTGGCCACCTCCACGGTGGCTCCATCTCCAGTCTGGGCAGCTGCTGCCAACACGGACCTGTTGCAGAGGTGCAAGTGCCATCGGTGTCACCAGTGTGACAGTAAGGGGAAAGCCCAGACCGAGCATCACAGCCCAGGCAGCGAGTTACTGGTTCAGGGAAAAGCCAGCTTCTCTGCAGACACGGATAATAAATGCCCCAATTACAGGGTCATTTCTGCAATGGGGACGTATGTCCCCCAGTGCGGGGTGGAGGCCACCAATCGCCTTCACAAGGGCCAGGCAGCTGGCAATGACTTTCAGCCACCGATGACCTGACCTCTGTGAGTTGGTGACACAGGCGTGAAGGGCTCTGCATTTATTTCCAGCCACTGCGAGTAGGTGGGGTTTCCCTGCAGCGTTTCTCACCATACCGTTTCTATACTGATGCCCTGTTAAATCTCCCCAATGAACTCGGTCATTTCAGAGCTACAGAAGTGCCACAAACAACATTTTATTAAGAACTCATGCAGTTTAAGAAAAAACAGGTGTAGTTTTTAAATGCAAAATTTTGTGAATGATTGGGGTGTTTAAGATGTCCACGTGAAAAAAGCTATATATAAATTACTAATGATTACTATCATATTATAGATTAATTTAGGCTTCCTCCATACTTAACATCAGTTAATAGAATTGCATAATACACTTTCTGCTAAGTATTTCACATACAGCACAAATAAAAAGCCCATTCCATGCTGGACACACCCAGTGACACCGAAGTGCAATGGGAAGTCATAAACCAGGAGCTGCTCTCCAGCTCCAGACAGCAGGTAAGGGTGCAAAATCCAGGCACCGATTTCTTTTTACACTCATAATACACAGCAACACCCTCAGAGTTCATGTTCAACTCCACAGCTGGATGGAGCAGCTGAAGCCGTAGAGCAGACAGTACCGTTCATGCAACGGGACTATGAAATATTACGAGCAAACCCTTATGCACACAGGACAAATAATTAATCACCTGACAGTGAAGTGCACCCATTTTTGGGGGGAGAAATACAACTGCTCCGCTCACAGTGCGATGCGGGTTTTTGTTTTGTTTTCAGGCAAAGGAAGAGATTAAGTTATCCAAAATGGATGGGAGAAACTCTGCCGAAGCAGATGGTACGTCGTGCCTCAACGTGGAGTGGTGCCAGCGCAGGCGGCTGGGCAGGCTCCCCAGGGATGCACGCGTGGCCGTCCCCAGCAGGGAGGGTGGGTGGGTGGGTGGGTGGATGAGGCAGGGCACAGCTCCGTCCAGGGGCACCAGCCCTGTTCCCTGCGTGGATTCAGAGCATGATCCCAGCTGAGCTGCAGCCCCACTGAGTCACACACAAAGAAAAGGTGAATTTCAACTCAAAGATCCCCGAAAGACAAGAAACACGCTTGTACTATCAACCTGCCCGAGGCCCAATTAAGATACATCATAAAAAAATGCAGTTCCACACCCGGTTACTAATTTATTGTGTAGACTCATTCAGAGACCTGTCAGACATTTTCATCCCGAGAGGGCTCCTCCCAGCCGTAAGCTGTTCGGGCGCTGCACAGCAGGCAGGGCTCTGCTGCCCGGACTTTGGCATCCACGGCTTTCATTCTGCCAAGTCCTGCTGCGAGCACCATGCCAGAGCGGCATCACCCCCTACTTCCATCCCTCCCTCCCAGCCACCTCCATCACTTGCTGGCACGCAAGGTGACACCAGGCCACCCTGAAGAAGCAGGGATGCTCTTGCAAAGCCCAACGTGCTGCAACACCGCAGGAAGCTTGCAAACAGCTCAGCCCTTTCCCTTCTGAAAACACACCTCGCAGGTCTTTTTGCAGCAAAACCCTACTCACTCATCTGCCTGGGGTGTGTAACTCGTCTAGGAGAAGGGAAAAGTCCCCTGCTTTGTGCACAGTCCGTTTTCATGACTGTTCACCCACTGGCAATGTTCCCATCACACTGCGCATCAAGATTAAAATCTGATGGTTTAGAAGAAGGTAAAGCAAGGGCTTAAACCTGCCTCGCTGAGTTAACGTGCAGCAAATTGCCCTGTGTCAACGTATCATACACCTAGGGGTTTTGCAATTTGTCCACTTTAATGCTGGGAATGTGGATATGAGAGCTAAGAAGAAGGATTATTTGTATAGCTTGGATAATTATATATTTCCTTTGCTTGATCAATACCAGAACACAACAAAAAAAACGCTTATCTCAAATATCAGATATTGGGAGGTCTGCCACACCTTCCACTCTAATGGAAGAGGAACATCCTTTATCCTATGGTGAAATTCTACTACTTTATTTCCCTAATCTTTACCATTTGATGGAAAGGGTAATTTTTTGGTTTTCTATAAATGACGTTTAAAAAATGCAAAGAGTCAGATGTATCCAAAAATATCCTTATTTGTTCCAAGCGGAATTTTTCAAGCACACCTTTGCTGCCCTCTTCCCCACCTACAGCTCATCATCCTTAGCAGGAACTCTCTGATGAACACATGGTGAGCAGCCTCCAAGTCCTCATTTCCATAGCAAAGGGAGTGATTCTTGGCTTTGGATCACAGCCATTTTGATCTGGCTGCTTTCCAAAGAGAAAGGGGGGGGGAGTGGAATTGTGCAGGCTATAGTTATAAAGAGCAGCGAGTGTGGATCTTTCAGCACACCACAGAAAGCGAGCAGGTGAAAAACAAAACAGGGTTAGCTTGATCCTGACCATCAAAAAAAGTCATCTTCTCCCTACCCCAGCCTCTAGTGAAGACGTGAAGAGCATTTAGCATCCTCATTTGTTTCTCAATACTGCAGTGCAAAAGGATCCCCTCCTCCATTATCTGCAAGAAAACCGCAGCTGAATTTGGTCGCCACAGGTTCTCTCAGCAGGGCCATGCGCAGCCATCGGTGCAGGCAGGCTGCAGGCAGGAGCTCCCAGGTTGGCCACTTGTAGGATTGTCAGGCGAGACCCCGATATCTGAGATGATTCACCAGAAGGAATGACTGATTCAGCCTCTATCATGCATGCAAAAGTGTGATCTGGGACCCTTGGGAAGTGACTTTGGAAATACCCGACCGGGCAAGAAAGCAAATCCACGGTCAACAGGGCTGTGCAAAGGATTTACTCTTAGGAAGTGGACTTGGAGCAAGAGTTTTTCAAAACGAAGTCTAATTAGATCATTGTCTCTGCTGTTAAAGCTTAGCTAAGGAGCTGGAACGATCTCCATACACTTGCTAGACAGGAAATATTTTCTTTTTTTTGGTAAAGTACAAATTTGGAGGATTTAAAACCTCACGACTAGGAGTTGAAAGGAGTTTAAATTTTGCCAGAGTTACAGCCCTCAGCAAAATTAAAACAGAAGCGTTAGACACCCTGCAAAGACCACTACAATAGAAGTGCTGACAGATCTACGACTGCACTGATCTCCTGGATCCTGCTCCGTGACACACGGCATCTTACACATCCTGGTGGGGACATAGGAAAGAGCCTTCAAAACTCTTCTGTTTTCCCGCCAAATGTCAAGTGACTTCCAGCTGAATTTTACCAAACATATAACTTTGTCTCCCAGCGTCTGTGCCCGCTATACAGCTCAGCCACTGGCCTTTGTGTCAGCATTTAAAAGGACCTTAGAAATGCAGGATGCCGTCAGCCATACTTGCACAGTGATACTTTTCATTCCATTTCTTTCTGATCTCCCATCATGATGTGTCACAAGAGTTACCATGAGTTTGCCCATTTTCCTGTTTATAAAGGATTTATCTGTCTCAAGAATCCAACAGATGTATTTCTGTGGCTTCAGAGGGTTTTCAGCCTGCTTATGCAAGAGGAAACGCATCCTGCTAGGGAACACTTACAGGAAAACCCCCCACTAATGGCAAAATCCTGCTCAGCCCATGTGATTGTGATCCCTTCTGGAAAGGGAGACATTTGAAATAAAAGGCGAGTTTAAGTCACAGGCAGCCACAGGCTACTGTTAAAGGGGGACAAGAAGATACAAATCCACTGGATACGGAGAACAGCACTGATAAAAGCTTGGTAGTTGGGACTGGAAAGGCTCTTCCTTAAGTGGACAATGTCAAGGTAAGTTGCAGCTGTTAATGGTGAGCCCCCCAACTCAGAATTACAGCCTTATTGAAGAGGTTGCATACAGTTCAGTGGCAGCTTTGGGAATAAATGTACAGTCTCAGATGACTATTAACAAATAAGAAGCAGATAAGGAGGGGAAAAAAATATTAAAAAAATCAAGATACACTATAGGCAATGCCACCAGTGCCAATTGTGAATGATGATTAATAACAGGGGGCACCTGCCTCATTTGTTATGGGTTGGACAGGGTTCTGGGGCCAGCAGGGAGAGGGGACAGTCTCACCTGTGAAACACCCCACAGCTTCCCTGCGAGGTGGGACAGCCCACACCACAGGTCGCTGATGCAGGGAAGCCCAGAGGTTTCTCAAGTACCAACGCATTGACTGTGCAGCCCAAGGTCTTTCTGAACACCTGGGCTGAGATGCTTGGGTCTCATCTGCAAAAGTGATGAGCGCTCAGAGCTGAAACCTTTTTTTAAAAAAATAATAGAAAGTATGTTATAATCTTAAGCCAATAATCAGGCCATAGACGTTTCAACCTGAGGCCTAAGTGTCCCCAGCACAGAGAAAACACCCTCCCTCATAGCAGGCCTGAGCCACATCTGTGAAGCAGTTGGCCATCACGGAGATAAGCACCAGAAAAAAGCCCACAAGGAATCTAGTAATTCACTCTTCAGAGCACTTTGAACATCATATGGTAGATAAGGTACAGAGCTGCATATGGAACAGAGGCTATAAACATTCAGAGGTTTTAAGGCCATAAAGAGACCACCATTCCATCACACTCCCTGCTCCACACAGGCAAGGCGGACTCCGTCCCGCTGCCACTGCCATCACTGCGTGGCCAACAAAGCAAGGGGACAGTGTAGCGGGGGTTGAGCTAACAGCCGTACCATACTGCATGTGAAAAAAGGAACAAATATTACCCAGGTTATTTCCTAATTGCGCACTTCTAACATTTCTTAACTTCAGAGCGCTTGGTTGTGCAACCTCCATGGATTCTCTGTAACCTGTGCACATGCATGGCACATTGTATGTAAGCAGAAACACACATATGCATGCCTGTGGACATACACTGCCTTGCGCTTAGTCTAGTTGCACACATATTCCACATCAATACTTTATACAGCCTTATCACACTGCACAGGACAGTCTTACAAACATCTCAGAAGACTCACGCATCTAGAAAAGCCTGCCAGATCATTCTCAGGACAGCATTTTTGAGCACACCTTTGGCAGAGGAAGAAAAGTGAGACACGTCCGTGGGGAAAGCAAGCAGGCATTTGCTGCTGGCTCCACCAGCTGAGCCATGCAGATAGCAAGGACAGTGAAGACCATCCATTCTTTGAAACCAAATGAGCACAGACTGACAAGCCCCAAAGGAGCAAGGTAACCACCATGGGAGACCAAGGTGAGCAGGTGTCCTACAGCAAGTTCAGGGACATGACTGGCATTAGACTACAAGAGCAGTAAATTGCCACCATTGTCATAGTGGAGAACTAGTATGCCAGCAGCAAGGCTGAAGGAAGACTTCATCTCCCTCTCCAAGCATCAAGTGAATCAATGAACTCAGTCTCGTGATATTAAGTCTTGCAATATTTGGGCAAGGGAGGAAGTGGAGGGGAGAAAAAAAAAAGGTCACAGAACTACAAAAATTTCAGCTCCCCCTACGACTTCACATGAAACCTCTGGCAGAAAAAAGGAACAGACACGAATACCTTGATGCAGTCCCTTACTTTTAAACATAATGCTATTCTCTCTATGGTATACAATTTCAAATCAATTCATATTAAGTCCACTGCTGACAGAACTTTTGTTTTCAGATGTTCAGAGTTATTTAAACCAAGGGTGAACACTACTACAGATGGTCACAATTCCAAAATACATCATATTTGTGCACAGATTATTTTCAGTCTTTGGTTACTTTAGTGTAGGTTGAGCAAGACCCTGCCATCTGATTTCACTTCATTTTAAAGACAAAAAGCTGGAATATGAACTTAATACTGAAATTTCCAGCTGTTATACCACTGGCGAGATTCTATTTTGGGATGGGAACCTAAACCACAAACTACCAGGGAATTCGATTATATCTCAACTGGGGAGCCCAGCACATTCAAAAATGTAACGCAACCCAAACTTAAAAAAGCTGAAATTGCTGTTCTGGACAAAGTGCAAGGTGTTGATTCTAACCTGTGAAATACTTGATACGATTCTGGTTTTCGGAACAGTACCCTGAAACAATCATACTAAGACCATTATAATATGAAGAACTCTAAGTCAGAAGTGCCTATAATGCTTAAATCTTCTAGGCGTCATCAAGAAGCACGTATTATTTCCTAAGAGTTTACCCTGTACGTGCTCACCTCAAGTGCACATATCCCCTGCCGTGGCTTACGCTACTTTCACGTGCACATAGGGATGCAATGGATATTTTCACTTAAAGACTTCAAGGTATGCAATTCATCTTCTTGGGGAATCTTACATTTTGTAGCTTTTATCTTTACCATCTAACTTTACATCACTTACCATAATTTACAGTGACAAAAGGACACCGCAGTTGAAAGTCATTACCCCAAACAGAGAGCTTTGTCTGTCTTCATTTAATCTGTGTCATCTACCATAAAGCGAGAGCAATGAATGCACACAAAAATCATTACACAAAATAATTTATCAGGAGGCCATAATGAGATGGCTAACCAGCAAAGACAAACACTGCAGCAGTTACACAAACCCTGGACCTGAAACAGCAAGGCAGCTGAGGAGCAGGAACGGGTACCAGAACAACAACATCCAAATCAACCTCCTCTTTTGGGTTTACATCTTTTATAGTATCTTCTGTCAGCTGGCACTAAAGCTGCCAACCTTATAGGCAGCGATGTATGATGTATTGGGGGATATTTGGATGATGGAAATTTAGCACACACTGGGCAAAAAAGGTTAGTAAAAATGAAAACAGAAGACAGAGGAGAGCAGAGGGGAAAAAAAAAAAAAAAAAGAAGCACTGAAACCCAGGACAAAACCTTGTAAAGGCAAGTAACATACAGAATACATGGGGAAAAGAGGACTAGGGTACCTGTGGATTAAGCATCCCAGATGCCTCAGTGCATCTCTGCATTTCCTTTTCCACTTTTGCTGCCACCAGACAGTTATACAGTCGGTGGGCACCAAACAAGCTTTACTGGGTAAGGAAAGGAAAATCTTGCACTGGAGTAGACAGACTCCCACCTCAAGACACTGCTTCTCCAGACCACAGAAGGCCATAGCCTTTCATATGCTCCCTTCCAAGAGCCTTCGTTCTCCTCCACTTTCTCCACTGAAATAAACTCCAGAGATGCTTCTTCACACAGTGTCTCCTCATCCACTGCCAAGAGACGGAGCAATATACTTCCAGAGCTGAACAACAGCCCTATGAACTTCAGCCAGAGACATTACACCAGCATGATGGGAGATGCTACTTACACCCCTGGGGACTGACTGCATCACCCCCACAGTAAAAGCAGCACATGCCACAGAGAGGAAAGCAACAGGGCTTCAGACCACACTTTGACCCCGAGGAAAACATGAGACAGAGAGCACAACCCCCTGTGCGGCGCTGCAAGTCAGCAGGCCTGTTACAACAGCCAAGCACCAGGATTCCAGTTAAGAGAAGTATGCAGATAAAATGCCTTCTCCATAGAGCTGACCTAGTTCTCTTATCAGTGCAACAGAGCTAACAAGGAGGTATCAATCTGTTCAGAGCTGCTACCCCAATTTGTTGAATTCTTCTGCTCTCTTGAAGGTTACATGCAAGCTTCTTCCAGATCATACTCCTGAGACACATAGCAAGCTTTTTTTTTTTTTTAACCTGGTTTTGGGCGAAAGCTTAGTACCAGCTAAGGATGGTGGTTCATCAATTTCTCACCAAATCACCACCAGGTCCTACCTTTCCCAACTAACCAGCTAAGGCACAAGCAATTTTTTCTAACATGACAGAGTGCTAACAGCAGAAAACAACTCTATCTTCTCCTACAACTTGAAGCAATCAAACATGCCCAAATGAAATAAACAGCAAACATAAGGTCTTTCTATGTGCGTGACAGAGGAGCTCACCAGTAGCCACTACACCTGAAACTCAACTCCCAGATACAGGATGTAGCCTTTCCTCTTCAGTGATGAACTTAAGGTAGAAGCCAAGGAGATGGCAGTACCCAGGTGCTGGGAGCCCAAAGCACAGAAAAAATAACACGTGCAGGGTTCCCCATTCTGCAAAAGTCGGGAAGAGGTGCAGACACGAAGGTAATTTGATTAACACGGTATTTTCTAAGGTAAGCACTTTTCCTGTTAAACTCCAGTGGCTTTAAGACACTATTGGAAACATTACCCTGCTTTTCCTTGCTTACAGTTAATTGGATCATTCCTTAAAAAGCAGCAAGAAGATTTATCAAAAGGAGAGATCTCCAAAGGACTTGATAAACAGTTTTCTATTCATCCTCAATTACAACATGCCACGGTATCCATTGGAAGAAACTATATGTGTTACTGACGTTTTAAGGAGATAAATAGTCTCATACATAAAAGGTTGCAGGTCCTCAAGAGGCTGTAGCACTACAGCCTGAGAGCCACCATCAGGAAACCAAGACCTGCAGAAAGCCCTCCGCTATAAAGTTAGCTGGGACACAAATTCCTCACAACTTAGAAATAAAGCAGAAACAACAGATCAGCACAACCAAGGCTCACAAATAGACCAGCCAAGTGTGAGTCAGACTGACCAAGCGAGGATGCAGCATTCTCCAGATGGCCCTGCCCGACCACAAATGCTCCACTGGTCTGCTGGATGGAGCACAACACCCAGACCTGCCGGGAGTCTGCTGAGAAGACAGCACTGCTTTGGTGAATGTGATCAGAGAGGAGCAGGATGGTGAAGTGTAATGGCAGCACCTCTTGGACCAGCGCTGCAGCCATACACCATTGTTGTGGTGTCTGAAGTGTGTTTCCAGCCCTGTAATGGCAAATGTGGTGGGCCAGAGACCTGGACAATGTCATGGTTAGACTGGAGTTACAGCACAGACCAGTGTGGTCCATCACACTGCAATTTTGAATGGAGACACTCTGCCCTAAAAAGTAGTAATGGGCTCAGTTAGCATACCTTAAGAACCACCTTCATACAAATGCTAGCTAAATCGGAGCCCAATTTAGCGACTTTCACTTCTCAGGCTACTCAGTAACACCCATCCAAGAGGCAAGGCGCTCAGGTTGAACTTTTGATGTTCTCGAAGTAAACCCATCACTGTTTAATTGTCAAAGACAAGACAATATCCTCAGCACAGAAGAACGCAGAAGGTTCAGACTGGACAACACAAATGCATTTCAGATTTTAATGCTGTACAAATAAGCTGCAAAATGAATCTCAATTCTCACAGTTGGAACTGATCTGTATTTCTCCAGATTTCCATTTGCTGTCCTGCCAGCTATTCTGGCCAAGCAGCCTATAATTCAAAGAGTACCATTGTCATTCTGTCCCGTTTCCGTAACATGCAATTTGAAATCAGGGCTGGGGGAGGGAGGAAGGGACTGGAGGAGGCTAAAACTCAAATCCAGATAGTTCAATCTGCTAACTTGATTTTAAATCCTTATCTTGTGGTACCAATTACAGCCCCTCAAACATCTGTTTTAGCAAACGGTTCCAAGTTCAAACACATTTCCTCTGTCCTACAGATGTTCTTTGTCGCTGATCCGTTTCAGGCCAAGGCTGCTGTCCTTTGCTGCAGCAGAGCCCTGGCCGCTGCACGCCGTAGCTGAGAGGGCAGCAACCTGGGCAAGCTGGTATCAAACCCTGAGTGCAACACAGAGCACCTTTCTCACCTCTTTAGGCAGGCAAGAAAAAAAAATTGACTTAGGAAAGTGTATTTAGTTTAGTAAGAAGCTTTAATAAACATTCCTGCTACACTATGAAGAAAGATTTCAGCTGCAAGAAGGAAAAACATCTTCCTACACCCACAGGCTCCCTGTGCCAAGGACGAGGGGTGTACCTGCTGCCCCAACACCCTCAGCACTCCCACAGCAGCTGTCTGCCTACCTGATGGGGAGAATCACACCCTGATATGTGCTGGGCGAAGGATGATTTCTTGGGGAAGGGACCTGCAGCTGGCTGCTTTCAGCTGGGGAACTTGTTTTCAGTAAGAGGCATGAAGAATTACAGCCTGCATCTGATGACCTTTAAGCTTTACTTACCTGTCAGCTTGACAGTCATGTTACTGCACGTGCAACCCACACTTCCAGCCCTTTGAGAGTCCCTGTGGCATTTAGAACAGTTCTGGAGGAGACCAGCCAAAACAAGAGGCAGTATTCCACTGAGATAAGCCCCAGCTGGTTTTTATGTGATCTTTCATAGTGCTTAAGAATTTCCCATGCAGACCAGATCAATGATGCAAGCACTACATACAAAGAACAGAAAGATAATCTTTACCCCCAAACAAACATCAGGGAGCAAAGTGAAGTGCATAGAGATAACATATGTGCATCCAAAGCATGGTGAAACAGGAGGCCAGACCAGGGTAGCCCACCTTTAAACCACAGCATCTTAAGACACCATGCAGAACTTTAACAAATTGCTGCAGAAAGCAGCAGTGGCCAGGAAAAAAGATGCTGGAAGGCACAACAACACTCAGCTAAAAGTGTTTTGTGCCTACACTTCATGCTGTGCTAAAGCAGAAGTATATATTGCTGAAGTACGTCTGGCAACTCATTTTTGTCTAAGCTGGCTCAAGATTTTTTTCCTACCTTGCAAACCAATCTCAGCAGATCCAAAAATGAAAATAAACCTTAAAAAAAAATATTCAGTGAAAACTCAGAAAAATTTAATCCACCTCCTATTCTGAACAAGACAGCTTTGTGCGTATTTACTTCAACCTGCACTAAGGAATTAACAGTTGAAAAGCTAAGTGTAAGAATGGCCATTTATACATACACACACACCCCCCCGCCATGTGTGCTGGGGCAAATATATGAACCACCCGTAAAACAAAAAGTACACTTAGTATTATATAGTAGAAGTATTCCCAACTTAGCACCTGCAACACCCCAAGCAAAATGCTTAACCTCACGTTTCCAATTTGGAAACAAGGATATCAATCTGTTTCACACGGGTAACTGCAAGTAACAACTGTAACACTGCCTGGCCACCATATGATGAAAAATGTGAAGTAAATGCCAAGAATATACCCTGAATCAGTTAGGTGTTCAAGATTCCAGCATGAACTATCAAACCGTGAGCTTTTTATGTATTTAAAGAGAAAGGGAGGACCAAAAAAAAAGGCAATTTCAAGAGGTAATACTAGCACTGAGCTGAGTCCCTCACCATCGAGCCTTTGCTGATGACTATCTGTCATATCAAGGGATCATCTGCCCAGCACTGCCAGTTTGCCGGCTCCCAAGGGACAGAGTGCTTACTATGGCTTGAATTTGTTATTGCTTGCTAATCCCTGGTGGTGTTAATTATACCCATTATCAGTTTGTCTGATTCTGCCTGACGCATGTCCAATATCCAAATGTGGAGTACCGTAGGATGTCAAGTCCCTATCAGATCTGCACGGGAAGGGGATGCTTCAAAGCGTGATGTTTCAATACAGCAGGTTTATACATTTATGTGAGATAAACAATGGATTTTCAAGGACCCCAGAACACAGTCTCTATGGCAACTATATGCAGAACTACAGGGACGGAGGGGGAGGGAGGGGAAGTTCCCACATTTCTAAATACTTCAATCAGAGTGATTTGAAATCCATTTTTTAGGGACTACTTATACCAGGAATTGCAGGTGAAATGTATTGCCTAGGTTCATACATGGATACAAACATGGTCTGAGTTTTAGGCACACCGCTGTCCTCTAGTTTCATGAAATCTGCTCGGGCATATTTGATAAGACTCCAGAAATGGTTGCCTTAATATTCAGCTAAGAAGAATTGTCCATAGATTACATATATGCTTGTACATACACAGATTACAGACAAAGATGCTATGGCTAGCCAAGATCTGGAGAGCCACAGGGAAACCATGATCCTTCCTAAAGGGAACACTTAGCCTTAAGCGCAGCTCTGCAATGCTCCAGATGAAAGCTGCGAGCTCATCTCAGTGCGCCTGAGCGCATCAGGCTGAACCTTAATTGCTTTAAGTCAGATCCCACCACTGTTTTATTTCCATTGCTTTTTCAAATTAAATTATTAAAAGGGAAAACAAGATAAACCTAATTATGGTGGACTGAGAGGCCCAGCTCAACATCAGAGTCACTATAACCGACCCAACCACATCCAGCTTCTCCCACTGAGAGCCAGACCTCAAGAGTCATTACATGCTCATAGCAAAAAGCATATTATGTATCATTTGTTGTTATCATCAACAAAATAGGGATAAGACAAAGCAAATAATGTTGAAGAAGCAAAGTCATGATGTTAAAGAAATACTATTCTATTTCTTCAATGCAGGTGATTCTACCTTGTATCTGACTCATTAATGAAGAAGAAAAGCAAAGAGGAAAAACGGACAAAGAGCCCATGTTTTACTTTGTCACCTCTAAACCAAGGAGACCTCTTCTATTGACAGGCACCGTGAGAGCACCAGCAGACTGGCAGCCTTCGAAAGAACAACATGGGTTTTTTTCCCTTAGGAGGCAGTATCAGATACCATTTTCATTATTTCTCTGTCAAGCTCCTTGCTAGTTCCTGACCTACAGAGCGGGACTTTAAAGCCTTTATGGTACCCCATCACAAAAGCCTCTTCCATTTCAGGAGCACTTTGTGACTTTTTACAGAGATGTCTGCTGTAAAGAGATTACATCTGTCTTACCGGCATGAAGAACTGCATGGGAGGGGTGTGAAGTAAAATTACCTATTTGCCCAACAGTCACCTTCTATTTTATAGCTACATCATTACCTCCATCCACATCCAGCCCCTAATTCTGATCAGATTTGTATTCACTACACAAGCCTATACAGGCACATACACAACTAATGGTTGATAATACAACTAATGGCTGGTATATTCCATTAGGAACCTCTCCAGACAGTTTGCTCCTCTGAGGACCATCAGCGCCAGACTCAGCATCAGAGAATCCTCCAGTGCAAAGCCAGATCCACCGGTGGAAGCTCTCGGGCTTGTCACTGCTATGCCAGGAAGCCACATGATTCTAGTGTCACCTGGTATTTTACGTGCCTAACACTATCATCTAAAAAACACATATAAAGTCAAGTACTGAATAATTATAGCCTCAAAAAGAAACAAACAATTCATTTTTAGTATAGTTACTCACATGAGGAAAAATAGAACAAAGCAATCCTATTAGCAAATAGAAAGAAAGGGCCCAGTAAGCAATTCCCAACTATACTGGTATATTCATCACATTTGGAATCATCAACTTTCACTGCTAGCCTTCCTGAGTCACTTCAGCTAACTTAAACTTTTTGCTTTAGCTTTGACGTGGCGTTCATCCCAGCAATGCCACCACCACCTGCATTTGCGCATATCGTGACAAAAAATACCAGTTCACATCCTGTCAGCCTAAAGCCACTGACAATTTGACTTTTCACATGTGGCTACATAACCAGTGTGACTGTAAACTAAAGCTGTAAGCAGTTTCTAATCAGATTAATTTCAGCATTAACAACCAGGACGTAAGCAGACCAAAAATATTGGGTAGGGGAGACTACAGGGAAAGAGCTAGAAGAGAACACAGACATTTTAATTCTTGTTCATATGCCCTGTAAACGCTTAAACTGGGGCACTTCAAATCCTCAGTGAGTTTCTGCTCCAACACATCCTTAGAGAAGGACTGAGATTATCACAAAAGCCTCAGCAAAACAAAATCAAAACAAACAAACCCATACTTTAAAAGTCTAGTGAAAATGTGCCTGTGAGTTTGCCTAAAAGGACATTCCTAGCCCTGGGAGTGGTGCGCTGATGACCTCACCAAGCTGCATACTCAGGCCAGGAAGTGTTTTGCTCATGTCTTCAAAATAGGAAGCTGGCATCCAAGTTATACTCCTCGGAATTGATAATCAAATTAAAACCAATAGCATAAATTCTCTTATGACCAAAATGCAATGCTGTGCTTTAATGAGCCATTTTATGCGGCCGTCATTAAAGTCTAATATTAATCTTGAACACGATGCATGGAACAGTTACTGAGGGCAGATCTCTCAGCGTCCTTTGCTGCATCACTCAGGAAAGCTGATATTTTACCCTTCTGTGCATTCCTTCTCATTGCCATTAAACTGAATCTCTGCCTTTTGCTTGGAGTGAATCCCAGAAGTGACAGATGCAATAAGCATGAAGATTTAACTTGAAAAAATCCAATGATGTTTGAAAAGGCAGCTCACTCGAAGATAGAGTAATGCCAACAGAGAACATTGAGGGAGACACACAAATGCTGATTAAAGCAATCGGTATAAAAGGCTACAAGTGACCATTGGAAAATTACTATTATGAAGTGCTATATTAAAACAAACACAAAGCAAATGCTCCCTGACATGTTCCTGAGTGTCAGGTCTTACTGTGGCTACTGAAAATACTTTAAAAATATATACACAAAACAAACATGCATTGACTTTATCACAACAGTATTTGATCTTCTACCTTCATGTATACAGTCTTCAGCAAACATGAATATTAGCTGCAATAAAATGTCTCGGTGAGTGCACAGCCATCTGTTTTTCCCCTTGAGCAGAAAAGATGATTCAATGCTTGTTATTCAAATGAAAATCGAATATAGCCTCTCCTGCCTCACGCACAAGATACCCGCTGTTTTCTGTAGCCATTGCACATTCAGCACATACGAACGCGCTTCTTACAGGACGGACTGTGCCAGTTCACACCATTTTCCCACACTTCCAGAAGGCACAGAGATTCTCTCTTGCATGTGCAGACACACGAAGAGAGAGGATAGTGCCAGGTAATTTGGATAGTGCCTGGCCTAAAATTAAACCAGAATCGGTATCAGCGAACTGAAAAACCGGCCACAGCCTAGTACATTCAAAATGTCACTCTTTCATTTTGCTAACATCCTTGGTCTTGCTTACACTAATCCACATGCACATCTGCATGAATAGGCTGAATAGATGTGCTCAAACAAACATGTACAGGACTGAAACTACAGCTATTAAAAAAAACACAACAGTAATGCATATCACTTATCTTTAACAATAAAACTGCATCAATCAGTTTTACTTTTGTTTCCAGTCAGCTTTCAGTCCCTTTTTTTTAAAAAACTGTCTCCTGTGCACTCACAGCATCACATTGTCTAGACTGGGGTACTAGAGCTGAACGTTTGTGTGGTTGCATATCAGACACCTTTCCGTGTATCGTGAGCAGAGAAGCAGCTAATTTCGCAAAGCATGGATAAGGACTAACTTTTAAATCCTGGCCTTTGACATACTGCTATTAAGACAATGTGGCTTTCTGCACAGAAAAACAAAGCCTAGAAGCATCTCATACAACCCAGGACTTTACACACCTCCCAGACAGACTCGGAAGAGCCATTAATAATGGCATGACATGTACCCGGTCAACACGAGCGTAAAGAAAAAAAAAACAAAAAAACCAAAACCCCAAATAAACCCTCCAGTCATCTTTTGTCCTCTGCAACGTTACAGGGTGGCAGCGGGGACGCGGCGCTCCGGGGGCGACACGCACACGCCGCTGCCATCGAGCTGCTGCTGCATCGCCATGAAAATAAAAGGGGGGAAAAAAAACCCAAAAACCAAAACCAAAAAAAATTCCTCCTGCCGAACAAAAGGAAAAAAAAATCCGTTTTCTCCTTGCAGAAAGCTGCCGGGGCTGGCAGCGGGCATCAGGTGTGCGGCGGCTGCCCGAGCCGCGGCGGGAGAGCCCGGCCCCGGCGGCGGGGTGGCCCCGCCTGGGGCATGCCCTGCCCTGCCGGCAACCTGCGAGCCCCGGCCGGATGCCGGAACCCGCGGCGACCCCGGGCCGCTCCGCTACCTAATAAGGCGGAGAGCGGGGGAGAAGCCCCAGGCTGAGCGCGGCGCCCAACCGCCGGGGCGGGGAGGGCGCTTCCCCCCGCAGGCCCGGGCGCTGACAGCAGCCGCCGCCTCAGGAAGGGCTCGGCGGCAACGGCCGGCCCCGCGCAGGAAGAGCCCGCCCGGCCGGACCCCCGCCCGCCCTGCCCAACCC
>VFFE01007998.1:804493-856581 GCA_008921705.1 Burhinus oedicnemus | reverse complement strand
CCTCCCGGCCCCGCCGTGCCGCGCACCGCGATCCCGAGCCGCCTCCCCGCGTCCGCTCCTCAGCCCGGCGGACCCGCTCCGCCGCCGCCGCTCGCCTGACTGACTGACTGACTGACCGCCGCGGGGCGGGGGCGGGCAGCGCCGGCGCGAGGCCCCGCCCCCTTACGGCCCCGCCTCCCCGTGGCGGGCCGCGCCCCCTCACTACAGGCACCTCCCGGCGTCGCGCGTTCCCCTCCCGCCTGGCTCGGCGGAGGGCGGGGGCGGCGAGGTGAGTGGCGGCCCGCCTAGCCAATGGCGGCGCGGCGCTGGCCGCCACGCGTGGTCGCGCGCTCTCTGTCTCTTCCCCCTCCCCGCCGCCGGCCGGTGTGGCCCGCGGTGGCGGCCGCCCCTCAGCGGCGGTGGGGGCGAGACCCTCCCCGAGGGGGCCGTCCTCCTCGCCCCTTCGCGGCCCCGGCAGCCCGGTTCTCCTCAGGCGCTTAGCCCCTTGCTGGGTCGGCGCCCCCCGCTGCGCCCCAGCCCGCCTCAGGCCTCCTCCCTCACAGGCCCAGCTGCGGCTCCGTGCCGGCATGGCGCTCTCGTCCTCTGCTTGAGGCTCCCAGGGTGCGAGCCAAGGTGGGGACGCGCTGGCGAAAGGACAGGGCGGGTTTGGGGCACGACGGCAACAAACCCGAAAATTGCGAGCGCTGATGCGGTGAGTGAGGCGCAGCCCCGCGGATGCGGCTCCTCGTGAGGCCTCGGCCGAGCGGGGCGCAGCCGGAGCCTGCCGGCCACAGAAGCAGCGCTGAAGAGAACCAACAGTGCTGCAAGAAAAACAACCGTGTCGCCGCGTTTTGTCATGCTGACTTGCTGGGGCCTGTAGCTGCCGTGGAAAATGGCACTGCCAGCAAGACCAGGACAAAAGGGGAGCTTAAGCCCCTGCTAAAAATCACACTCTAATGAGAAGCGCAAAACAGTAGCTTGAAACTGAAGATTCTCTCCGTTGTGCTAAAAGTGAAGCTGCTTTTGGGGGTGCTGGCTTATGTGGTTGTAAAGAGGGGTTTTTTTATCTCTGCTGTTTGATTAAAGATGCTAATGGTTATTCATACAGTACACGGTAAACAGTAAGAAGGTGAGTACCTGTGCAGCAGATACCTCAAGGCATGCAGGTAATACCACTCTCAAAGACTGCGTGTTTCTGTTCCTCCAGGGAACTTGAAGAGCGGATGAATGATGCTAGATCAGTGCCCACGTTGCACAGTGTTTACCATACATGGCCAAAACCAAAAGCTAGTCTAACTTCCTTATATGTTTTGGCCAATATTTGCAAATTCGTTTGCGTGTGGTTAGGTGCTTAAGGGGCCTAATTTTTCAGGGAAGCAACAAACCCGTAACTCCACTTGTAATCCTTCAGAATTTGGAGAAATATGTGTGTCGTGATGGGCTTAGATGGGAACCCTCCTCTTCCCATATGAAATTGCAACAGGACCGTGAACTGCCCCCTGTTAAATGATAGCTGGGTGTTAAAACATGCAGAAAGCCTCACAGAGATACATTTGTCATGGTCTTGCTGGTCTGACTGATTACTGCTGATGGAAACATCAGATGCCACAGTAGCTACAAATTAAACAAGCATGTTATTCAACATTTGTTAAACTTTGACACTAGTTTAACCACTGATTCAGTAAGCAGGAAAGTCTCTCATATACTGAGCAACACCTTGATAAAAAAATTAATACACCCAAAGATTAGAGTTGCAAGCCTGCATCCCTGCCACGCACTGCCCGCGGCACCAATTACCGTGAAATTAATACCTTCCTTCTGAAAGCCAGCCCAGTGCACTTACTCTCCACCTTCCTCCCTCAAACAATCTCTTTAATGCTAAAAAAGAAGAAAACAAAAGCAGTTTGGCAGCCTCAGAGCAGACCTGCAGGTAATCTGTAGTTTAGTGGGTTTAGATTGTGATTCATACTTTCCACGTAGGTACGTGACTTGCTGAAGGTCACACAATGAGTCAGTGATAGAGCCGAGTGTCTTGACTGCCAGTCCCACAGCCATTAATTTATTAGGAGTCTCAAACCTGTGCATGTGGGTTAAAACTTTATAAACAAACCATTAATACAAACATATAAAATGGTACTTAAAAATATTACACATATGTGTAGCTCCTTCTAGCTGAAAACAATGGGCAAGCTTGAAATGATATTTTAACCATGTACCAGGCAATGTGTTACCCTGGACTGAAAAACAACAGCGAAGGGAGCCGTACCCAGCGCTACCCAACAGCTTGGAAAAGAAACCAAGGAAGGTTTTTGGCATCCATCTAAAAAGAGAGTGATGCACAGAGGACACAAAGTGAAATTTGTCCTGAGAAATCTGATTGAAAACTAACCCTCTCAATAACTGCCACCTGAACGGTCGGTTCCTGGTTCACGTTGTCACTGCAGGGTTGGATACTCCTGGAGCACAGCTTGCTCGACACGTCATTGGAAGCGTCACTAAGGATGGACTTAGAAGGAAACAATACCTGTTGAATTTTCGCTAGTGCTTCCTTAAAGGTTTGGATGGAAATGCTCCAAAGATCACTCAGATCCTGACCTGGATTAATGAGCCATTTAGATCGCAACAGCTCACCGATGAAATGACACGAGTTTCAGGCTGAAATCTTCAACGACAGAAGGAATGGCTAAGGTTTTACGGATGCTCTTTCGTTCCACTGTAAACAATAATCTTTCTCACTTCAGCTCAGTAAAATCATTCTAACAAACAGTACTTAAATTATAGCCAGAGTGATGTAAGCTTAACAACTTGTCAAAATATGTCACAAATTCTAATTTTTGTAAAGGAAAATATCCTATTACCAAATTCTTGCAGCTACAAGGAACCACACAACAAAGTTTGTCCTTCTATTTTATCAGTATCAACACACCTGATTATTACATTTTGCCAAAAAGATTCAGAATTTATTCAAAAATACATTTCACTAGTTTTATGCATCCCACATATCTTACCCTCCGCTACATCAATGCACGATTGCTGCAGACAGTCTATCTCACAGCCTTTATACGGAAACAGCACCGTGTCTACAGACTCCACCTCTGAAACTTATGTCAGCAGCTAAATTTAGCTTGCTTGCAAATATGCATCAATTCCATCACTGCAATAAATCACACTGATTTGTTCCTATGATGATCTTGACATGCCTTATAAGTAACGTGTTCAGTATGCCCCACAGCCGCCTTTGCCAGCGCGGTGTTATTAGTTAGAAAAGGTAAAGAAAGATACAAACACCTGAGGCACCTCTTTCTAGGAGAAATTTTGATGGCTTTGGCCTTCAGCTGGTACCGTGCAATTTGGCTGGGAGTCTCTGAGCAATCTTAGATGGACGCCAAACCCAGTCATTCAGAGCCAGTAAAGTCACTTGAGGGATGAATTTGTCTCGAACATTTCAATTTCCTTAAATCCACATTGCTAAATATATTCGGAATGAATGAAAACGGCTTACAGAGGGTTTAGAGAGATCAGCAATTTAAAGTCCTGTTATTTTGCAGCTTAACTTCTAAGTCACACAAAATATGCTGGACATGGCAGTTTGTGTTTTGGACCCCGGGTTTGCAGATATCCAAGTTATACAACTTTTGAAGGACATTTGTGTCCACTATTTATCTATTTATTTCTTGAAGCCTTTTCATTTATTATTGCATTTAAATAGCTTTACAGGAAGCAATAGGTTCTCCCACCTGAAAGTTGCATATTTTTATATTTCTTCTTCTATGGCACTCATGATTTAGATACGCAAGGCCAGATTTCAGCAGCATTGAGAAGAGCTGCTCCCACTGAAATCAGTGATGCAATCTTACATTTCACTTAACATTACTGGAATGCAGTGGGTTTTGTATTCAGGGAAATCTGAACTAATTGCAATGAAAAAAAAACCCAAGACATTTTCTGTGTGTGGAATAGCATTAGATTTACTCCTCCTGCCTTGTTTTCTCAATGTCTGTTGGGCACGTATCGAATAGCGAAGGTAGCTTTATTAAACTGCTTACAAGCCTGGTTTTTAAGGGACATTTCAATGATCATCAAATGTTGAGCTGCTGCCAAGACAAAATTGTACTAACAGGCACCACATAACAGCTCTTGATTACAGCTAATCAATTCTGTCTCTTGGACGGGATTACGTGTTCCGCCCAGGGAGTGTTGCCCTGTGCTGATCTGTTCCCCAGATCCAGCAAAGTATTTGTCTGGAGAGAGAGCAAGAGAGAGCAAAATCCATTTGGTTTGGCCTTATTCAATCCTTGGCCAGAAAGGGGAGCTGTAGAATTATGGAATGAAGATAAGGAGAGCAATATGTTCAATCAGATTTTTAAAATAACAGCCAGGAAGGGAAAAGTGTGTGAGAGCGTGTCAGAGCATGTGGACAAGGAGGAAAGAGGAATATGTGAATTAAAGCAGAGGGTTAGGAGGTCAGCACCCCTTAGTTTTTCTCCCAGGTGTCTGCCCCACCTTTCTGCGTGACATCGAACGAGTCCCTGCGCTATTTCCAGACCCAGTAAATTGGGTTTCAGATCGCAAGCCCCCTCCCCAAAGGGCAATGAAAATCCGCTGCAGCGAGCGAGGAGCTGCACTGACATCATTCGTGTGCTGCTTGGCATGGGTGGAAGATGCTGGAGACTGACGAGTAATAATAATAAGTGAACATTAGGTCAGGATGAGTATGAATAATTTATGCTATTGTTATTAATGATTTAAAATATATTTCCTAAAGCACATCTATTACTACATATACACACTCTCATGCGTTATATGCAGTAACACAGCTGTCATACACACCCCTACCAACTCATCTATAGGAAAGGCATAGAAATATGTGCTGCCCACAGTTTTTACAGTGAAAGGAAATCTCCAAATTAATTTTGAGCTAGTCTATTTCCTCATGTATTTTTCTTCTCCATCATTGTACAGGATCGTGAAATATATTTTTCTTCTTTTTTCCCATTTTTGCGATAAAGGGGAGGTGGTCCCAATACCTAATTAAAATTTTGGGACACCAAATAAAAATGAAGCAATTAGTTGCAACAGATGGTATTTTCTTTGTTGCTATCGCCACTACACCAGATGATTAACTAGGAAGAGAGAGACAAGAAAGCAGAACACAAAAAAAGAAAATGAAAAAAGCAAGCTGTATTTTATTTACAACACGAATAACCTGGGATTGACACTTCCTATCATTCTGAACAGCAGAAAAGAAATCAGCCAGGCACCATATAATGAGCTGGGGCTTTGAGCAGTGAGTGGTAACGTGAGGCTTGGCGTTGTGATTCCTGTAGCACTCCATGTTACACTTATCACATATCCTAGTCTTGTCCTCATTATTCAACCAGTTTTGAATCCTTTTGCCATCTTGTTCTGTTTCTCTCCCTGCTGTCTAGGATCAAGTTGGACCAAAGGTGCTGGAAAAATCAGAGGTATAAGAAAGGAATCATATAATGGTAAATATAAGTGGGATGTTTGTGTTCAGTTAGGCAGTATGAGATTTGGAAATATATAGCTTTAGAAACAGATAAAAAGAAAACAACCCAGACTATGTCAGATATAGCAAACTGCGAAGCTATTCCTACTCTTCTTTATTGCAATGTTTTCACAGTTCAGCACTGAAATAGATTGTCTTGACCCTCCCTCCCTATTTCTTCTGAAGAACAAGGAGGTAAACACCTGTCAGGAGTGATTTAGCCGTAGCCGGTATTGCCTTAGGGATGGAGCATGATTTCTTGCAGTCCCTTCTCACCCCCCTCTTCTGTAAGATCACCTATTGCATCCACCTGCTCCTCCTGTTCCCCGCAAAGGAGGCATGCCTCATGGCTGATGAAAACATCCCTCCGTCTGATCTGGCTGATGGAAACACGCCATATCAGCTGTACCATTTAATCAGACAAATCTCCCACTCGAGGAGGGGTGGAGAGGCTGCAGAGATCCAGACTCCCTGATAATGCCAGTACTAGCGCTGCTTCACGTACGGAGCCTGGGTCTGTCAGCTGGCAGATAGCTTGCTGTGACAAATATTTCACAACCCTATTTCTTTACATTGTGAGAATGATGATGTGTCTTCAGATGCTGCCTGAGAGGATAGGATCTATTTTTCATCGCTGTAGGCTTTTTGTTACCACTGACACACACACACAATCTCTGGGGCGATGATGTTCGTATTCTGACTTGGTTTCGTGACTTCTGGGAATGGGAGTAATTGACAGCACAATGTACCAAGCACCGTGGGATAATCACACCTATTTTTCAGTAAACACGCTATTCAGTTCAAAGCTAGCATAGATTTCCTGTGCCTTAAAACATTTATTTTCCCTTATAAGGAAATCCACAATTGCAGATTGTCAATAAACAGAAGATGTAAGTTAACCAGCATGGGTCTGATGTATGCTTACAAACCCTCATTTCTAATCTCTCCCTATTTCTGCATAACTGCCATTTTACCAGTAAAAATTCAACAAAGTTCATTTACCCATAGTTTTTCAGTGAAAGGGTTTCCAAGTTGATGTCATTCTCCTGAAAGGCTTATTCAGCTAACTCACAGTGCAGGAGAAAAAGAACCTAAGGAAAAAAATGCCTCCTTTTTATGCCATAGCTAAAATAAAATTATATTGGCTCACCCAATGCCTAGAAAGACAGAGGCAAATAATCCCACATGACAGTGGGAGAAAGTATCAGATGGGCATCTCTGTACTGCGTCTATTCATGAAAAGCAGTATAGGAGCACTGGATATTATACTTATTTGTATACAGGAGAGTCTTAAAAAGCAAATCCCTTTCTCACAAAACAGTTTCACTGCAAAAAGTACTTTTACCAAGCAGATAGTAGACGTGAATCAACACCTGATTTTCATCCTGCCTCGTTACGACCAGATGGCTAAACGTGCCCCGAGCGCATCCCATCTACCGCTTGGCTATGACAAAGCAGGTATTTTCTCAAAAGCCTCACGCCCGCCGTGTTCCCACCTCCCCTTGCCACCCAGTCCTCGGCTGCAGCGTGCTCCGCATCCACCCTGGCCCCCTGCAAGGCAGAGCCGGGGTCTGCCAGCCTGCCCGTGGCCGAGCCGTCACACCTCACCTTTTCTGGCAGCGCTGGGCGGTGGCGTCGCTGCCTTCCCCTCCGCCGGCTTGGGCTTTTCGAAGGTTTTCTTTGCATCGGCAACTTTAAGCACTTTCTCATCCTCCTGACTCTTCCTCCCCTTCCGCTCCGGCTCCTCCGAGCCCCCTCCTCCTGCAGTCCTGCCTCCAGTTAGCTGCTCCGTGCCTGCAGCTGCCCACTGCTCCTTGGCAGGCTTCGCTGCATCGCTGCGGGGCTCCAGCAGCGCCTCGGTCATTGCCACAGTCTTGCTCATACTCAAAGCCAGGCTCTCTTTGCTGTGGGACCTGACAGGAGGGGCCGGTGGGATTTTTTTCTGGCTGTATGAATCGAGAATCCCTGCATCTGCTTCACCTCCGAGCTGTTCCCTGCTCTCAAGGAGCTGGCTGCTGCTCTGTCTCAAAAGCTTTTCAGTGTCTCTAGCCACCGAAGCATAATGTGCAACCGCAGAGACCATTCTCTCGAGGCTCTTCGCTACCTGCTTGTCTGGCTCGGGCTTCCTGGCCAGATCCTCCTCTCCGGTCTGGCCATTCTGGCAAAGGTCCGGAGTGCCGTCAGGCTGGGGGGTGAAGCTCACCGCCTGCCTGAAGCTTTCAGCTGCCTTGCTGCTTTCTCTGGGGATGTAGGAAACAGATGTTGTTGCCTCCTGTTTGCTTTGCAAAATGTAATCCATGAGCATGGCGTTTCGCTCGAAGCTATCTGACCTGATGGGGACACTCGGCTTGTTTCTCTCCGAGGGAGAGTTCAGGGTCAGTTTATTCACTTGCCTGCTCTCTACACTGCTTTCAGAGTCCGAACGGCTTATCTGCCTCCTCAGGACTCCTTGGAAAGCGTTGAGCCTGTTTAGGCTTGGACTTGCCGCCTTCCCATCCCCTGGGTAGCCCTCCTGAATCACAGGTACCTTGTGCTCTGTCACTTCCCATTCCTCCTCAGGTTCTGCTTCTGCTTCTTCGATCAGGCGCCTGTACTCGCTCTCCTCCAGCCTGTACACCACCGGCTTCACCGTCTTGCCCATGCCCGCTCGCCTGTGCCCAACCTCCATTTCGTACACCTTCGGAGGGGCTTCCCCCTCCTCCCCTCGCCCGCACCCTTTCAACACGGGGTGGTCCTCCAAGCACAGGTCCCCTGCCAGCCCCCACTGCCCTCTCTGCCCGCTGCTCCTCATCTCCGACTCCTTGGCAGGGGCTTGCGTGTCGCTCCCAGGGTCGGGAAGGTCCCCCCTCTCCAGCCTGTGCCCCAGGCCCTCCTGGCCGAGTTGCAGCAGAGTATAATCCTCGCACGTCCCTGCAGAGGCTCCCCGGGAAGTAGCGCAGTCTCTCCCCCTCGCCTTGCTTGTGTCATCCTGTAAATATCCATAGTACTGCCAGGTGGAGGCTTCCATGGTGGGGAGCTCAGTCACTGTAATTCCTGGTCCAAATGCTTTGAAACTGGCCAGCCAAGATTTCTTCCCACCTTGGGTCTCGGCAGACTTTCAGCACCGCCTTCTCTTTCCTCCGCTACTGGGAGAGACGGAGGCAGCTTGGAAGCCTCCGTGCCTGGGTCATGTGAATCGGCATTTTTTAGCCTCATGGCCAGCAGCGATGAAAATGCACGTTGGCGTGATGGAGCCCATCCTCTGCGGCAGGGCAGGAGGCTCTCTCCTAACACAACAGCTGTCAAAGTTGATGCTACGCTGGTCCCTACCCAAATATATCCCACCTGAATAACTGTAAAAGCACCCCCCAGCTTCTCGTCTGCTGGTCCAGAGCACTTCAGAGGCAGGACTTGCGACCCGTCCGCATCTTTCTTCAGGGACTCTCCTCTTTTCCCCAACCTGCTGCAGCAACAACTCCCTACGGTCCCGTGCAGCAACCCTCCCTGGCTTCCCTCCGATCTCGCTGCTTCCAGAGTGATTTACTGCCAGGTCATCTGCTGCGGCTCGTCTGGGCAGGATCACCTCCGTCAGCTCCTCCGTGGGTTTCACAGAGAGCTTGGAAACCCGCATCCGTGCCCCTGGCACTCTTCCCTGCCTGCCTGCCCTGCGCCCGTCAGACACAGAGCGTCTCCCCCTGCACTCCTTCCTTGGAAGCGGCACGCAGCCTTGGTCTGCATCCCAGTGTTTTTGGGGAGAGATACCGCCTGCACAGAGCACGCAGGGCAGAGACGGATCGGCTGGAATGATCTGTGGGAATATGTTATTGCTAAGAGAATTGTTGCGACATAAAAAAGTCCACCCGAGATAAACAGAGAAGCCCGAGAGCAGCCTCAGAAACAAGTTTCCCTTAGGAGAGTCCAAAACATAACTTATCAAAAATCCCTATTAACGCTCTGGGCATTTCTCTAAACAACCCTCTGGGCAGAAAGTTCCTCCCTTTGGATAATCCTTCTGCCAAACGGGCTCCTGTAAAGTCTCCGGAAGGAGGGAGAGCAGGAGAGCTGGAGGGCTCTAATCCGTTTATACACAGCCGGGATGCCTGGCATTGCAGCGAGCCGCAGCGGCCGCCACAGCTCCCACCCCAGCAGCTCTTCCCCAGCGCTTTGCCTTTTATGGTGCACGAGGTGCCGGCTGCCCAAGCCCGATCCGGAGAAGCATCCCGATGCAGGATGCAGGAAAACACCTAGATGGTCCCTAAAGAGATGCAGGCAGCGGCACAGCCTCCGTGGTGCCGGGGCTGAGCTGGGTGCTGTTTTCCAGCAGGGGCTGAGTAATCCCAATGTTGCCCCGAAGAGTTTGCAAACAGCCCCCAGAGACCTGCCCACCGGATCCAGGCTAAAGGCATCCCCCTGACGCTCCGTGGGGCTGGAAAATCCTGCTGGGGCCTCATCTGGGGCCCCCAGGGACCCCGGCAGCCCTCTGAGCACAGCCGATGCACTCTCACGGGCTGTGTGAGTGACACCTGGACCACAGTCATGACGCCACCACCTCATCCCCTGCTCCAGGAGCTGGCTCAGGAGCGAGCGCCGGCCACCATCAAGAGGAAGGAGGGAGGTTATGACTGTTATCCCAGTCCTTATCAGCCCGGGAGCCAGCCAGGCCTCCTCACAGGGATAGTTTTTTACCAACGCACATTGCAGAGCCACTCTGCAGCAAGACAAAACACCATTTGTTACTACTGGAAGTTTTAAATCCCTGCTGAAGCTGCCCAAAACAAACACAACTGCTTCCCAGCAGGACCGGGGCTGGCGGCCGGGCTCCCGAGCCGCACCAGGAGCAGACGATGCTCCCTGCTGATGCTGGTGGTGGGGGGAGACCTCGCAGCACCGAACCCACCAGGCAGTGAAATGCTGCAGCAAGATTTGCTGACAGTTGCGTGAGTGACGAGTTTTAAAGCCAAGTCACCTCTCCGTGGGATAAACTCGCCAGACTCGGGCACGCTTGACGTTGGCACAATGACCTGATCAGTAATTCGGGGTTCTTCCCCTTGAGCCAACGCCCTTGGTCCTCCATGCCAAAGTCAAATACATTCTAGGTTTCTCGCAAACCAACGTGATTTGGAAATACCATCTTTTTTGGCTTGCCCGGTGTGGGCGTCGCAGAGCCCAGGGCCGGTGTGGAAGCTGCACAGCTGGGTCGCTGGACCTGGATTTGCCCTGCTCCGCAGCGTTTTGCACCGCTTTCCTGCGAGCCGCTTATTAAACACTCGGGAAAGTCTGACACAGGAGCAACGCCGTCTCTGCTCCTGAACCCTCTGCATAAAAGGAAATGGCAGCTGCAGCAACGTCGCCGCTGCCCCATCCTTCAAACCAGAGAGGAAGAGACTTTTAGGGAACGTGCAACGCCCAGGGCGAGGGCTGAGGCCGGAGCAAACCCGACGGGCTCATCAGCTGCTCCCCTGGCTGAAGCGGCAGAGCTGCTGCCGTCAATACGAAATGCGTGTGTGCGTGTGCCTGCACAGAGAGGACCTGCCACCGCAGGTACTGCAAACAGCAGCACGTCTGCAATGGCTGGATGGAGGGAGCCGCTCCGGCAGCGCAGCTCAGCCCACGCCTGCCACAGCCCCGCATCCCCTGCCCCTCCATCCATCGCAGGACTCCGCTCGTCTCACACCAGCAGTGCCAACTCTCAGCTTCTGCTTAGAAAAATATTTACAATTTCTACCTCTTCAGAGGCCAGCGCGGCTGCCCAGCCACCACCCCGTGTAAACAGACACAGAGGCATCATCCTGGGGCTGCAGGCACCTGGAGACCCGCTGCCGGAGCAGCAGCTTCTCCTCGTTGCTGCAGCAGGCTGCTGGCGTTGGAGTGAGCAGAGGCCCTTCGCGTCCTTCCTGTTGCTTCTCTGTGAGCATCGCTTTGTTCGCTAAAGACAGCCTCACTCACTTGCCAAACCTCGTCGTTTCCCCCAATAACATCATTACAATATCTGCTCACCACTCCTGTGGTCACCTAACCCCAGCATGAAACTGGGAAGTACTGGTAGGGAACCATCCTCCTCCCATCAGGGACAAAGAACGGAGTCAGAGGGTCCTCAAGGAGATCTGCTCCTTCCCGATTAGTGCTCCGTACCGCTTGCGCCCTCCTCCACCAGGCAGGCGAGGTGAGGGGTCCTACCGGAGCTCGTGTCTTCCCACCACCCTGCGTCCCAGCCAGGAGGCCACCTAGTGCCAGGCTGCCCCTACCACGGTCTGCCCACGGAGGCGTCACACTCAGGCATCTCCTTTCGCCAGCGAGGCTATAAATAAACCCTCCGACAGTCGCCGGAGAGAACTTGTGTTGCTCCAGATGTTGCCTGGCTTTGCCATAGCAACATCACAACAGGATGTAACATTCGGCCATAACGAGAACCGCTGCGTAAAGAACCAACTTTCAATGATAACAAGAACAAAAAAAGACACACAAACTCACCAGCAGTCCCAGGGCACCCTCCGGCCATTTCGCAGTCCTGTCTCGTGGTGCCCCTCTAACATATCACCTCTTACATGCAACTCTTGAGATGCAAACAGCTACAGTGGGGAGATCTCCATCTTTGGGAAGCCGAGATGAGCAGGGAGCGTCATCTTGTGAATCAGCCAAGGGAAGTGGGAATTCAATGAGCTAACGGCAAACATCTGACCCCAAAATGGCACTGGCTAAGGGACAGACTCTGTCCCAAGGACCTCAAAAGCATGCTACAGCGAGAAAGCTGTTGTCTCCCCAAACCGGAGCTCTGGCGAGCGGGAGCCTCCGGGGCTCCCAGCTCAACACAAGCTTTCCAGCTCTGCTGCAGCTCAGCGCGGGAGAGAGTTAACCCCAGGGTGTAAAAGCTGTACACGCACACTCACTCCCGCTGTTTTCCTTTGCGTGTCATCATGTAAGCATGTCTGGGCAACTCTGGGAAGGCCTTGACACAAAGCCAAGCGCTCCATGCTGGGGCGACTCAGCCTGGGGTCTCTGTCCTTGATCAGGGGAGCGTCAGATGCCAGTTCCAGCTCTTGATGCTGCAGCTCCCGCAGCGGGTACCTGCCGCGCAGAGGGAGACCAGCTCAGCACCCCGCTCCGGCATCTGGGGGGAAGAGCCACGTTTCCACCAGAGATGCTCGCAGGTGTAAGGAGAAAACCAAAACCCTCACAAACCCAACCCAGGGAGCCCAGGGCTCTCTCCTCCATCATTTACAGATTATTTTCCCAGCTGGTGAACTGCAGTCCCTGCAAAGCTGCGAGTGCAGCCCAGAAACGTGCCGGTGACACGAAGTGGCCTCAGCCAGCATGTGCCACATGTGGCTCCTCCAGGGTGACACTCAGCTGCAAGGTGAAAGGAAGATGTTCCTCAGCCCCTTGGTCCCTTATCACACCAGAATCAAACCCAGCCTCTGCTAAGGCGACAGTAGGACTTACGTCGCTTAATTCACCCCCTATGAAGTTTGTGGCCTGAGCTCCGTGCGCGTGAGGAGTTGGCACGTGAGCATCGTGAAGGTAGCGGCAAGTGCCGGTTCCTGCCCGGTCCGGTTGTCTGGACCTGGCAAGAGGCTGCAGCTCCTCGGGGCAGCCGGGCCGAGTGCCGGGACAGGGAGGGCAGGCACTAAATCACGCTTTGACTGATGGGTGACCGACAGCTGCCAACTCCAAGCCAAATCAACCCCCAAAAAACCCTAAAAAGCAAGAATTTCTGGTGAGGGTTAATGACTCTTTGAGGCAATTAGCAAGTGTGCCAAAGCTGGAGAGCATCCCCAGCCTGCGCTTTGCTACCCTGCCAAGGTAAACACTGACATGTTCCTCCCTGAAGCAGCTTTGAGAGCGAGAACAATCCCAGGCAGTAACAAGACTCCTCGCAGGCACACGAGACAGATGCTCGCTGTTTGCCTTTAAAGGCAAAATTTGGTGAATGCCCGGGAAGGGCTGGTCCCACCTCGGGTGGACCGTGGGGCGGCAGCAGGATCGGCTCAGGGCAGAAGAACCACATCCCAGGATTTGGCTCCTCAGCTTTCACACTGGGGATTTGCTCTTCAGAGACTAGCACAGGTCTGTGGGAATTAAAAAGCCCACATCACTGTGGTAGCACCAGGCCCCTCTCCAAATAAGTACTTTTCCACGCGCCGTGCGGGGAGGGCTCAGCATGGCGCAGGCGTCGCTTTCACAACGTATGACCGCTCTGCTGCCAACATCCTCTTGGTGCCGGGGAACACGCACGGAAGCGCAAGGAGCTTCTCCTTAAACCCAGCCTGGGGTCTCTGAAAAGAGGCTAGAGCAGAGAATTACAGATTTCAATTCTACTCCTGCCTCCAGGAATTAAGTATATTTATTAATTACATCTTGTGGCCAAGAAGGCCAATGGTCTCCTGGGGTGCATGAAAAAGAGCGTGGCCAGCAGATTGAGGGAGGTCATCCTCCCCCTCTGCTCTGCCCTGGTGAGGCCACAAATGGAGTACTGTGTCCAGTTCTGAGCTCCCCAGGTCAAGACGGACAGGGAAGTGCCAGGGAGAGTCCAGCGGAGGGCCATGAGGATGACCAGGGACTGGAGCACCTCTCTGATGAGGAAAGGCTGAGAGACCTGGGTCTGTTTAGCCTGCAGAAGAGCAGGCTGAGAGGGGACCTCATCAATGCTTATCAATATCTAAAGGGCAGGTGTCCAGAGGATGGGGCCAGACTCTTTTCAGTGGTGCCCAGCGATGGGACAAGGGGCAACGGGCACAAACTGGAACACGGGGAAATTCTGTCTGAACATGAGAAAAAACTTCTTTACTTTGAGTGACAGAGCACTGGAAGAGGCTGCCTGGAGAGGCTGTGGAGTCTCCTTCTCTGGAGATATTCAAAACCCGTCTGGATGCGTTCCTGTCCAGCCTGCTCTAGGTGAACCTGCTTTGGCAGGGGAGTTGGACTAGACGATCTCTGAAGGTCCCTTCCAACTCCAAAAATCCTGTGTTTCTATTTTGTCCCCTTTTCCCCTTAAAAAACCTGCAAGTGAGCCCATGCTGCGGCTCAGGTGTGTTTCTGCAGCGCTCACCATCCCAGCAAGGCAGCTGAAAGACGTCCAGCACTGCAAGGACACGGCTGAGAGGGACAAAAGCATCTCCCGATCTGGCCTTCAGGGGTGGCAGAAAATAGCCAGGACCCAAAAAAAGGGGAGCGCAGCCAGGACAGACGGGAAGAGATAACATGGGGCAGGGGACTGCGGGAGCCAGGCGGTGGCTGCTGCTCCGATCCATCACCTCCTTCTCTTTCCACCCCCGTGGGGCCTGTTCCCTGCAGCTGTGCTGATCCTTCCCCACCTCCAAAAATGCTGCAAAGCTCATTTGTAAAAGGAAAACAAAAAAGTTTATTTTTCTCACAAGAAGCACATAAAATATACAGTACATTTTTACAAACAAAAGTTAAAAAAAGTGCATTATGCATCCCCTACCGCGGACGTACAGTACAAAAGATACTGCATATTTAAATATAAAACCAGAATTAAGAAATACCATGAAATAATAGGAACGTTGTTATCATAGAGTACAGCAATGCACTGGAACAGCTACACGTTACTCACCCACCCCTCCTCTCCGGGTCCGTGGTCACAGTCTAACCAGGACAGTCTCCACCTCCCGGGTCGGGAGCCGGCTCCCCAACGGAGAGCGGGCGATGCCTGCAGGGGGGACAGCGGGACACGACCAAGCCAAACACCACCTTCACAGAAAGGACAACCAGGAGGACGGCTATTGCTATCACACAGACCGACAAAGCTTGGACTGGAAAATAAGGTGCCAGTTTTGTGCATTTCGGGTTTTCTGGCAGAATGGGACTGGGTTTGGATTTGCACCTGGCAATCCGCTGAGCACAGCGCAGCTGGCCGTGGATGGGACGTCTCCCTGGACACCCCCCGCTCCACATTTCTGCAGCAATGCATAGATAAATGGGGGCAGCGGGAGCTGCAGCCGGCACGGCAGCGTCTCAGCCAACGCAGCCCTTTGGTTTTGCCATATACAGAGCAGAAGGGAAGTCGTTAGCTGCGCTGCGCTCAGCAGGGCCGGAAGGTGGATATGCAGAAGTAGTAACGGTCTCACTGCCACCGGAAACACCAAAAGCACCAAAAAAAAAAAAAAATAGAGAACAGCAAACAGCGGAGTTTAACAGCTCAGCATAAATACACAGTATTTGTAAACTATTATTAAGGCACTCAATTGTAAAAGAACAATTACAATACGTGGGAGAAGACAAAACACATCTACCTTCTCATGCAACAAATCTAATGAAGGCTGCAAGCATCATAGGTTTGGCTACAAAAACCTTCAAAATGGCACACTAATGCTTCTAGCACACATTGGCCTCGAGACCAACTCCCACTAAACAGTGCCTCGGTCGGCGCTGAGCTACGCCCCGGGAAAACAGTGGTTTGCATGCAGCAGAACTTGGCAGGCACTCAAGAAAACAGGAAGGAAACATGTATGTTCACTTGCATCAGTTAACGGAATTTTTCTGAATTTATTCAAATCTGCCCACCTCACTTCTTCCCTTGGCCGGGCAGCAATGGGAAGTGTCTGCAGCGCTGAGAAAGGTGCCGCTGTAACATATAGCAGAGAAAAATAACCTTGCAAATGGCAAGCGGAGGCTGACGATCAAACTGTGCTGGGATCGAACCTGAGCGCAGCGCTGTGAGGGCAGAGGGACGCCGGGCAGGAGGCACAAAGGCCCTCCCAGGTGGCTGCTCCCAGCTCTGCGGGCATCAAACAGCCCCGGCACCTCCTGTGCGTCCCCGTCATCTGCCCCCTTTCATAAATCAGAAACTGGGTGTAAACAAGGACAGTAAAGACGGTACAAATACAGGAAATTTATTGCAGATCTGGACTTGCGTATGCACCCACGGTACGCTGACATTGGGTAAAGGGTATTTCAGTCCTACTCTGAACACGATCCAGCGTTTTCTCAGCTCTAAAAAGCAAAAGCTTGTGCAGGTTTTCCAGCGTCCCCTCATGCAGCAGCTTTTGCTCCAAACCAGCTTTCACGAGTAAAACAGGAAGTGTGCCTTAAGCTAAAAACGTACATTAAATTTGAGACTCTTTAAGGAGGGACGTTTCTTTACTGATTGCCAGTCCCTACAATTCCTCACACTGTTAATAGAAAAACGTGGGGTCTTACGCTCAAGGAAAAAAAAGGTAAACTCTGGGCATTTAGGACAGTAAAACACACGGCCCCTTTCTCAAGACTGTGGATTTTTGATTAATACAGACTCTGAGAACGATTGCTTGCTGCCCTGCTCTCTCCCCCGCTGCAGGGAGGGGATTTTTAAGAATGACTTTCGATGGATATCTTAAAATGTGGGAGCTCACGCTCACAGCCTGGTTGCTAAATGGGAAAATCCACCCATTTGCCATCACTGACCTCTGAGGTCTGTTTTGACCCCCAAGTCTGCTTCAAAATATCACCCCGAAGGCACAAACAGCCAGCACGGTTTCAGATGGAACACGGACAGCACCAAGGTTTGGAGCATGTCCCCTACACACTTCTCAAGCTCTTCCCTCCTAACTTGGCCAGCACATCTTGCACAGAGCAGTTCTTGACCTGGCTGTCTGCCCAAAATATTCTAAGAAAACGTGCATTTCGTATAGCATCAGTGAACTGCTGCGTTTCAAGCATCACTCACAGCAGGGCAGCAAGAGGAGGAGTGCACGGTAACACTGGTCTGCGACTGGTCCCCAAGAGCCAGCCTCTGGCGTGGGAAGGGACGCGCTTCCTCAGTTACGATTGCTGCAGAGCACGTAGCACCATGGGCACCTCGCCGAGGGAGAGCATGGGCGGCCGCCGGTGTCCTCCCTACGGGTCACGCCAGCTTTCCTCCAAAAGATCTTGCCCACACCTTCATTATCCCTCTCTCTTTGGAGTGAGCCCGTATTTCTGTTTGACTGCTTGCCCTGAAGGACGCACCCATCCTGGGAGCGGGATTTATGCCTCTGTCACCCCTGCAAGAGCTGGGACACGTACGCCCAGGCTCCTTGCTCTGGGGCCACCCAGCCTCCTCACATCCAGCATAAATAACCCCTTGGACTTTGTCAACAGCTTCCCAGGCTGCCAGCAAACCAAGGACGCAGGAACCATTCTACCAAAACCAACAGCAATAATCAGAAAAGATACATGCTCGCCTATCGCCTACTGGGATTTTGAATGCATGTGACGCCAGGAGAGCTGTCCCTCCTTGGTCATCTTGCCAGCATGGTGTGCCACCAACGGCCCGAAGAAGGGTCCCCAACACAGGATCCACGACACTGACACAGCATTACACAAAGCTTCACTAGGGTCCACGGTCACTTACTGGCCAGGCTCATCATTAGTACTGAGACATTACAAACCACAACAACAGCAAAAACACCCAAAGAACACGACACCTCTCCACAGGAGCATAAGCCTGCAACAGTGACACAGTCTGGGTGTCACTCCAGCACCAACATGAGACTATGACAATTCACCTGGTCACGCAGCAAAGACGGACTACTGCCAGCAGGTCACACAGCCAACACAAACACAGATCAATATTCCTTCACTTCAAGCTAGGTCACTCGGTGCGGTAAAGCCTCTGTCTCCGTACTCCTCCAGGCCTTTACAGTTAACATTAAGGGAATACCGTCAAACAACGGGAAGTAATGCGGGAAAAGCCTTTTTAAAAAAACCCGAACAACAAACCAAGACTAAAAGTCAGCAAGAACAGAGGTAGTGTTCATGTCACCATTTTAAGGATTTTTCCACAAGTGCCCTGTTTTAACTAGAGACTTGTGTTTGTTCCGTAAAAAAAAAACCAAGTCATGACTAATTATTTTGTTGAGTCTTTGAAACAGAGTATTTCAGCATTTTATATATATAGATAGATAAATAGATACAAATATCTATCTATATATACACACACACAAACCCACATTATTATACTTGGCAAACAGTACTAGAAATAGCATCCTGCAGGACAACAGGCAATTCACACACAAAATCCTCTTCTAAGCCATGCAATACATTTTATTTTCCCTTGTGCCATTCATCATGACCCATTATGGGGTTTTTTTCTCGCCACTTAAGAGTACAAGGAGGGGAAGAAGAGGTGGTATCAGATGAACTACTGCAAGTCAGATGATAAAACTGCATCGGTGCAATGAATAAATGCCATAAAAACCCAAAAATCCACCCCACCCCCCCCCCGAAGGCATCAACTTTTGCCCATCCAAAGCGTGTTCTTCAAGTTTCCAGCCACTGGCTTCGCTACCAGTTTGGAGGTGACGTCTGCACTCCTCAGCGTGGATTGTGGCTCACAGAGCACAGAAGACTCACTTGAAACAGCCTCTTTTGAGTCCGTTATAGTTGACACATCCATGTCACTTGACAAGTCCTCAGAGGACAAGTTAAGACATCCTAGCTTGGCGAGAGAATTGGACCTTTTCAGAGGAGAAGACACAGTCAAGCCAGCCAGCCTCAGCCTGGTCTCAATTTCCTGAGTTCGCTGCTTCACCAGGCCAGGCTTGCCCCGCACGCTGTGGATACTGTCACTGCTGGAGCTACGTGTCAGGTTGGAGCTCCGGGAGGAGGAGGGGGTGTAGCAGATGGTCTTCAGAAAGTCCTTGGTGAAACTGCTCGTGTGCTCCAACCGACACATGACAGGCGTGGAGGTTTTCTGAGAGATCCCCTCCAAGACGCGTTTCACCTCTAACTTCTCCACATCGTTTTCTGCATCTTCAGGTATCAACGGCGCTGGCTGCAGAAGAGGTACGAGGCCGTGATGTGAAATCAAATCCTCGCTTTCCTCCGCAATGCCAGAGTCGACTCTGCTCAGGGGGCTCTCTCTGAGCAGCGACGAGGCGTCTGAGGGCAGGCTTTTCAACCGCTCCAGCTCTTTGGTGTGTTTCCTAACCAAGCCTGCTTTCTGCAGCTGAATAAGAGACTCCTGATGCTGCATCAAGTAACTGTTTGCACTTGGCTTTTCCAAGTCTTTGCTGAACAAGTACTTCAGATCCTTGGTAGGTTTGCTATCTTTTCTGGCTAGAGACTCTTCTTTTACCAGTTCTGCATTAAGGAGGCTCTTGTCACAGTGTGAGTTTCTCCTGGGCAGCAGAGTTTTGACCGGGGTTTTTGGTGCATCTTTTCCTTTCTCCAAAATACTGCAGTGTTGATCAAGTGATTTGCAAGTGCCAGCCTCCAAGGTACCAGTTCCTGCTGACAGAGGAAGTGGAGCCTCATTATGTTTAGTTCTCATTCCTTCCTCTGAGCGTGCCTTGCTGGGCAGGTGGTCTGCCAAGTTGGAATTGATGTGGGAGAGGAGGGCTGGTTGCGTGCAGATGGTGGTGCTGCGACGTGCAGTGCTGGGGTTCAACTTTTCACACTGCTCCCCAAAGGAGTCAGGAGACAAACTGGCCGAGGAATACATGCAGTCAGTGCAAGACTGATAGGAAGGCTTGACTTTACTGAGGATCCCAAATACGGCATCATGCTGCAAAAAAGAAAACAGGTACAGATAAATGTGCGCAGAACAGGACATCAGCAATCAGCAGAGCGAGAGGCACAGACCACAAGATATATTTACAACCAAGCAGATTTGAAATGAAGTCCATTTCCACTTCTCTTAAGGCCCTGCAGCAGGAACAAAAGCCACGTACTTTCTCAGCAGACAGTATCTTCAACAGAAGAATACCTACCGTTTCAAGCGACGGTCACGCAAGCAAGTTGCCCTAAGCAGTTTATAGGGCACTCACATGTGTGTGCTCTCTCTCTGGCATCTAAATCCATAGCTTGGGCAAGCAAAGCCATGTTCAGAAGCACTTCGAAAAGGAAGAAGCTCATCATGGAATGAAAGGCTTTATCCAAGTCAAATGAAACTGTACTATGAAGATGAGAAGAGCAGTTTCACTTGCAGTAGTCAGCCATGCTAATCACCTACATTTCAACTCCATACGCACCTCAAAATCCTCTGGGCAACTCCTTTTGCTGTTGTTGTTATTCAAGTTCTCTCTATTAAGCCTGCTCTCCTCCTTGTGCATTGACAAACGCCGCTTCCACTTCTCCATTGGATTTTCCTCCCTGACACCGTCCTCCCCTGGGTCCCCAGGGCCCAGCACTACCCTTCCCTTACGGGGGCTGAAGTCCAGCTTCTTCTTCACTTCCTTCTCAGTGAAACTGCTCAGCTCTGCCAGCGGCTCCGCTGTCTCCAGCCTCCCCTCCAACGGAGCAGACGGAGGCTGTCCCACCAGCGAGGCAGTGCGCTCTGCAAGTGCATCCCGCTCCAGCTCCTCCACGTGGAAAAAGCCCTCCCTGTCACTGGGGATCTTGTTTTCCAGCAGCGTGTCCGAGAGGCGATGGAAGCAATAATTAAACCCCACAGACATTTCTGTGCCGGCACGGTTGTCCAGGTACGCCGACTGCGAAGGTGTGTCCAGGTCAGCCAGGCGGTTTTCTAGATCGATGTCTAAGCTCTCGAGTAAGAAGTCACCCGACCCCGTGGTGCCATCTGTGTTCTGGGGTAGGTTGCTCTCTGCCTGCTGCTTCCACAGCTTATTGTGGCGCTGCTTGCTGGAAGAAAGGACAAAGACACAAGTGACTACCATTCAACTGTAGGATGCTCAGTTCCAGGAACATTTGTCCCCTTCCACAACCTGGATTTGAAAGGCTGAACAGCGGGTCCAGCCTGGCAGTCCCACCCGGGCAAAACCATCTCTAGCATCAGGATTTTGTCCCTCCTGCCTGCCCACTCCAGAGTCTGTCAGCCCAGCAGACTCAGCAGTGCCCTGCACCACACCCATGACGGGAACAGCCCATCAGGAGTCCCTCGGGGCGGAGGGGCACAGAGCCCTCTGTCAGAGCAAAACACTCTGAACCAACATCTCTGCACATCTCACGACACAGCTCCTGCTGAACCAGAGTGAAAAATTTTCCTCCTCTTCCCCCAGTAGAGCAGAGGCCAAGCAGAGCATGCAGAAACCCTTATTAGATACTACAGTGCTTGCAATGACAAAGACTTGCGATTGGCATGGTCACCCAGAACTGCAAATGACTTGCCTCCAAAACTGCCTGAGCTCAGTTCTGCCTCATAAAACAAGAACAATGTTTTGCTGAACAGTACGGGCTGCTGAGAAATACGAACATGCTTCCCAAACGCAGAGAAACCCTCACTGAATTAAACCCGAATAGATCTCCCTAGAAGACAGCTAATTTCCACCCAGGGAGACTTAGCATGGGAAAGGTTTAGAAAAACAAAATTAGCCCAGGCTTCTGCATCTGCCCTTCTGAAGAGGACCCTTCAGACTACAGTACCACACACGCTCTGCCAGTGTCTTTGAGCACGACACACACGTATGCAAGACATCAGCAGAAGAACCTATTGCTTGAACAGAACTCCATGGAGATCAATTAATATTTTGTGATACAAAACCATGAGGTTGCCTACAATTAGCTCCTTTATTTCCTGCCAGTCACCTTTCCATTCATCCTGTCACCTTACCTCGCATCTAAAATGCCTTCATATTCCAAAAGCTGTCTCATGAAGCCTGCATTTGGTCTTGCAATGCTGCGTTTCTGTTTCACATAATTATAAGCCTTTTCCAGTGACCAGCCAAATTCCTTCATTGCATAAGCTATAACAGTAGAAGCTGACCGGCTCACACCCATTTTGCAGTGCACCAGGCACTTGGAGTGATTCTTCCTGCAAAAGGGCAAAAAGGAAAATGTCTCATCGTTCTGGTTATGGTATCTGTTGTTATCATTTTACAAGGTGGAGGGACAGCACTTTGCCCTCCTGACCACCCTAACACCATGTCTCAGTAGGTGACAAATGTGTTGGATTAAGCGGACCATGAGAAGAATCCCTCTCCAGAAAAGTCTGGAGTTAGAGAAGGGCAGCCTCAATCATGCTGCCATTTCAGAGACCACCATGATGCCTCCTGCCTGCCTGCCCGATTCTTTGGATACAGGGATAAGCAGGAGCAACCTGAGTGTAAAAGCCCAGCAGAGTTTGACAGGCTCTGTCACTATCTCTTTTCTGCAGAGACAGCTGGGGCTAGTCCAACATGGACATGTGTTGGAGTATTTCCAGAACTTCTTGAGAAGAGGAAATGTCCTCGTTTCCTTTTGGAAGCAAAACAAAATAATAATAATAAAAAATATCACAGGCTAGGAACAGGTTAATGTCAGTACAGGAAGAGACAAGGTATAGGGAAGTTCCAGGGACACAGAAAACTCCCGGCAAGAACAGTAATGCAAAAGCCCTGTTGCCTCCTTCAGTGGTGGTGTGGCTTCAGGGAGGGCCCAGCTCCATGCTGGATGAAACAGGCAGGGCAGTGTCAGATCCTGTGGCTCGGATGTGCTCTCACACTAAGTCGCGTCTCCCAGCCCACTTACTTGGCCTTATTTATAAAGTGGTACGCCTCATTCCAGTGAGCCAGGAGGTCTGTTGTCTCCTCGTCGTACACTCGGATATTGTGATATGCGAACAAACCAGGGAAAAAATTATCAATTTCCCTGGTCACATTCAAAATGTAGTCAATGCTGTCGAGAATGAAAAGAAAAATAAAAGTTGAACTGCCATGGTCATGAAAGGGAACTGACACACATTGTGAAGTCCAGGAAACCTGACACAACATGAACTGTAAGATTTTATCTACAGCCCTAATCCCGAACCCCTGGGACACCCGGTGACACAGGTCATGCACGTGATGTGCAGGTCCTGCCCATTCACCCATCTCTCACTGCCGGCATATCCCATTCAAAGTGTCAGGACCTTGGGCACAGGAGAGAGAAGTTTATTTTATCCTGTCTGCCCAGGCTTTTTAACCTATCAGGGACTCCTCACTGTGTGCCACACACAGCTTCTGGGACGCTGAAAGAAGAATAGTGCATCGGCTGCAAGTGATTCACTTGGGCAAAAGCTGGGAATAGACCCCAGGAATCACTATTTTCAACTGCAGACTTTAACTGCAAAACCATCATTTTCTCTTCTTTCTGACCAAAAAAATGAAATGAGAGTCACATGGTATCTCTTGATTCCTGCCAAATATTACAGCAGGGATTACAATGTACCCGGGGAGAATGAATGCCCATATTGATTTATTACCTCCTATCATTCAGACAAATCAAGGACACAGGGTATTTGTTCCAGAATTTGTCCAGCTTTGACTTTTAGACACTGCATGTCAAGATGCCTTCCCCATAGATCAAAAGCACTAACGTGCTGGTTGATTTACTTTTTCAAAGATGTTCAGACATCTGTTCCCAAGGACTCCAAATTAAACATTTTCAGTCATGCTGTTGAGCAATATTTTTCAGTTTCTCACATCAGGGTTGGTGTATGCCTTGGGCAAGCAGCAAATATTTATATGCAAAATTCTTACTCGTCCAAAAAGCGTGAAAGTAAATCAAGCCAAGAAGTGGTGCGGTGATGAGAGTGTGGTGAAAGACAGCCCTGCAGCTGCCTGTCTGGGCAGGTGAGGTGGAGATTGCTCATCCACAGGAAGTTCTGCTCCATTTAGATAGAGTTTTTTCCTAAGCTTAGCGCTATAATATTTGCTCTTCTGCAGCCTGCAGGAATTCACACCTGATACAACAATATGTATGGCCATTTCACACTCGGCTGCTACACATAGGGGGGGGTTCAGAGATCTTGATGTACTTCACAAACGAGAAGTTTTGTTATTTCCACTCTACATGCAATTGATAGAAATGAGGTAGGAAAGATTTCTCGACCAAGGTCTTGACAGTAAGTTACCCACATCGCTGGGAATGGGTCCAAACTCATCCCTACAGTCTACAAACATCAGACGTCATCTCAAGAGACTTGAATGTAAGTTAAAGGCAAACGACTGGAGGTTTCAGAGTCCAAGGCTTGAAAGGCACAGTACTCACCCCGAGCCCTGCAGCTCCTCGAGGTTGGAGGCGTTCCACTCGGACCCCTGCAACAGCCAGAAAACCACATGTTTCAAAGGAGCCTGAGACCCTCCCTCTTTCCTGAAGTTCTGCAATCCCCCAGGCTTACTGAAATACTGGTAATAGCCTCTGAAACAGCAACATGTCACCACTGCAGCCAGCACTGCAGCTCAGCACAGAGATGTCCTGTCCCAAACAGGCAGGGATCTCCTGAAGGAGGGGACAAGGGCATTATGTCCTCACCTAAGGAGTTAATTCTCGGCCAGCATGAGACAGAACACGTTCCAAATCACTGCCCCCCACCACTCTGGATTTTTAACCACAGACATAAATAGTGCAGGGAAATAAAATTATTATGTGTGGCATGTCTGGGATCACAGGCATATGAGAAGGCAAATCCTGAAAGTTATGGGGTGGTTACACCTTAAACCCCCCCCTCACCTGCAAAACAGAAAGCTACAAAGGGTTTAAAAAGCAGGTTTTGCCCTCAAATACGAGTGCTTCCTCTGATGCTCTCCAGAAAAAAAGAAAAACGGAAGAAAAAAAGACCCAAGCATAATGGGCAAGCATCAAGCAAGTCTTTGTTCCAGATGGCAGTGCCTGGTTTTGCTTGGAGTACCATCTAGTGGCAAAAGATTAGACGAAACACACATCATTCTTTGCTTCTGCACAAGCTGGTACAGCACATCACCTTCAGCCTTATTGTCTACATAGTTCTGGCCATGCCTACAGAACTTCATAGGCTCAATTGAGAAAAACAATACAGTGATCCGAATCCGAGTCAAAGAGCAAACAGCTGTCACACTGGTGCAGCATCCACAGCTAGACCCTTTGTTTGTCATAAAAGAAAATCTCCATTGCTCCAAATAGAAAATGAATGTGCATAGAGAGAACTTCAGCTATGCCATGGTATGTTCTGAAACAGGATCAACCTGCCAGGACAGAACCATTGCACCAAGTGCCAGAAACAAGAATGTAGCTAGAAAAAAGGGCTTCTCTACCACAGGCTTTTACAAGCAATATGAGTTCTGGAGCAAAGTTTACACAAAGGGCAGGATAGCGGGCTGAACCTCTTGCCCATAATACACAAGACAGCCTTGACACAAAATCCAGCTTCCCCTGAGCCCAGTGCCTTTTCAGATCACTCCCATTGAGCCTCCTGCTTTTCTGGAACTTCTAACATGGCAGCTTACCAGATATAAATGATCAAAAATCAGAGACGGTTTGTCCATCTGACCCAGGATAAGCAGCATCTCATTGTCTATAAATTCCTTGAATTCCTTCAAGTTGCAATTCATGTGCTTCTCCAGCTCATTTCGTATCTGCAGAGCAGAAAACAAACGATGCCATCTAGAATCACATCTGTTTAATAGAAACATTTGTTGGCATTCCTCCGTAAAACACTTTTTTTGTACTTCATTAAAAACAGCAAGAGGGATTCCACCTTTTGGAGACAAGGAATCTCACTATATGGCATCTCTCCAAGTATCCTAGGTCCCCAGATTTAAGATCTGTAAATAAAGCTTCAGATAACATTCGAGTACAAAAAACATCTTTTGAGGCACCTGCTTCTTTAAAATAATTCAAGAGATAAAAAACAAGACCTTGGAGAGCAGCTAACAAACGTGAAACCCATTAGAAGCAAGGAGTGAATAATGGCAGCAGCATCCATGAAGAGAGATTTCCAGTACTCTCCCTTTCCAAAATGCCCGGACACAGACATACAGTCCTCTCACTGCACCTCAGCACAACTTTGTTTAACCCCCCATGGAAACCCGTTGCAGCAAAAAATCAAAGCATCTCAACTGTACCAAGAGTTGCGAACACGTACACAGACAGACGAGCTCTCAGCTTACGTCTACAACTTGTAACACTGCTGTTACACAAGAGTGTATCCGAAGCCTTTAGTGCTAAGCTTTAGGAAGGAAAGCCCTGTATGTTAACAGCCTCCCTTGAAAAACAAACAAAAACCCAACCCAAAAAGAACTATTTCCATTTGCTCTGAATATGTCTGCACTGCGGCTAGACATATTTACACCAGCTAGTGCAATGGATCCAAACTAGCTTCAGCCTTGACTTGCGATTTTCTATCCATAAACTCACTAGCAAAATGTCCTCTGCAAGCCCCTCTGACATTTGTTCAGGAACAAAGAAAATAAAACCTTAAAATGAAGCCGACAAGGAGACAGCTCTGCACTGTCCATGAGCGAGTGAAGATCAGGACACTCATCTAACACAGCTGCGAGGCCTCAAGACGCCAACTATATCTTTTGAGAGTGCTGCCTTTGCTTGTGTAATTCACAGGGATACACTGAGGAGTAAGTGGCTTGGACTTCCCTACACGTACAACAGTGATGCAGGTATCACCTCTGATGCCACTCCGTTGGCAAAGAACCAGGCACTTTGCATTTGAAAGTCACATACTTGTTACTGAGGTCTTGAAAAATGCACTCCGATGTTGGTATTACCCTGATTTCCTTGCTGGAGAAACAGAGGTAGAGCAAAGCCAAAGAGCAGAGCCTTTACGGAACAGTTGGAAATACACACTCAAAAGCTAGTGACACCTAGTCATATGGCATCTCTTCATCAGTACAGCACTCTCTGGAAACGGAGTCTAGCAGGAAGAATAAAGATAGCAGGAATCTTTGTGTTTACCTCCTTAGAAGTCACATTTTCCAGGTCTTTGCTCATCATGATGCTCCGGAGTTTGGCTTTAATGAGCCGTTCTGTTCGTTCCCTTTCAGTTGGCCTGAAAAGGAGAAGGAGAGGACGTCTCCAAGCTGGCAGTAAACATCTGGTGCAACTCATACTGTTCAGAGGAGTGGTGGTAAAGATTTGTATTAAAAGCAATTTTTATGAGAATAATGGAAGAAAAACATTTGAAGACGTTTACGAAAAGAAAGGAAAAGAACCACTGGAGGAAGAAAAGGGAGAAGGGGACATTTCTCTCATGAGCCAAGCCAACTTTTTCTAATAAAATTCAGAACTGACTTGTCAACAAACAGGGCTGGAGAGTCGGGGCGGGTGGACTCCAGGTCCTGCATTGCATTCCACTCATTGATGCAGCTTTGGTCGGAGCTGATGCAGCTTTCATAGTATGTGGCCCAGACCAAGGCCATCCCACCTGGGAAGTAGTTGTACCTTCTTGCAACTTCACAGGCTTTATGGAGGATCTGTAAAGCAGACCTGCAAGTTTGGAGAACAAATTTGTACAGATGTGAGCAGCAGGAACAGACAGAGCAGGATCTGAGAGATTTTCACAGAGAAAAAGATTTTCAGCACTGTTTGTTGCAGTTTGCTTTCTGAGAGCCACAGATTTATTGTATCAGAGTTCAGAGAGGGCACAAACTGCACCTTGGAGGCCTTGTCAAGAGCCAGTCCAAGGCAGAGGCTGAAATCTTCTCCTGATTAACAAGAAAGCACAAGGCATGAGTCGCTCTGGGATCTAATCATTAGCTAACTTGTAAAGCCAGACCAAAGGAAAATAAAGAACATGGACAATTTTCAAACCACCTTCAGCAAGGAGTCAAATGCATATTTACCAGCATTCTTGGCCCCTGACATGCTCCAGGGACAAGGCCCAGATTGGGTCATTTGTTTTTCCAAATTCTAGCATTACTTTTTCCTTCCTTCCCTCCTCATTTTTTTTCCTCTCTCTTTTTTTTTTTTTTTTTTAAGGCTCTACTCCAAAGATGTCATTGTACTGAATACATTAACCACATCTAAGGTTGCCAACAGGAGGGGGTGAGTTAAAAAACAACGGGAACAAGAGTTTTATTTTTTTTATGCACCAAATCATCCCTAGCACGACATCCTTCTCTACATCTGTATCTTTTCCCTATCAGATGCCGCAAGGACAGGGATCTCTCAAGGCTCCAACAGGAGCCAGCAAACTGCCCAGGCCGAAAGAGATGCATTTGTTCTGTGTGGGGCTGGGTAGCAGCCTCTTCAAGGAGGAATTTGCTGGCACAGCTGCTGCTGATTCAGCCACCTCTGCTTCAGTGTTTTGGAATCCCTGCACATGGGAGGGGTGACAGGAGCTGAAAGGTGAACAGGCACCCAGGGCGCCACGGAAAGTTTCTGCACAGCAGGAACCCCAGTGTGGCCCCAGTAACGAAGCAGAACACGGGGAATGCCATCAGATTGGCAATGGGTCCCGAGACTCCTCCTTCAGCCAGTTTGAAAAATATGCAGAGAGTGGAAAGACTGGGTTTGCAGCCTGATGAATTCAAGTTGGTCTTTCATATTTATTCATCTCACTAACGCCATTTCCCTTATACTGAAGAGCACATAGCTGCTCTGAACAGAAGCAGAAGATCCTGTTTTGGGATCAGTATTCTCACAGTCCCTTTATAGTACCTCCTGACACAAGGAAGCAGCACCTCTGCTGCAGCTCAATAAATACCAATTATGGATAATGTTAAAATGCAGTTTGTTTATTTTAGTTTATTCACAGAAATGACAGTCACTTTCTCAATAAAGCTAATTAACGCACATACCACATGGCTTGCACTGACACTGGCTTGAAGATGTGCATTCTCCCTGCAGTGCTCACGCTGAAGCCACTAACGGAGAGAGAAAAAACAAACAGTCAGAAACTGCTCTTCTCTGCACCACAAGCTGCACTCTACAAACAGCTACTGCAAGGCAGCTATAGGGGCACTCACAGTCAAAAAGAATCAGGGATGAGAATTTGTATCACTGACTTTCCAACATCCTCCCAGATAAGAATGGCAAGCGGACACCCTTCCTGGTGTAGGCAGCCAGGAATGGGAGCTCCACCCCTTGAGTGGGATTTCAGGAACATTCACTGGGTATCGCAGGTTCCACTCAGCAGTTTGAGGGCAGCAAGACAAAACCTCACTGTCTCAATAAGACGATTGCAGCCATGAAATCCAAAATTGGAACTTCATTTGCAAGGTGGCGGAGAATATCTCCTAGAGCAGCCCCCCGCAGGGAAGGACATTCACATTTATCCTTTTATTGTGGTTTCTTACCCATCGCCATCAAGATGGATTTTAGTATCACTCCACAGGCGAAGAACCATTCCTATAGTGCAGCTTTTACTGGAAGAGAGATTGTTATACAGGATGTTAAATATAGGCCACAATTCGGTCACGCCAATACCCTAAATTATTAATACTCTTCAATTTTTAAAATCCTCAAGTCTTGCTCTAGTAATTCCTAGTAATATCTTAGGCCATCAAATGCGTAACACACAAGGAGACTGGCAGCTGAAGTCTAAAGGTCTACTCTGATATTAGCATGCCAATTGCTCCACATGGTTGGAGAAACATCACAGAAGCAAGAGTCAAAACTACCACCTCTTCTCTCCCCCTCCAGAACCTGCCAGAAAACACTGCAGTATTTGTCCCATCGTCTTTCCTGCTTTCTCACCCTCATAAGCACAGTGCAAGGGACTTCCCTAACAGGGCATAAAAGCAGATCACAGTGAGCTGGCTGCAGAGATTCAGCTCACTAACGCGAGGCAGAAGGCAAGCCTTGGTAGGTGGCAGAGCAGCTGCCTGCCCTTTCCGAAGAGGACCCAAGGGGCCTTTCAAAGGACTGTGTGTTCGGTTTTCACTTCATCATTCTGGCTGGTAGAAAAGACAAGAAGGATTTTATGAGTTTACCTAACCCAAAAGAACACTTTCATTTCAGAGATGCAATCTGGCAAGAAAACCATATTATAATGGGAGCCAGTAACTTTCAACTAGTAAATAATTAAGCTACTGAGATATTAAAGTTTTAAAGGAACTTGGGATGCGTACAGCAACAGCCAGTTAGCAAAGACCTCAGGTTTTGTTTTGTTCTTTTCCTTTCTTTTTTAAGTCTTCAGCCGCTTTTGACGACAGATCAAAGGATTTGACAGGCCAGTTTGAACACACATATGGACAACGTGCACTCTAGCGCTTTGCGAGAAAAAATGTTTTTTATTAAACACATGTAAAAGGACTAAAACCCACAAAAGCGCCTGACTAGTCAAACTGTCAGCAGTCAGAACACTTACAGCTCAGCAGTGACATTTCAGCCCTAACACAGAGCCATGGAGTCCCTCAATAAAGTCGCTAATACCAACTGACTTCTTTATGCATGAGACATACCCATAATTAACAAAAACTTTGGCTTTCAGGGAGACAGTAATTGAAATTTCAGCTAATCTTACAATTGGGATAGATTTGTCATAACTTTTCCACCTTCCCTCTTGTCTCTTATCAATAGCCACCAGGAGCAAATTATTGCAAGGTTGTTTCAGATTTGAAGATGACATAGCAAACATTCACTGCTGTTGCACACTAAGTGTGCCACAAGGAATTAGAATTTCTGCTCTAAGACTAACAGCAGCAACTTAACAGCAGAGACAAGAGGCATGACAATAACTTTATTAGGAAGGTACAGCTAGGAATTTCCCTACAGGTCTCCCTGCAGTGCAAAAGCTCCCCTCTTCTACTTATAACAATGGAAATATCCACTAAGGTTTTCCAAAAAGAAAACAAAACTCACACTGGCTTCACCAGCACAACATGGCAGCCTGCTAAATCATCGGAGAACAGGAACAACAGTCTGGAAGCTCTGACTTCTAACTCCAGTTCTGCCAAATCAGCCCTGTCTCTCCAAGCCAAGAGCTTTTCTGCCTTGGTTTACTCACCTAGAACTGGAATAACGTGAGAGGGTCTGCGATAACAAAATATTTTATTTGCCTTTCAAAATATTATGTGCTCTTATCACTTAGACAGAAACAACTCATTACTGCCACATTTGTTTGTTGATTTTGGAGGTACTTTTGCAGTATTGTTTTTCGATGTTATTTGGCAGCTAAGCTACCCCCCCAAAAAACAGTTCCATTGCATCATACCATGAACAGACTTGAAGTCTGGTCGATAGAATAAATTCCAGTTTTGCAAATGCGTCTTCAAGAGCATTTTGTAGCGAGCAGACAGCAAATTACCACAGATAAGGCAGATGCCACAGCCCTACAGATGGATCACACGTGAGCGCTTTGCCCACAACTGCCCAGAAAGCTCAGAGATTCCAAGGAGACTGAAAGCTTTTTGATGGGGGGGAGAGAGAAAAAAAATAAAATAAAAAAAAAAAAATCACCCTTTCGCCCTCATAACTGGTCAGAAAACACATGTCTCTCGTGCTAGAATCTCCAGATACACGTAAACCAACTGCTTGGGGACAGTTTGGTGTTGACAGGCTTTCCAGAGAAGCCAGCCTGCCTGATTTCCAAGCCCAGCCTTGCCTTAGACATACCTCTCCTTGCTGGAGAAATCCACACCCAGCAAAATATTCTCTTCTGTGTCCTGTCGTCCGCTGCTGTATACAACCACCATGTATCGGACTCGGTCTGTCCACACACTTTCCAAACGAACAGCCTAGAAAAAGGTCATCAAGCTCTTCAAACTAGTGTTTGGATAATTATTACTTCCATTGCTGCCTAATATTTTTTTTTTTTAAGGTGTAATTGTGCCCAAAAGCTTTACTTAGCTGAAGTATGAAAGACATAGGGAGAGACGGTCCATCTTCCAGCAAGGACAGTTGCCAATTTGACTTGGCATTGAGTGGGAAGAAGATTAGCCTGGATTACCTGCCCCAGTCCAGAGAAATACTACAAAACGTAACCTGAAGATTTGTTCTAAGGAAGTTCAACTAGAAAGTTGGTAAAAACATTGGTCGTACACTGAACTGGAAACAGAGGCAGGCTCAGTGGACTCTTCCAATCACAAGCCTTCACTGAAATATGTTAGTCATGCCGGAGGGGATAATTGACACAGACTTTTCTGCAGCAACTGTTACAGCCTCTGCAGACTTCTTTTAAAAAAAGCCCAGCCCCATTTGGATGCAGTTTCAAGACTGACTTAAGAGTGTCCACTAGCATCAGCAAGCTCCTGTCTCTTCTCCTGTTATTAGTGTTTGTCAGCTGACTGGAAAATTAAACTTGACAGAACAAACAGATTTTGGACAGATCAGTTTCCTGACCCAACTTGTTACCTGGATGTAAGGATCCGGGCAAAAGGAGTGGACAGGAAAACACAGTAGGGCTGGCAGCCAGCACAGAGTTAAGCTGACTCTGAAACCTAGGATTTGCCAATGCTTTTCATGAACCTCTACAGGTCTGTTTCAAATGCATCCAACAGAAAGGAGATCAGGAAAATGCATCTTTTCATACCAGTTTGATCCTGTCCTCACAGCGAAGGAGGTTGATCATCACCTGGAGGTGCTGGGGCAAATCACCTGCAGGGAGAGCAGAGAAGTAATCAGAAAGGGTCTCTCGCTGCACTAAGAACTGGCAGAGTCTTGACCTTTAATGAAATCAGATGTTTCTAAGTCAAAAAATACCATTCAAGGAAGGCCAATTAACTTTGCTGTCCCAGAGAATGCTAAGAGAAGTGAGCTTCTTGGTTAAGTGTCATCTGGCTGTGTGAGAACTCAACCTGACTGTATTTAGAAGCTACCAAATATATTGAGACCACCTGTGACTGGCACAAATAACAATACTCTTCCCGTTACAGCATCTTAGAGAAGACAGAAAGAGATGGGCACTGAGGACAGGGGAGGAACAACTCTGATTTTTAAAAAAAGAAAAAAAAAAAATGGAACAAAGGAGAAAAGAAAAACTTTGACTTGTGAAACACACATAGCATTTTGGGATCAGCACCACTGGCCTTATGGAGGGTACATGTGAACATGAGAAACTTCTGAGGAGTGGCCCTGTTTGGGTGTTGGGTCCTTTCTACCTAAAATAAAGTGCTGCTCATGTAACCCTTAGGCTCTAGAGCAGTGGGTACATTTCTGTTTGGTGAAAGCAAGTGAAAGGAACAAGGAATCTACAAGAAAACAAAACAAGTTCACATCTAATAACTCGGTAATGCACTCCTAACTTTCCATACGAGATAAAATTCCTTCCGTAGGATGTTTGCTGGGTATATGAAATTGCTGACAATTAAAGACATCCAAAGCCAAGCTTGGCATTCAAACGCCCTCTTTGTGCTTGGAGTGTTTACTAAGCAGCAGACACACAGTACCACACTGTGCCTTTCCCACATGCTCCTGCACTCAAAATGTCCCGATGATCTTATTTCTTCTTTCCCAGTAATCACTTATTCCAAAACTGTCAAAGACAGAAGGCATAAAAACACTTGGTAAGTAGAACGCACTTTCCTGAAGCCCCTATTTGCTTATCAATCCTCATGTACGTTCACCATACAACTCCCTACCATTTCTTCCCACCAGTTTGGCAGACTGGAGGGGACCAGGGTAGGAAGGACAGCCTGTTCTTAAACCATTATAAACTCTTACAGGCCAGACTGTGATGAGTTAACTGAAAAGGGGATTTTCCTGAAACCAGGAAAGGGGATATAAGGAGCTAAGAAATGCACGTCTATCCAGAGACCCAAATCCTGTTAAAACATTCCTCACTCTTAGCGGCAGCATCAAACCAACCCAGCAACAGGTAGTTTCAAGTACCAGCTGGCATCAAAAGTCCCAAGCTTCAGATTATTGGAGGCTGGGAGAGCACTCAGAGGAATGTCCCTGCCGTGCTGAATCAGGACGTTGATAACTACAGAAGAGGCGCTAGAGCCCTGTGACTCAGCCCATCCAATTTTCCTCCCCACAGGCCTAAGGGGAAGGCAAAGATCAAATCACTGAAGCAGAAATTAGTGACATTTCTTTATCTGCGGCTATGGAAAACAGGGATACATATTCAGCCCAGACCCTCTGGCTCAGCAAGCTTCCCTGGCTAAGGAATGCCATGGTGAATGCCATAATGTCTGCAGAGAATAAATTTCTACTTCAGTTACAGTTCCAAGATAATGACAAAGGTTTAAACAAAGACTCAATAATCATATGTTCCCATTCCAATCAAGTGGGCTGAAAACCTGGTTTTACTCAGCAGGTTGCACAAGGCCCACTATGACAATTAGAGAAGTCATCCACCCACCCACGCGTGACATCAGCCTGTCCACATGGATGGGATGAGCAGCAAAGCAAGAGGGAAAAGGAATTTCAATAGGTGATTTAATCCACTACCTGCATGTTTGTGAGGATGCTGGAGACTTCGCTGGCCCTGGGAGCTGTTTCCTTGCTGTAAGAAAAGGGCTGCGCCTTTCACCATGAAAAAGCTCTCGCTCAGGCTGGAAAACAAATGACAGAGGAAGTCAACTGAAAGGAAATATCAGCAAAATGTGTGCTCAGGTCTGTATGCCTAGGGGAGGAAGGGCTTCTCCTCACTAAAACATAGTAGGATTTTGCCATGAGAAGCTGTTCCCAGAATTTGATCCTGCCACTTGCACGGCATGGCTCCAGGATTAATCATGTGTCATTTTCCACCACCATTTTATTACTTGGCCATTGCAGGAGATACTTGCCTGAGCTGTCATGGGCTGGAAATGACTTTATCATTTGATTATCAAATTCTGCAACTTAAAAACAGCAGAGGGTAAGACTTTTTACAGGCTTAGACCTGTAAAATGACTTCAGATCAGGTTCTGAGTCAATCAGTTCCTACTAATTTCAGTTCTTGAGATTTCTTTGGAACGCAAAACCAAGAACATGCAACCATAAATTGTCTGTAGATTTAAAGAGGAAGGGAGGGCAGATGAAACCTGCACATCACAAGAGAAAGGAAACTGCACTGAAACCTCAGGGGAAAAAGCAACCGACACAATAGCAAAGATTTTGCTTTGCTCTGGCTAGGTACAACCGTCCTGGAAAATACTACTGATAAGACAGCAGGTCGCTGTATGTGCAAATACATAACAGTATTTCCACAGAATCAAATGACACACAGGCCCCAGAACATAACTAAAGAGAAGGCTGAACAAAATCAGTAGTTACAGTAAGCACCAGCACAAGCCTAATTACACAGTACCATAATGCACTTGCGAGCATTTTAGAAATAGACTTGGACGTAAGTGGTAAAGTTAGCATTTCCCACAAGGCTGAAAATCAACATCTACTAAGCTACCTTTTAGTTGCCCCAGTAACTGCTTACACTGCATTTCTTACACCGCTCAAAACATCACAAGAGACATTCCTTGTTACAAAGCCCAATTTTCTGCCGCTCTACACTTCCAAACATAGATCATCATTAATTACTGTCTGCTATCTACTAAATATAAATGCTCCATTACAAGATTGTGCTACATGGGAGTTACTTATGCTACAGAAAATGATCCCACAGGAGTTACTACTCCCAGCACTTGTCTGTTCCGTGCTTTATCTGGGGTCTCTGCCTTTGGGCAGAAGTAAGCACTAACGCTCCATTCTACCTTAGTATTTTTGTGAAGACAGACATGCATTGCATGTCTTTTCAGCTTTTGGTGCAAGTTCAGCTTTTCCCTTCCCTTAGAACACAGCCAAGGTTCCCAGGCAAAGCTTCCTCATTTTTCAGCTGAATCTTCAAGGTGAAAAATTCCCAGAAAACATCTGGATCAGGTTTAAATTTGAGATTTCATCTGCTTTTCAAAAGTGAACTAAAATTTTCGCTTAAGTTCCCGGCTCCACAAGTCATATATCAGATCAATACAATGCCAGCAGGACAACTGCACTCTAATTAAAACAAGCTTTTTCTCCATTTACACTCCCACAGTAATCTAGCACTCACCACTCACTCCACTAGCAAGTTGTGTCTGAACACGAGCCGCACAGAGTTCACTTGTGATCCAAAACACCGTCTCTGCTCTGCCTCGCACACACGCTAACGGCAAGAATTTCTGCAAATGGGAATTTGGTTCATTCCATAAGCGAGCCAGGAAGAGTCTTGTTTCCTTCTCATACCAGATCTCACAGGAAAGCGTTAAAAAAGGCCAGAAGCTACACAAAAGCAGTGACACCAACACAATGTATAGGATATTCAGCTGGATACCAGCTTCGCGCACACTCATCTGTTTTTTCCAGCAAGAGGAAGGGAATGGTTAGATAATGCACAGGGAGATAATTCACAGTACTGCTGTCCCAAGAATTTGGGGAAATATTTCTTTGGGAAAGTGACAAGATGTCCCAAAGGATATTCTTTTATCCCTAATAATGTACTGACTGGCATTTCTACAGCAGGAAAACCTTTGGAAGAGACAGCGCTCCTTCCCAAAAGCATCAGTAACCCCTGCTCTGACAGTTCATCTCGCCTGATGTTCTCCTCTCTTGCAGTCAGAAAATCTTTTACAATAAAGCAGAATATTCCCAGTTGCAGGCAATTGAGAAAGCTGCGCTGCAGCAGCAGAAAGTGACTGCAGGAAAAGGACAACCCACATAGCAAAATTTTTGTCACCGTGTATTTGTCTGCACGGAAATGAATCAGGAAGCAAAGCCAAAGAACCTCTTGAGAGCAAGGTTTGGTTTTTTTAATTTAAATGTTTGTTTCCTAAACTGCACACTAACCTCACACACTGCAGGCTGCCACAAGTCAGACCGCCCGTACCTCCCCAGTACTACCCGCGGCCCCCGATTTCCACAGAAGCTCCCATTTCCATACAACCAGCACGGTGCCGTACAGAGGTAACACACCCAAGTGCCTCTCTGCAAAACCTTGTCTTTTACACCATACTGAAACAGCAACATTACCCGACACCGTCCCTTATCTCTGCTCCAGGAACACTCTTTGCTCTCAGTCACTTCACACAACTGCTCTCAAAGACAGCTAACAAAATAAAAGTGAGAAAAAGGCAAGGCATGATATTCCAACCCAGTTTTAAAAAACCCTTTTAAATCCTGCAGTTCCAGTAAACAGCTAAAACTCCAGCCTTTTTAAAAAATCTCCTAAAGAACAGAAAAATCCTATCATTAAAGAACATCCCCAACTTTTGACCCTCGGCAGCAGTGATAAATGCCCTAGTAAGCAGCATTTGTTAGCAGCATAAAAACGAGTGGCTTATACATACTAATTCGGACTGGTTTTCTTTGAACAGCAGAAGCATTGTGCTGGCCCAAGAGTCAGACAGAAGTCAGTAAATTCGAAAAGATTCATAACTAGCTGTAAAACTCACATCCTTTTGCTTCTAAACCCATAAAAATAAAAAAAAAATAAAAAAAAAAAAAAGAAAAGAAGGAAAAGAAAAGGTTGACCGTATATTCTGTGCGGAGCAGAGAAATCGCGTCTGTTGATGCTACCCAGGAACTGGATGACTTTTACAGAACACTGTGTCTTCCACTGATATCCTGGCTTGAAAAAGCACTTGTCCTAACATATCCTGATGAAAGAGGGCCATTCAAGAGGGGGAAAAAAACAGCTGAGGCTCGTCTAATCATTTCCCTCCTCCAGATTTGTTTGTTTGCTTCCTCCCGCATGCTCCGAAGGCAACGCAGCACCCATCAGCAACCGCAAAGCAAAGCAGCCCATCGCTGTAGAAAGTCCGTATTCCCTGGGACAGGACTAGATAAAAAGTATTGTATCAACTAATGCCTGTTTGTTGCTTTATAATTAAAACACTGCGTGCCACCACTGTAATATAGATATGACAAAGGCATTAGCTGTCAAATTAAAATACTTCTTCACTTACTGTACAGCTACCACGGTTTGATTTGTTGTTTTTCAGAGTGACTCGTGAGTTACTGAGCTCCTACTGAACAAGAAAGTCCTTCAGGTGGCTTGGTATTTATTTGTTAGCGGCTGGCTATAATCAAATTCACTGAAGACTTGTTTCTTACAGACCCCTGACTAATTCCCTCTCTAGGCATAAACCATAACCACACGCTCGCATTTCACCAGTACCACTAGCCTAACCAGAGGGAGAAGCAGCTTTCTGTTCAATTTTCACCCGGCCCAACTGGCATGCACAACAGAAACCACCTATTCCCTGGACACCCTTCCAGGAATCCTGACCAGCACAGCTATGTTACAGGAGTCACTTCAGGCTCTCAAATAAATGCAGATCCCATGAGTGTTGTCACAGCCCAGGACACCCCGGTGCTCCAGCACAGTTGCAGACCAGTCCTCCTTCTACTCCATAACTTCAGCTTACCAAACTAATGGCATTAACTCCCTAAGGGAGGCAAAAACCTCTGTTTACAAGCATCTGGGAACTGTCAAGAGTGTCAGCGGGAGGGTACAGACAGATATGGTGCTTTGCTGTCCGTAAAGCAGGGGCCCTTCTGCACCCAGAGGCATGGCACCCAGAGGCTGGCAAGGAGAGGGTGCTTAATGGCCACAGCACCGCTGAGAGCAGGCTCCAGCACCTCTGGCTTCACTGTCCCTTGCTCCATCCATTGGCTCCGTGCTGCTCAACTTGAAAAGGAAATATTTCTTCCCCTTTGGGAAAGCTCCAGAAGAGCGTGGCTGCAACACACATCAATTACATTTCAAGTTCCTTAAGAAGACAATAGGCAGTGCCTTTTAATCATTACAAAATGCCGCCCCCCGGGTCCACAAATGCCAATAAGCAATCTGTTAAAAATACTGGGTTTCGGAACAAGAGACAGAGCTGCTCGCGTTACTGGACAGACAGAGCTGGAAGCCAGCTGCCAGTCGCAGAAAAATTTTCGCTAAGCAGCTTGCTTTGCTATTGTGGCTCAGGCTGTGGCGTGTCCCAGGAAGAAACGTTGTATGCCTCAGGTATTTGGGTTCCCTGTTTTAATAGGAAATCTCACATAAGATGTAATCATCTTGCAGGATACAAGAAAACACTCTAATATATCATAGCTACATAACTCATCTCAAAATAAATAGCCATACACAGAAGTTAGTAGAGAGAAAACCACTGTCCCTGGGAAAACACAACCAAGCCTAAGGTTGATTCAGCAGTCTCCTGCTAGTCTAAGAATTAAAAAACAGTATCTAGCTAAAAGAGGCAGCACACAGAAACATCAGAGTTTGCATCTGGCCAGGTATCCCTGCTGCTCCCAGAGCTGCTGCAGGATCACTCGGTGCACCCAAGGAGTCTGGCTTATCTCCACACCTGCAACGACCCTTGGTATTTCTGGAGCCGTAACGAACTTGGTATCTTTGTGTTTGCTGCTGATCACAACCGAGAAGCCCATTTAGTGCAAGTGCTGTTCAAAGTTGTTACAGCTCGACCCTTAGAGCGTATTTTAGTGCTAAGTTCACATAGCAAGAGCAGGCTCCCATTCTGCCTGGCTTTGCTTTACATTTTCCTCAGGAATATGGGCAGCCCCGCACTCCAGCCAGAGGCAGGTCCAGGGGCAGGGAGCTCAGGGATCAGAGCGGGGAGCCGCTCCTCGCACACCCAGGCACAGGCTGTCCTCAGGAGCAGCCCAGCACCGCCAGAGGAGCAAGGCACATGCACCTGATGGGTTTCAGAGCTAGCTTCAGCTAACATTTGGAGCTCACCTCTGCCTGGCCATTACACTGAAGTTATATCCTCTTCTCCCAAAGATGACCTTTCAAGATATGTGCTCCCACCTGAAGCTTTCTCTGTTTCTATTTAACCTTTCGTCTTGAGCAACTCCCACGTTGTTGACCTGTCGCGTGCTCGTGCAGCTCGGGCGCAGAGCTCCAGAAAAGCTCTGCAACGACGCCTTGCCCAGGCACAGGGCCACCATCACGCTCTCCAGGCACTAAATCTCTGTCAAATTGAGTTCCTCAATTTCCCCTCATTAATGGAACAAAATGTACGCATGGTGTGGGGGCAGAAAAGGTCATCTATCCATAAGGGCTGAGCCAGAGCACTCGGGGGACAGCAATGGCCTCTGGGCTCATCTGACAGCAGATTGCAGCATTGGAGCAGGAACACCCCCTCATCCCAGCATCCATCGACACCACGGTTCAGAGCAGGCACATTTGTCCTGCCCTTCCTACCCACTGCACGCAGACCTCTCCACGTGCCCAGAGGAGCTGTCCTCCTGCAGCCAGGTCCATGGTTTAGGCAAAAGAAAAGGGGAAAAAAAACCCCAAAACAACCAAAAACCCCAATATTTGCTTCTCTGAAAATTGGTCACAATTTTACAAAGGCATGACAATGGTAATGCCTCCCAGTTCCTCCTGGTTCCTTGGGTTTTATGGCATCTTCTGCTCAAAATGTTTCCAAACTGGTAAGGTGAGGAAAAAACAGACCTCCCAAGCTCCACAAAATTAAACATGCTTCCCTTTTCCACAGCCCCTTTGATAAGGAGGAAGATAACTGATTTTTTCCCCCCCATGTTCTGCCCAGCCTTCTCAAGGCAATTAAGCAAGAACAAGAAACACAGCCCTGGAGAGGGGCCTCTCCAGTGCACTTCCTTAACGTGGTGCCGCAGCTCGGGGACCGAGCCAGTCCCCTCGGATGCTCCCGCTGCCTGGCCAGGCCCTCGACATGCCAGAGGGTGGATTTTAAGACAGGGCACGGCTGCAGCAAGCCAGAGGGCCGTCACGCAGTCATACCGAAATAGCAACATAAACTAAACTGGAAATGAGCACATCAAATAGAAAGGAAGATGCGGGGAGAGAAACAGCAGGAAGACAAGGCGGCAGCTGCACGGCCCCTGCTTCCCAAGCCAAGCCGACAATTGAAGCACACTGACTGCTTGCTTTGGCTTGATAGGAGGCACATCAGATAACACTTCCTGACCAAGAAAGGGGCCTTCAGAAGGGGTCTGAGTAACACAAAACAGCGCCAGGGAAAAATGAACTTCAAAGCTACTCGCTCACATGCTACTGTACAACCTGAGAAACAGAAATGGGAGCCCTTAACAGCAGCAGCAGGTCATTTCTCAGGCTTTTAAAAAAAGTAATTTGTGTGTTTCCAAGTGGCCTTCGCTCTGCGTCACACACCAGTCACGCAGAGTCCAGTGCCACAGGAAGATTAAATGAAACATAAAGGAATCACCTTTACAAATACAGCCGAGAGTATCGCCACGACCATCCCTGCTTAACTCAACACGGAGTGGGCTGCCATGCAGAGGGACGAGCAGAGCGCTCCCCACGCAGCAGGACCAGGAAAGACCCAGTTTCAACGCGTGCAGTGCTGTTTTAAAACAAAGTGCTATTGCATACACGCATAGACTTTGTGATATACCGATAAACTGACCTGTGATCAGAACTGCAGGTGTTCAACACACCTGCTAAAGTTGGTGAGAGTTGCCAGCATCTCTTGAATTGTGGTGCTCTACCTCTGCTGAAACCTCTGCGATGCATCTCAAGAGGAGGCAGCTACCTTCAGGGCAACTTTTGGAAATGTTTGTCTTCTGAAATCCTATTTTATTACAAAAAAATAGGGTGCAGCTTTGATGGGCTATAAAAAGTCATGACTTCTCAGACTTCCTGAGCTGAAAACAAGTCACCCCAAGAAGAAACCCAGAACGTAAGCTGTGAACCACAGCAAGGTCTGACATTCCTTCAGACACACAGAACATCTCCCCTTCCTCAGACGCAGCCAGGGCACCATCACACAACAGAAAAAAGTTGCTTGCAAGGGGGTCAGGCAGCAGCCCTGCTGAGGGGGGGCGTCTTCTAATGCCTCCCCGCAGGGGCAAACGTCTCCCCATCTATTTCAAAGGAGAGCGAGATGGTCAGGCAGGCAGGAAGACCCGGCAGGCTTCGCTCTCGTGTTTTTAGCAGTGCAGCAACAAAAGGGGAGTCTGAGCATGTATTGTTCGGCTGAAAGGCGTGGGCCACATCCACAGCGCAAGAATGCTAAGAAGGGTTTGAGACACTACGGGCCATTCACAGCACCAGATACAAACGCTCCTCGAGCACAAAGAGGAAAAAGAAAAAAATGAAATCAATCATGAAGCCCACAAAAGCTAATTTCCTAACATAAATAGACTGCTGATGATGTGCCTCCAGCCGCTCCTGCACACCGGGTGAGCGACGCATCGGGCTCGGGCAGCGATTGCCCCAGCTCTGCATGGAGCCAAACCGGGTCAGCCGTGCGTACCCCAGGCTGGGGCAGCACACAGCTCCCAGGGCAGAGCACAACCCGGGCTGCGCCTGCAGGCACCGCAGGAGCAGCTCGGATAAACTGCCCAACAGGAAGGGCAGGAAAAGAGAAGGGAACAAATTAGCAGGATCATCCCCTGTGCCAGCAAACTTGTGCAAAATAAGTTAGCAGAACAGCTTCCAAACAGCCAGGAAAAATTCTAGGAATCCCTAGTACTTGGATGGTGAAAAGCCAAATAAAATAAGAGATTGTTTCACAAGGAAAAAGAAATCCTTTTTGCTCATCCCATTAATCTCAGAGTTCAAAAAGGCACGAGGCCGATCACAGCATCACCCAGCTATGCGATGTGCTTGGAACCAATGGTTTGAATCGCAACGAGCATTTCTGAGATTCCCACCGAAACATGATGTCATTTTTGTGATAGCCACTGTCCCAGGAGGCAGGGACCAGATCGTCTCCAAACCTCAGCCTGCATGACTGCCCATTTAACTGCTATAAAGAAACCTTTCTCTCACTCTTAGGAGTATTAACCCTACAGAGACCCCCAGCACCCGTGTCCCCACTGTGCGCCTGGGGACTGACCCCAGCCCTCTGCGGCAGCCCCAAGGCCGCCCACCCTGCAGCGACGGATGAGCAATTCTTCTCCATACAGCTACACAGACTCCAAGGGCAAGGCTAGGGAAGGTGGCAGCCGGCACAGGGAAGTGCAAGAGGCATATACAGAGGTCCCAGCATTAGCAACAACACAGTTTTCCAGCCTAGTGCAGCATCTGCCATGCAGCATCCTGGTGGTCTGAGGGAAGCCAGCTATTCCCAAAACACTGGCTCCCTTCTTCCCGTGCACTAAAAGCCCCAAAAGACACCCTGTGTTTTCCTACAAGTCACTTTTTTGGATGCTGCTGTTGCCCTGTTATTGCCATAGCTGTTCCATGACCACAGGTAGGGAGGAGGGCAGACCACAAGCCTGGGAGTGCCAGGGAGGTGTCCGTGCTATAGGAGAGGGGGGATGATGCCAGCCCCCAGGCTCCTGCCGTGGAGGGCACATCAAAGGCAAAGCCTCCTGCCCACGCTCCTGGGCCGGAGCCGATCCCGCTCCCATCCTTCTCCCCAGCAGAGCTGTTGGCACATCTGCCAATCCTCCTGCATTCCTCCCATCAACGCATTGTTTTAATCCTTTAAACTATTTTATTAAGTCACCCCACTTCACCCACTCAGCGGTGTCTCCCAGAGACAGGCCAGAGAAACAAGTGGAAACTCTCCAGCGGCGCCACTGGAAAAGAAAAGGAAGGTGAATAATAGTTTCAAGGATTAAGAAAGCAGCTTCCAAGTGGCGTGCGCGAAGGTCAGCCAGGACACAGACAACGGCATAGGAAGCACAACTGGGAACCCTACAGGCAGTGGTGGCACAGCAACCCAAAAAATAGCTTAGCTGCTGAGTTTCAGAATGACTCCAAAAAAGGCAGCAGAGACCAGGGAGTACTTGACACACTGGTAATGCGTAAAAATAAAATAAAATAAAATAAATCTAGGCGGATCATGCAGGGTAAAAGTAGAGCGAGAAAAGTTCTAGCTCAACCCCGACACCCCCTCTAGTGTTTAGCTAGACCACAGCCTGCTTTCCCAGCTCCTCCAAGGGTACGCAGCCAGCACCTCATGGGGAGGAGGTGCACCCCAGAAATCAGGATACTGCCAGCCAGGGGCAAAGCTACCTCAAGACAGAAAAGCATTGGTTAAAAACCTCAGGATCATCCTTCTATTTCCCCTCCACTCCAAACCCATCTTTTACAACCAAAATCAGCATTAGAGAAGCAGACATCTGTAGTCCAAGAAGTTTTACAGGGCTGGGAGGGAGATGCCCACACGCAGACACGCTGTGAGCAGCCCCACAGGCAGTGGTCTCTCCAGGGATGCAAGCGTTGGATACGACCATTTGGATGGCAGACAGGGCAAACAAGCAACCTGGCAGCTCTCTGGAAAAATCTGAAAGGGACATTTTGTCCTGTTCCCTGCATTACTGGATGCCTTGGCCCCCAGTGCTAAGCCTCAGAGGTTTTCTGCCCAGCGGTCAGCAGCACACCACCACAGATTCCCCAGCAGCTGTCTTCACTAGTGTTATGGTTTGAGAAACCCACAACAATTTATTGTCGTTTAGACAATTATTCTATCACCCGATGACCCCTCCTCCCCCAGGAAGGGGAATCAGTAAAAACAAGGAAACCCGGGGGCTGAATTATAAATAGATTTAATAGAATAAGACTAGATGATTAACATTAATAACACTAAAGAACGAGTATTGATCTCGATACCAATGTAAAATACACAAGGATTATACTCAGCCAACTACATCAGTACAAAGCTATGCACTCCCAGTAGTGGACAGCAAATGTCGGACAATGCGAGCACTATGGCTTCAGGAGGAACGGAAGGGCTCAGGGGTTCGGCACTGGGGCAAGAAGTTCTCTGGATCACTGCCATCAAGGTAGAGAGAGCACTTCGCAGCAAACTTTCTAATTTATATTGAATGTAACATTCATGGTATGAAATAATCCTGTTGGCCAGCTTGGGTCAAGTGCCTGGGTCTTGCTCCTCCTCATCCCTGCACCTGGCGAGCTCGAAAAACACTGAGACCTTGAAACCCATACACCATAGCTGGCTATAAAGTAAATATTTTCACAAATTCAGACACTAGAGTCTTCTAAAAGTGCAGTTTTCCCAAGCATTAGAAGAGAAATTAGTCCTGGGTCACTCAAACCAGGACAACTAGTGATTCTTCCAGCAAGGATTTCTTCAAGAAACATAAGTGAGCTGCTGTGGTTTTGGCAGGTTTGTCAGTTTGGCGAGTCCCCCTGCACAGGGTCTCTGTGCTAGTGAGCTGAGCGTGAGGCACAGACTCCAGGTCTTACAACAAATGTTATGTCAGTAGTGGGACTTTGGGGGGAGTTTGGTGCAATGGGCAGTACCTTGGCTGACAGCACACCGGCTGCTCCCCAGGCACGGTTTGTGTTCCTGCTCCTGTCCCAAGAAGGATGCAGGGAAATCTCTCTGTCTTGTGGCAAGAGATAAACCTTTGCACTGGCTGCAAGAGGAGGATGTCTACGCACACAAGCAACTCCAGCAAAGCCATTAACCACTGCTAGTTCACACCTTGGTTATGGACATTCATACTTAGCACTACGGAGAGCTGATGCAGATCTGTCTGGGCTGCACAAGCTCAACACTGTTGACTTCTGCCTGGACTGCAAATAAAACTTTCAGAGAGGGAAGGGAAGCTCTGCAGAGAAGAGTTCTTCTGATCCTAGATTAACAGATGCAGTTTGCGTCCTAATCCATTTGAGGGTGGGCTTATTTTTGGCTTATTTTGCTTTCTTATTTTTTGGTGCAGCAGTAAAGTGATTCTGCATCGGGGATTCAAATGCTGTAGAGGGATGCGTAAGTGTTTGGGAAATACAAAACTCAACACTCTCTTCATTAAAAGCCATGCCTATGAAGGTGTTCTGTCCATTTCACGTTCTCCAAAATCAACTTAAGAGCACTTGTCAGGCAGACCACAGCTCTGATTTGTATGAGAAATCCCTGACTCACAGATCTTGGCAACTGATTATCAAAGATTAAGGTATTTAAAAATCAAGAGGCATTTGGAACCAAAATATTTTTCTGACCCGGCTCTTTAACACCTAAATAAACAGTAACCACACTGGCCTTTTACAGAAAAAAAAATGTTCAGTGCAAAGCCAGTACCTTTGATAACAGGGCCAGATACATTTCAAAAAGGGTCTGATCACCACATCTTCAAACTGGCAGGCCTCCTGCTGTTACTCTACCTACATCCAAGTAAACTACTCACATTGCTCAACTTCAAGCCAGCAACAGTTTCCTGGAAAGGCCAGATCTTAAAAAAGTGTCAAATAAGTGCATGCTTCCTCGGCTCCGTGATCTTTGAACGTCCCCACACAAACCACCACAAAATGTAAAGGCCTAATTATATCTCCATTGGCTTCCACGGCCACACCTATGGGCCAGAAAGTTACCGAGGGTCACGAGCCTGTGAATTTGCCTCCCCATTGTATGGAGCACGCTAAGGCAGGATGCTGCAGCCTTGCCAGGATGTGATTCAGCGTCCTGTTTTGAACAGTTTAACTCAGCAACTTCTGCCCCAAGATCTCCCACCAAATAACTGAGAGACAATAAATACTGCAGTGAGCAGGACTTGTCAAATACATAATGAGCCGCTGTCCCTACAAATAAATCCTCAAGACAGCTGCCCCGGCATACCCCCAGCCCCGGGCACCTTCCCAGTACCATAAACGTGGCCACTCAAAGCTGTGGATACAAGCCATTCAACTCAATGCTGCCCCCAGCAAAACATGCTCATAAATCCCTAAAAAAGGGATTTATGATCAAGGTGTTAATAAATAATTTTTGGTGCATTAAAATACAATATACAATAAAGTATAACATATAAACATCCCCAGCTGTGGTGGGCACTCAGTGCAGCGCAGAAGGAAAGCTGTGTGTGCAGAGCAAACACACGGCTGCATGGAGAAGAGCCTGAACAGTGGGCTGGAGCTGCACTCCCTCTTCGAGTTTCCATGCTGAAGAGGCCAGCCGTAGCGCCAGTGAGGAATCTGGATTATTACAGTGATTTTAACCAAACAGCCTCCTTAGAACGAGTCCTCTGGTGTGTGCCAGCCAGGATGATGCTCTGTAAAGAGTCTGTCTGCAGCAATTATTCCTCCTGTTGATCACCGAGCTGCAAAGGGATTTTTCATCAACCTGAGGGCCCCACCTAACTCCTGCAGCGACCACAAAACCAAGTCAAACCAATGACCAGTGTAATTCCACTACCTTCAAAAGAGAAAATTACTTTACTTCATTAAACTACAACAAAAAAGCAGTAACTAAAGGAACTGTAGAGCTGGTTATCAAACCAGTGTGGCAGAGCATGTTCATTCCCGACCAGGTAATCATGCAAAACACAAAGGCGAGTAAATGAGGTGGAAAGCAAAGGGGACGTGGTGTCTTCTACCCATCACAAACAACTGTAGGTTCCTCAGAGCTCAAAAGCTCTGTGTAACTCTTACAGCTGAAAGATTTTAACGCTGAATAAAACTGAACAGACCTAACACTTTACTCTGAGTGTTTCAGAAGATGAGCTAATAGTCATCTGCCAGGCTGCAGATAGGAGAAAGGGGCTTGGGAACACTAAGTAACTTGGTGAGGTACAAAGGATGGTACCAGCAAAGAGAGGAAGATCCACAGTCTCCTGTTCTTCCTCTACCAATTCTCTGTTCAGCAGGACACTGGATGGTCTAGGCAGCTCTCTCAACGCAGGGTCTCCACTTCACACTCGGCTGTGGCCGTGCAGCATGTAGAGGCAGCAGAGCAGCATATGTCATCAAAAGACTTGGCAAACATATACAAGCCCGATTCTGAAAACCTTTACTTCCCACAGCTGCTCTTGCCAGCTCTTAAAACTGCATTTAGTGGTGTCAAACAAGAACAGGTCTTTCCATAACAATCTTCAGGCTTCATCAGAGGCTGGAGACAACTAAATCGCAGGCCCTTCTGCAGCAGCTCAACCTCCATCTCCCTGCAGAAGGTGCCTGAAAACACTCACCCAGCCCTGTTTCTGACCGCATTCAGATTGCAATTGGAAAGCCAATAATGGCAAAGATTACAGAATGACTGGCTAAACAAACTTACTTGTGTTTGTAATTAAAACCAGTGATTATCTTGCTGCATTTGCCAATCACATCTGAGAAACAGCCAACACTCACAACACGACTGCCTTTGTAAAACATCTCTTTTGACTCGGTGCTAGAGAGCCAACCAACGCCGAGTGATGGAAGTCAATCGGGTTGCATCAAAAAGCAGTGTAGGAAAAATTGCACACACTCCAGTCTCCCAGAGCAGTCTGCTCAGCTCTGCTGTCAGTCTCCCCCACACTTGACATCATCTTCTCTGAGGTTGCTCTGAGCTAAAAGAGCACGACGTGACCCTGCGATAAGGTGGCAGGCACTGTGCATACAGGGCTTGCGTTGAACTCAGTGGATCCCGATCTTGTAAAACTTAAGGTTGTGCTTAACTCTAAGCTAATGCATACTCCCATGAAGTTGTCGTAACCATGCCCACACTTTTATTAAGATTTGGGTGAGATGTCTCAAGGTCCTGTGGGTGCACTGCATCATTAGGGAACAAAAGGGATCAAGCCACAACATCCCATGGCTGATCAGCATTCGGGAAGGAAGATTTCAGCAGATGCAGATAACGCAGAGAATCAGACATGTAAGCTTTTGTCTGCACCAGCTGCACCGAGCCCAATTGGGCAGTTAGATCTGAGTCTGTGCTCTTACTTTTTCTTCTGCTATGAATCTTTACCCACTGTGGAGCAAAACAGACTCCTGGCTGTCTGCTGGAAACAGTGTGGATGTTACTTTACTGAGGCTTCTGCAAAATTTTTGGGAAGTGAGAGAAAAGAAAGACTTTAAAGCACATTAACGTCTAAAAAAAAATGCAGATAGCAAACACATTTTTGAAAGAAAAGCTGAACCTAGAACATGTTCCCTTGGTCTATTTTAGGGTAGAAGCCATTTCAGGGAGAAAACAGAAAGAAAAGCATTTTGGAATGATAGAAACCATAAGGAAGGTCTGCTGCTCTTAGACGAGAGAGCAGCAAGCCATGCGGCTGGTCATAAAACCATGATACAGACCCATTCCTCCAAGAAAAATATCAGATAGCTCATATAACCAGATTCAACTACACAGTATTGAATGAAAATCCTGCAGTTTTTTGGAATGAATGAAAATAATCTGTTCAGCAAGTGGATGAGTAAGTTATGTCATAAATATGTAATAGCACATTCATCCTGTATCAATGAAATACAGTGTGAGCTGGCAGCAAGATGGGGTCTTGTTTCCAACAACCCTTCCTTTTTCTAAGCATTAGGATCTGTGAGGTCTGCAAAGTCAGGCGCTGGACTGCTGACCCCTGCACTCTGGGCACATGTGACAAAGCACAGCTGTCATCTAAGTCTCCACCAAGGCTAGACCAGGATTTAAAGATTCACAAATATCATCATAGCCCACTCCTGTGTTTTTTTTCAGAGGAGACCTGAACTCAGCAGTCAGAGAAGTAGCACAATGAAGTTGAACAATTCTGCCACCCCATGGGCACCGGGTAAAGTCTCAGTGAATTGATCCAGAGCAGTTGCTGGCAGGAAGGGGAGAGGATCTACCCACCTCCCCAGAGAGGAGCTTCATTTGTCATCTACGCTGCGTCCACACCAGGGCCACACATTTTCTTCAGTCCTTGGCAGTGTTTCCCCCTGAGTCCAGCAAATGCTCTGCACAAGATCCATCCTATTCTCAAGGTCCATCTAGTGAATTAATTACCAGCTTCTTACCCTGAAAATTGTATACAGAAGAGCAGCCCCAAGGAGATCCCAGAGGAAGCTCCTGGGATCTCAGTGCTGCAGCATTTTTCAACGGCCAGTAGAAAAGTAGCAGTCTTTAAGCCCAGTCTCACTACATCTACCCCCATGATTGCTCTGGTCGGTGATGGATGCACATGCCTGGCTTGCAAAAAGGCCAGACAGACCAAAGGTAGCCACAAAACCAATGATCTCCCAATGATTTTTCTGTACATTGTCATTGAGTTAATTTGTAATGAAGAGGGGTAAAGCTGTATTCCCTCTTTCAGCACAAGAACCATATACACAAAAGAAGAGGCTATCATACTGTTTGCTTAAGTGTTACTATTTAACACAACACGGGAAGAAGCACAAGAATTAAGATGCATTGCTACTCATGACTTCAGCAGGTTCCTGCCTGAGCCTTCAATTGTACAATAAGCCCATAACCAAGCTGGGAGCAGAACCAGGAATCCTGAATTTTGCTTTAACTGATACAAAGTGCATTCTCCAGAAAATAAGCTGATGAATGACACTACAGACTGCCATTAAATGCCTATACACAGGAGGCCACACAGCAACCAAACATACACTTCTCACCCGTGTGCACGCAAGCAGGGTGCCAGTCTTCCCAGATGGGCTGCAGCCACAACAAATCACCCCCGAGACACAGAAATGGCAAGGCCTGACACTTTCATACTCTGTAAAGGAGCAACTTTGCTTTTCTGCTCTCTTGACCTCACTTGCAGGGTAAAGATGGTCTATACCCTAACATCCACTTGATGTTCCCAAAACCACAAGGTCAACCAGACTTCAAATCAACTCCACTTTGTCGTAGTCTCAGTCCATCAGACTGTGACAGAAAACCCACTGCCACCAGCGCCTCTGTTTTATATCTCTGCAACAGTAGGTCTCAAAGCATAACGTGGCATGGAAACAACAAGATCGAACTCCAAGCAGCAGCATGAGTGACTTTGCTTTTACCTGAAACCAGGATAATTAAAGTAGGAGGTAGTACCAAGGAGAAGAGAGCAAGCCTGCTGAACCACTGTTGTGTTTTTACACTTTATCTCTTGGCTTGCGGTTTACAGGTTAGAGGGCAAGAGCTGTCTGCAACAGCTGGGTTTACAGTGAACAATCCACATAATTACTTGGATCCCCATTAGACCAGAGTCCCATCAAACTAGCTTTATTGTTACCACTTCTGATCTCTGCACAATGTCAGCAAGAGAAGCCTTTCCATTCTCCAGCAGGATATCTCAGCCCTTTGCTCCCTCTCACATGAAAAAAGCGGCGCTACACAACCCCAATATCAAAGGAGTCAAATTCCTGATGGTTAATACCCAGGAACGAGCAGTGCTCTCCCCTGCCCACCCTAGGAGCCTACCCCTCTTCCCAACCCAGAGTCCCACCCTGAGAGCAGCAGCAGAGACAGAGATACTGCAATAACAGTTAAGTGCTGTGGCCAGAGCCGACGAGCAATTTTCCATTTTTTTCCCCACCAGAAAAAAACCCACAAATCCTCTTTTATGCTTTCAGTTCACGAAACGCTCGTCTCAAAACTAAACTGGTAAGGGAGAGAGCATCCCCAGTGTTTAGCTCTGCAGACCATGCAGTCCCCGCCAGGCAAGCATAGGTGCTCAAGGCCGGAGTTCTGTGCAGGATCACACCTCAGATACAGGGCAGACAATTAACAACAGTGGAAACAAGGTTTAGAGCCAAACAGCTCTGCTTACCTCACGTTTAATTTACGCTCTTCATCACTGCCAACCTCCAGCTGAGGGGAGAAAAGAAGGATACAGAGAAAGTTACATGCTGGTTGTTTCCATACTACAACTTTAAAAAATTCCCCGTGCTTTTTAAAACCGTCCCTGCACTAACAGATTTTGGGTGGTTGTCTTCCGCAGGGTTTTTCTTTCTGGTGCCAGGGATAAATGAGACTCCCTGGCCATATATGCCATCAGCACCCGGTGCCGGGTGACAAAGGGGCTCACAGGGATTTTAAAGCTATTAGGTCCTAATCCTGCAAGCTGGTCCTGGAGCACAGACCGGTTTGAAGATCGCCAACCTCGACGTCACCAAGAGTGCACACACATCGCTCCCACTGAGTGCACGCGTGAGGGCAGAACCTGTCCCGAGCACAGGCTGCTAACGAAGAGCTGGGCACAAATTAATGCTGTAATTCAGGGTGTGCAGCGACAGCACAAGTGCCCTCCAGCGGATGCAGCCATAACTGCCCAGCTGGGACCACCCCAGCCCCCAGCACCTGAACCCCAACCTGGCACTGATGTGCAGCTCCACCACACACACCGGCGGGGACCCTCCGCCATCTCTGAGCTGCTGCCTCGCCAACCAGGCCACCTCCACACCTGGATGCCAGCAGAAGACAGGTCCCGAGGCTAGGACAATGCCCACCTGGTTGCTCAGTCATCAACAAGTCCTGTGCCTGCTGCCTTCCTGATAAGCACACTGCTTTGATGGCAGGCACGCATT
>VFFE01007998.1:741135-804473 GCA_008921705.1 Burhinus oedicnemus | reverse complement strand
GCCCGGCTCGGCTCGGCTCACCTCGCTGGTGCTGGCCGAGGAGGCGGCACTAGGGGTCGGCGAGCGCTGCAGCGTGACCAGCGCCATGGCGGCGGCGGGGCCCGGCTACAGCGGCGGCTTCGGGGCGCCGGCCGCCTCCACCGCCCCGGCGGCTGCGCAGCCCGCCCGGCCGCCGCGCTGCGGGGAGGGGCCAGGGCGCTGCGGCGGCGGGGCCAGGGCGCTGCGGCGGCGGGGGCGGCCCCGGGGCGGGGCGGGACGGGAGCGGGCGGTGCTTTCCCGGGGCCAGCCGGCCCGGCCAGGACCCCCGCGCTGCGCCGGGCTGGGCGAGGCGGCCCACGGGCCACCCCCACCCCCACGGGAGGGGGGGTCCAGCCCGTCCCCACCGGGGGGGTCACGGTCCCCATCACCCCAAAAAGTGTCGGTAGGGTCTGAGCGTCGCCCCTAAAGCACCCGAAGGGGCTGCGGGGCGCAGCAGCCCGGAGCATCCCTCAAACCCGACAGAAGAAAGTGCGAGGGGTCAGCGGTGCCAAAAGCAAGAGGCAGACGAGTAATGGAGTAATTAGCATAAGAGGCTTTGCTGGTTGTATGTAAAGCCCTTAATAATTCAGGCCGTTGGGTGACCGCCTTTCCCCCTGCCACGCTGCAAAGGGGAGCCATGCAAAACCACCCTGGGGTCCGAGGGGCTGGATGCCCGGGGCTTGGACAGCATCTGCCCCAGGGGATTTCTCCTGGCAGCATCCCTGGAGGATGTGACCATGGGACGGCACACGTGGCAGATGACCTCCTCCTTCGTGGCATCCAGAGTGGCATCCCGAGCCGTGGCTTTGCCAGCTGCCACCCTCGGGAGCCGGCTGGGCGGCCTGGATGGGGTCGGTCGCTCACTGGTGCTGCTGCTCCTGCCCGGCGGCAGCGGGAGGCAGGACGGCAGCCCCCGAAATGATGCTTGGGTTTGGAAATATATGCGAGCGGTGCCCCACTACCAAAGCATTAAAGGTACCAGGTGCTTAAACCCTATGAGCCCACGGACTTAACCCTCCCGGGCCATCCCTGTTGACCCCTCGGGGTAAAGCATTCTTCTGCCCCGGGCAGCGTACGCCTGCCCGTGCCTTTCCTCTGCCTTTTGTGGGACCGAATTCCCATTGCCTGTGGTGGGTCATGCTGCGTGGCTGAAACCCTGGGCCCAGGACACCAGCAACGCGTCTGCAAGCTGACTGTGCAGGAGATTGGCTCCCATTTCTTTTATCCTCATTGCATCTCTTATAAAAGCTTTAGGCACAGTAAAATCCCTCATTGTAGCAACTCCGACCAAGCACCACCGGTGCTTCCAGGGCTGCCTCTGCTTCTGGTAATGGTATCCACACAGACAGAAACCTGGTTTTTCAGCCCAGAACTCGAAGCTGTGGGTTTTGCGAAGGGAGAAGCAGCTTAGAAATGACAAATGAAGCCATCTGACCCCTGAGAGGGGGAAGGTGGGTGGCACAGCTCCTGGGGTCTATCAGGAGGGAAGCAATGCCGTTTCTCTCTTACCATGCAAAAATCAACACCAAAGCATCCAATTTTCCCAGATCCTGCAGGAATCTGGTGGCTGGGGAGTCCCATCCCTGCATCCCCATCAGCCAGGATCCGTCATTGGGGCAGCAAACAGTCACCATGGTGACAAGTGTCAATGATGGCATTTTGCCACAGACCGTGGTGACCCCGTTTTCCTTTCAGAGGAGCGACTCTGGGGCCGGCTGCCAGCCATGCACGGGGTCTGGCGTGGGGAACTCCACCTCCCCGCGTCCAGAGCACAGACTTTGGCCCCATTGCCCAGGGGCAGGCTGTGATCCCGCTGCCCTTGGCACTTAGACCTTGCACTGCGGGCGGTTTGCTGGGCTGTAAACAAGCTACCCTGAGAAGGTGGCTCTGTCGAAGTCTCTGAAAACTGCAGTTGCTGCTCTGAGGACCACACATTCTGCAGGTAAGCTGGTGAAAAACATGTTTCTGTTATTTATTGACCAGTGAGGCAGATACCTCTGGGCTGCAGGGGCAGCCCAGGCACGTCCCTGCGGCTGCAGGTAGAGGAGGCAGCCCCGGTTCCTGCTGGCCGCAGGTTATAAAACCACAGCAGATGGGAAGCAGCACAGCTCTCCCGCTGCCGTTGGTGCTTCGCCATTCCAATGACTCATCCCTCCATCCCAGCAAATGTCAGTCCCCCTGTGGGCTGCCTTTCACAGCAGAGATGCTGCACTTCACCTTATCCAAATAAAACTATGGGCTAGAATTTACTCATGCTGCCCAGAACTGGGTTTGGTGTGCTGCTGGCGTCCATCCCCCTACCCACACACTGGTGGCTGAGCATCCAGCGATGTGACCCAGGCCGAGGTGATCCACAGCATTGTACCCCCAGCCCTTCCTTGAATCGGTCCTTTGCTGCTCTCTGCCCAGACGGTGACCACAGGGCTTTTTCCAGGCTGCAAGGCAGGAAAGGTCCATCAAGAGGGGAGGGTCAGGGGACCGAGGCGGGCTGCAGACCCTCTTTACAGCTGGTGTTTACAAACAGTGGTTCTCCCAGCCGGTGCCGGGAAAGGGTTTGGGGTGGTGGCACAGTCGCCCTCACGTGCAGGCAGCCCTGAGGCCGACAGCAGCGTGAGGAGCCGTCCTTGCATTTATCTCACCTGGCATTCCTCCCTGGAAAACACCCGCTGTTTCCCATTTCTTTTGTCTGTGCCCACCTCTGTCTCCAGCCCGTGCCAGGAACTGGGGAGAATTAGGAGCACCCTGGAGTGGGGCTGGGTCTCTGGGTATGGAGGGCTTATGCCATCCCGTGGGAGACGGTGCGAGTCGGTGGGTTCACCCACCTCTCCCTGGCTGCTCACCCTCGGTGCGCTGGCTGCTGGAAGGGAGAGAGAGGAGGACGGCGATGGCTGTGCCGCTCTGCCCTGCCCTGCCGCAGGGCGTGAAGCAACCATGGCTCTTTCTGCCAGGCAGAGGAATGTGGCCACAGGCAGCTGAGCTGCTCCGCTCACTGGCAGCTACAGCACGCCCAAGGGTAGAGCCAAGGATGCCACCCCGAGTACAAGGGCTGTGAGCAATGGAGAAAGGTTGCCCTGCCAGTGTGGCAAACGACACTCCCTCAGCCGTGATTTCAGTGCCTGGTCAGTGCAGGCTGCTGTCGAAGAGGACTTTGGAGGCTTTACAAGAAATGCACACAAAAGGCACCAAACTGCATCTCACCCCCTGCCCTGCAGCCCAGCTCCGCTCCAGCAGCAGAGCCGAGGGCAGGGCAGGTCCTGCAGGAGCCTATGCCCTCCCTCTCGGGAATCCCCGGCTTGTCCAAGCAGCTCCCCAACACCAGCACTGCCCTTCAAGTGTTTCCCCCCCTGCAGAAAACCAGAGCCATGCGTGTGGCCATCATCGGGGCCGGGGTGATCGGTCTCTCCACCGCCTTGTGCATCCACGAGCAGTACCACAGCCTGGTGCCCTCCCTGGAGATGGAGGTCTACGCAGACCGCTACACGCCCCACACCACCAGCGACGGGGCGGCCGGCTTGTGGCAGCCCTACCTGAGCGACCACGGCAACCTGCAGGAGACGTAAGTGAGGAGCAGGAGAAGGCTGGTGTCACGTCCCCCCCGGCGTGCCCATCGATGCACAAGGGGCCGAGCTGCCCAGGCACAGCTCCATGTGGCTGGCAGAGCCACCGCTCTCCTGTTTTCATCGCAGGCTCTGGAATAAAGAGACGTTTGATTACCTCCTCGGGCACCTGGGCTCACCGGCAGCGAAGGAAATGGGACTTTTCCTAATTTCTGGTTACAACCTGTTTACGCAGCCGGTGCCGGTAAGGAGCAAGTCACAGCCAGGGCTGGGAAGGGCTCCAGCTTGGAGACTGCCTGGGGGCGGGCAGGATTGTACTTCTTCCCAGACGATGTTCTGAATGCTTCTAAATCCTTCCAAGTTTGTCTTGTGACAGTTTGCCTGGGACTCGGTGTTTTCTGTGCCCCCAGTGCAATATTGGTACGAAGTAAGGGCTGAGTCCTCCGAAGGTGGGAGCCAGCAGAGCCTCGCCGGCTGTGCTGTGCTGCAGCTACACGCCTGCCCGCGCTCCTTTGGGAAGGGCTGTGCAGTGAGGATGTGTGTTGCCCGTGGCTTCTGTCCCACGGTCGCATGGCAATTTGGGTTCATTAATGAGCTTGGACCTTTTTCCCTGTTGCAGGACCCGTCTTGGAAGAACATTGTCCTGGGATTCAGGAACTTGACGCCAAAAGAGCTTGAACTCTTTCCTGGTTACAGGTATTTTTCAGTCTGTTCCCCAGAGAGCCACTGATGTGCTTTCCCCCCACCGAGGCATGTAAGGTATGGCTGGATGGTCTCAGGCACCTCCCTGTTGAAGGGCAGCGAGGATGAGAAACTGCAGGTGCAGAAGTGGCCTTGCTTCATTACAGCTGCTTCCCTTAAAATAAGTAGGAAATGCTTCAAAACACCAAACAAAAGTAGCAGCCTAGCATATAAACCATTCCAGCCCCTCTCTTACTTCACCAGATATTGCCAAACTGGGGGAAGAAAATCAGCAAGAAAGTGTTTTATGCTGTAAACCGAAGGAAAAAATCATGCGCTTGTTGTGCAAGGGGGAATTGGGGTCCTGGAGCTGCAGCGGCTGTTGGGAGCGCCAGGGCAGGAGGTGGCTGCTCTTCTAAAGCTGCTGTGGGTCCTTAGGGCTTCTTCTCCTCGTCTGGTTTCAGCTACGGCTGGTTCAACACGGCGCTGATGCTGGAGTGCAGGAGCTATCTGCCGTGGCTCACCAACAGGTGAGTGCAGAGCTGCCATGGCGCTGGGGCTGGGGCTGTGCCGGTGCGGGAGGGCTGCTGCTCCCCCCGATTGCCCTGGCTGGCAGGACATGGGAGGCAGGTGTGGATTTTTATCCTGCACATCAGGTGTTGCCCCGGATCCTTCTCTAATGCCAAATTGGCGGCTGAGTTTAGGCGGCACTGATTTTAGGTGGCCGCCCCATGTCCTGCTGCACCTCTGACCTGCTCAGCTTGAAAATGCTGGTGCTGGTGGCTTCCACGTGACAGCACCCACAGGGGACCTGAGCATCCTCCCCTGCTCTCAGCAGCCCTCACCCTGTGCCCTGCAGCACCGCAGGGGCGAGGGCATGGCGGGATGAGCTGAAGGAGAGGGAAGACAGGGATGCGTCCCTGGGAAGCAGGGAAAAGGGTCTGGAATTCCTGCTTGTTGCCCCAGTGGGTAAGAGACTCCCCAGTGTAATAGTTAGCCCAGGAGTGTATTTCCTCATGACAAAAATGAAAGTAATGGGATAGTTCGATCTGCATCTGAGTGCTTTTAGCTATGGGAGTTTTGGGGGCTTGGTTTTGTTCTTGTTATTTCCAATGTGGAGCGAGTGCCCCATCCACAGCAGAAAGCCTGGGCTCTGCTGCAGGGCTTAGCAGGACTGATCACCCTCGGTAGCTCTGGGCCGTTAGGGAAATGAGCTAATGGCTGGAGACCCTCAGGAACCACCGAGAAGACCACGGATGTTTATTAGAAGGAGCAACAAGCCATCCCTACTCTGGGTATCAATTACAGGCACTAATTTGAACGCTACATTTGCTTTTAATTTGCTGGTAAGAAATGAACTTGTTCTTCCTAGATTAACACAGAGAGGAGTGAAGTTTTTCCATAAGAAGGTTGAATCTTTCCAGGAGGTAAGTGGTGCTGTCGAGCTGGGGCAGAGTGGGCATGGCCCCATCCTGGCATGGAGAAGCAGCCTCCAGAGGGCACGTGCTGCTCCGGGATCTCCCTTGGCACAGCCAGGACAGGGGACAGCAGCAAGACTATGCCAAGATCTAGGAAACAGATTCTACCAGGAAAGAGAAAGGCTCTTGGGCATCAAGACATGGCCAAGAGGGGACGGGGTAGCGCATTTGGCCGGTTTTGAGCAAAGATGGAGCCAAGCAGCGGCAGCACGGCTTTCCCTTAAACTGCAATCATTCTCCTTGCCTGCACACATGGGGTCTCTGCGGGAGCCGTGCCGGGGTAGCTGTGCCCTGAATCCGGCCCTTATGGTTTATTCATTACCAGACTGTTGGACCAAATACTTGGCTTGGCTTTGATGCAGGAATCTCGTGCCCCTCATGGGTAGCGTCGTTGTGTGTGTGCTGCTCACCGTGCTGCGTCTGTCTCTCTTTAGATGTTTGCCCAGGGCGTGGATGTTGTAATAAACTGCACTGGGATGCGTGCGGGGGAGCTGCAGCCTGACCCGGAGCTACAGCCCGGACGTGGACAGATCATAAAGGTGAGGTGGGTGCAGGGCTTGTGTCCCCCCTCTGTTTTCTGGAGGAGCCATTTGTTAACCATGAGGTGTACCTATGCCCTCTTGTGCAAATCATGGGTTTGTGGGCTGGACCCACACTGGGATCAGGTCCTGATTCTCTGGAAATGTTGGTCATGTAAAACCCTCATGTGCGTGGAGGCCAGAGCAAAAAACCTGTATCCCATTCCTGGTTCAGCCTTGGGAATGCCCGGAGTCTCCAGCCCCTGTCTTGGTCAGGTGAAGGTGCGGGAGGCCAGAGGCATAATGCTAATAATAGAAAGACATAAAATCCTTGGGAGAAGAGGATGATTATTTGGAGAAACAAAGACTCATGCTAGGTAGGAAGCTCCTCTGCTTGCCTACCTGCCCTCCTGTCTCCCTGTCTCCCCACGGCAGCACAGGGAAGCCAGCGCCGCTGTGTGCATAGAGCCTGAGCAGAGGGGAGGGAACCACGTGCAGACCCCAGTGGCCACGCTCGCCGAGCTGCCCACGTCCCTCCCACTGCCTCCCCGAGCTGGGGACCCTGCTCTCCTGCTCTCCCTGACCCTTTTCCCTTCATCTCCCAGGTCCTGGCCCCATGGGTGAAGCATTTCATCATCACTCACGACATCGAATCTGGTGTCTACAACTCGCCGTACGTCATACCAGGGTAGGTGACAGTGGGCGAGGCAGGGTCTGGCCAGTGTTAGCGATGCTCTGCCGTCAGCGCTCCTAAAGCACCGGCTCGGACGTGGGTCCCTGCTGCCATCTGCCCTGCAGCAGCCTTGTTGCAGCAACCCAGGCCTGGGTCGGTACCCAGCCTGATGATGCTTTTATTTGCTGCGTGGGAGGAGAGCAGAAGGACGCGGGCAGGCAAAGCGAGGGAGCTCCCACAGTCGGCACAGAGAGTGACCCCGGCTTGGCACTCGGACGCAGGGGGGGTCCAGGCTGGTCCTGGGCTCCTGGGATCTCAGATCAGGCAACACCATAGGGCTTCAATGTCCCTGGTCCTCTCCTTTTCCAAGGAGCAAATCCCACCAAAGCAAAAAGCCAGTCCTGGCCAGGTCCTCAAAAGAGCCAAACACTGACAGCGGGGCAAGCATTTTGGGAGAGATCTTTTGTTTTCACCTTTTTACCCAGTCCTTTTGTCAACAGTGTTGACAAAACTGCTGTACAGCAGCTTATCATGGGGAAAGGCTCTTCTGAGTCATGCTCCCATTAAAACCAGTGGCTGGAATCCTTTTTACTTTAATAAAAGCCTACCCTAAAAAACTCAGCCTTCCCCGCACTGTAACCCTGAGCTGTTGGTGAGACGTCTCCTGAGGGCATCCCATTTGTTTTAGCACCCACGCGGGGCTCCCTGCCACCTCCCTGCAGGAACTGAGAAGGAGTCCCAGGAGAAAACCTTATTTCTGTGTCCCCATAGGGATGAGAAGGGCTGAAACAAGATCCTGGCCCCAAAAGCACCATCTCCCGAGCTCAGCGAGCGGCAGAGTCCCGCTTCCAGCACTTATCTTGCATTTTCCACCAGCAGCTTTCTTAGGGGAGCTGGGATCTATTTGAGACAGCAGCGTATACCTGTACCCAGGGAGCTAAATTGCAGGATAAATACATGTCAGCTGTTCATCCCGCCTCTGTTTCCTCCTGAGAGCAGCCATCTACCCCGCGCTGGCAATGAAGAGGCTTTTTTAAGCTGTAACTTGAATGCTGCATTTCTGGCACTTCCCGTTGCGCTAATATTTCAGGATTAGGCAATAAGCCATTATGTAAATAGGAACTTTGAATGCTCTCTGCCCCCAGGCAAAGTATTCCAAGCGATTTCTGATCACAGTCCCAGCTACATATGAATTTCTCTCCTTGTGTTTATTTTAGCTTGAGCTGTCATAGCTGGGCACCAGGCTGGCTCCCAAAGGAAGCAGCCGGGTCCAGCACTCACGCATGGGGGACACCTCTTCCCTGCTGGAGAGCTCAGCCCCGGGGGCTCCCCCCCTGCACGCCCCGGCATTCAGCCCTCTTGTCTTTGTGCTTCCCAGAGCTCATGCAAGGTTGTAGAAGGGTCCAGCAGGTACAGACACCCCCAGCTCCCCCAGCCTTGACCTGCCCCTTGTCATCTGTTAATCCACAGGAGTTTTGGAGCGGCAGCAACAGAAATCTGCTTCTTTGTGTTCCCCACTGCAGGCATCCCGTTCCTTCCAATGCTCTTCCCCAGCTAGGCAGGAGCAGACCTGTTTGATAGAAGATGAAATTAGCTGTTTGGTTTGCCCAGGCCAAGGGCCTTTGGGGTGCCGATAGTATTTAACGAATGACTTGCTCATGAGCAGAGATGCGGGCACTGCTCTCCTGCCTCCTTGACGTGAGAGTCTCTCCAGCAGGAATATGTTGCAGGCTCAGGGTGTAGCAGGATCCATACATCACACACACGCAGAGTCCCTCCACGTGATGGCCCAGCAAGGGACGGCTGGGGACGCTCACCACCATTTATCTCCTTCGGCTTTTGGTGCAGGAGTGAGTTCACGGTTTTGGGAGGGATCTATCAGCATGGTAACTGGAATGAAGAAAACAGCGCCCAGGATCACAAAACCATCTGGGAGAACTGCTGCAGGCTGCTCCCTGCTCTCCAGGTGGGTGACTCCAGCCGAATGCCCACTGCCAGGGCACGGGATGAGGCACCCACGGGGAGGGAGGGGGCACAGAGAGCCTGGGTGCTCCGGCGCAGCTGAGGCCGCCAGGGAAAGATGCTGAGGGCAAGCCACAAAATCTGAATTTTTATAAGCGGAACATGCGGCGCCTGCCTTCAGCAGGCCAAGAGAGCTGCAGAGCGACCATTGCTTGTGCAGTGTCAGCCACCACGATGAGAAACACGCCCACGATGGGTGAAGTGTGCACATGGAGTAACCCCAGGCAGCACGTAGCACTCGGCAAGAGGGTGAAACACGAGGTGGTGGCACGACTCGGTGTTTGCCTGTGCCTGGCAGTGTTCATCATGCCCATCTCAGGCTCTGTACACCCGGCTGATCGACAGGCAGGGGCTGGGGCTGGCACTACTTTTGAGACAAGGTTTGTAGGAAAAAGTAATTACTCATATAGCTGGTTAAAAATGAGAACAAAAGCTTTGGGAGGTCCCAGCCCTTTGGTCATGGTGCATGTCCCCCCCACACACACCTTTTGGCACTGCTGCATTAGAGAAAGGCTGGCGTGTGGTGGAGCTGGTTTGTGTCGACTCCTGACACTGCCGTTGTGCCCGGGGTTAGCAGGAAAGGCAGCGCAGGGCTTTGGCACAGTGGTTTGCCTCCCCAGCTCTGCTGCAGACTGGCAATGTGTGGGCTGTGATCTGAAATTGTTCTGCCCAGTTGCCCATTGCAGCATCACAGGAGCCAGTGCAGCAGTGGGGATGAGGGAGCCTCTGTCCCCACTCATTGTAAGAGCCCTCATCTCACTTAGTGCCGTGACGTTTGGCCGCTGTAATTCAGAGAGATGCTGTGCAGGTGCTGATGTGCTTTTGCTTTCAGAAAGCAAAGATCGTACAGGAGTGGAGCGGCTTGAGACCAGCGCGCCCCCGTGTTCGCTTGGAGCGGGAGACCATCCGCCGGGGGCATTTCCAGGCAGAGGTACCGTGCAGAGCCCCCAGATGCCGAGTGCCAGCAGCCACCGCACTAACTGTGCGTAAGTCACTGCCACCTTGGCAGTGCAGCACCAACATCCAGCTAATGCTGGTGCTCTTCAGCCCACAGCCGCACTGCCCCACATTCGTCGGTCCTCGCTCTGTCTCCCCTCTAATAATCAGTGAATCTTTAAGCCAATTTCGGCTCAGTGTCAGAGATAAGTGTTGAAGACATTAAGTTTGGTTGGATTTTATGGGGAGAGCGGGCAGGGAGCGCTCCTGCCAAAGGAAAACCCACAGCTGGAGCTTAGTCCTTAGTAGACACCAAAAAACACATACAGGAGAAAAAATCCCAGGCACCAAACCCCATGGGCTCTGCTGCTCTCCGAACCACATGAGGCACTTGTGAACCATGTTTCAGTGTCAGCATTTAAAGTAGTGGGGTTTTCTGTTGGGAGCCTGTAAGTTTACAGCCCTTGTGCTCGCGAACTTTGTGTCTCCCTTTAATAAAACCCAAGACGCAGTTTTTAATAAACTGCTCATGGCCTCCAGCATTCACACCGGGTTGTTGGTGCACAAGATTGGACTTACTGAGATTTCTTCCAGTTCAAAGCTCGGCAGCAGCACGGAATGAAACATGGTGAAGGCACTGAGGGACGCTGGTGGGGCTGCGCCTGCCGTGGGGCTCTGAAAAATTCAGCTGCCTCTGTGTAGGTAAAGCTGGGTGCCTAGTGTAAAACTTCCCCAGGGCAATGGCTCTTTGAAGTGCCTTACATCGCTAAGATATCTTTTAAGAGAAAGGAGACCGGGGATGGCATGAGTTTCAGTGTGCCATCTGTTCTGGGACCCTCAGCACAGCACCTTTTCATGTAGGACCACATCACTGCTCAGCGCTGTTGCCTGAACACTCGTCAGCAGACCTGCAGAGGGAATCCTTGATTCGATTGCGTGCGTATGTCTCTGTGCAGCTTAGAAGAAGAGCTTAAAGCTCCAAAGGGGATGGCGACTGCAAGATGTAATTAAATGTAATGAAAATATATTCAATTTTCAGCTGGAGAGCCTTGGAAAGAAATTGGTATATTTAGGCAAAGCCCAGAGCATGGTTCAAAGCAATGCTGTGTTTGAATTAATTCATGGATCGCTCTGTTCCTTTATCAGCACACCGTATCTGCGCCGCCTTGGCACAGGAGAGGTGTAGCTATTGACCCCAGCGATGAGTCAGGGCTCCTGCTGAAGCAAAGTGATTTACCTTGGCAGGAACAAACACTAGGTAGGATGTGACACACGCTCTGAGGACCGCGGCCACGAGCCCTGCTGCTGCGTTTCGGGCTGGCTGGAGCAGCGGGTGCGGAGGATGCTCCGGGGCCCCGCTGAACCACATAGAGTTTCTCCTGCCCCTCCAGCGGGTTTTGGAGGGAGGGAAGCAGCAGTGGGTCACTGAGCTGTGCACCAGGAGCTCCCAGATCGAAGGGTCGATTCAAAGCCACTAAGGACATTCCCAGCCACTATTGTGGCTCCTTGCTGCCCCTAGTCCCAGAGAGCTCCAGCGCAGCTTTCCCAGCACTGATCCCTTCACTTCTTTTCCAGGTGATACACAACTATGGCCACGGCGGGTTCGGGATCACCATCCACTGGGGCTGTGCCATGGCAGCAGCCAGGCTTTTTGGGAGCATCCTCCAGGAGAAGAAGCTGGCCAGCCCTCCGCAGCCCCGCTTGTGAGTTGCCTGCTCACTCGGGATTATCGTGACAGACGTAGCTTAGAAATCACAGCAGAAAGATGCAAATAACACAGTGATACACGTGGGCCGTTCAGCCCTCCCCCCAGCTCCAACACCGGTTCGTAGTGTCTCGTTTTCAGGTTACTGCCAGTTCTGTCGCTGCCACTTCCTCCACCCTGGCCTTGCACAACCTGCCTAAAGGAAGTGCTTTAAATTATGAACTAATTATCCGTGACAAAGTCCACTTCTGGGGATCAGTCTGCAAAGGGCAGGCGAGGTTCAGCTGAAATCTTGACAGTCCTGCAGTTCATCTGCACGATGGGACAAGATCTGAAACTGAGCCCATGCCACCTGAGGTCTTCACCGACTGCTCCGACACCCAGCATGTAATTAGATTTGCAAGCTTCCCCCAGGAGGCAAAAGCTCCTTAGTTGGAAGAAGCTCTGCAGCTCCCAGGGAAGTAACAACAGCTCTAAAAGCATGTGCTTCAGTGACAATTACGTGCTTACACTCATGCCAGGACAAAGCATGGGTCTACAGCACCTGGTTAGTGTATCTGGCAATAGACAGCAGCGGTTGCCTAAAATGGGCTTTCCAAATGATGTTTTTAGCAACAAAAGCAACGTGTTCCAGCCCTGTGTACCAGCCAGACTTTATATATAGCAGAGAGCATACGCAAAATAGCTGTTCTCGTCCCTAAAACTCCCACGGGCCCTCCAGTTTCTCATTTCCTGCAGCCGTGAGACATGGCTGGAGCAGCAGCTGTGAGAGAGGAGCTGGCTCAGGGTAGGTTCTGCCTCCCGAAGGAGTTGGGGACAGCTCCCAGGAGGGTGTGACTTTTCGGGGGCGTTCAGTGCCACTGCTAGGGACCCAATGCACTGTTCTGAAGATACAGTTTGGCCAATTTTTCCATGCCACTTGTCTTTCCCGCTGTAAAAACCATCACAGACAAGGTACTGAATGGTCAAGAAGCATTAGCCTCAAATCACAAGGTTGTCCCAAGCCCAGTGCCTGGCTCGCTCTCCTTCGCAGGTAAGCCAACTGTTTCTTACTCATCTGTGATGCAGCTCCTCTCTCCCTCTGACTCCATGTGCCAGAAATAGCTCATCAGCCTGATTTGCGATGTACCAGGCAGCTGCACCTAGTGAATGAGAGATGCTGCAATGCAGCTGGGCTCGTTTTACCTCCTGGGCGCCTGGATTTAAAACAGTCCCACAAAAAATGCGCGCTTCCTGGCCACAGCCTGGCACCAGTTGCTCCCTGTCGAAGCACCTGTCTCCTGCCGTGCTGCTTCGGTTTCACCGAAGGAAAAGACAAACTTGTGAAGGCTTTGTAGGAAGTGATGGGCAGACAGTGCTGCTGGAGATGGGCCATGCACACGAGATCTGCTGCCTCGTGGGAGCATGTGAGTCTTGTCTCATTTTCGGCAGCGCGATGGAGGTTACTGTGCCAGCACAGCCGTGGCCCCAGGAGACCTTCCAGCAACCTCATTTTCCACTGCACACTGTGTGACCATTGTGTACTTCTCCAGCTTACACACCCTGAGCAGTCAGAAAGCTCTGACGAGCTTTGCTGAGTGCATCTGCTAATTGTCTGCCCTTTTACCAAAGCAGCAATGGTTTCTCTCACCGTGTCAGAATTTCTCAGCGGCTGCTGCCCTGTCCCCTTTTCCTTCCTCTCTTCCTTTTGTAAAGGTGCGAGCCGGTTGTGCTTGCTTCTGCTATGACACCTGCATTGCTGGCAAAGTGACATTGCGTGGGAATTCTCATGCCTGCGGCACTCGAGTCCAAGGCAACAACTTGCTGTCGAAGGCACCGACGAGAGCAGGTGCTCAGTTCCTCTGGCTGCCATTCTGGCCTAACACCGGTGTTCCTCACACCCCTGCAGAGCATAAAACACCTTACGATAACTGCGGTCATTTGTGCTTTCTGTTTGTCGCTCAGCTGTGGAACACAGTCACTTAGGCCAGCCCTGTCCAGCTGCCACCACAGCGGAGGTGACGGGAAGCTCTGTTAGCTGCTGTGGGGTTACGGCCTGGGTTAGGGCAGACCGGGGTCCGTCCTCAGAAGGCAGCGGAGCGTGGGGTGCGTTAAAGAGCCTGCTGCTGTCTGGTAGCTGAGGCACCTCCGCAGCGTGCTTGAAAACCAAAGGGAGACATAGGAAAATTAGGAGCCCCTGTCACGTCCAGTCTGCCTGTCAAAAGGGTTTCCCATTTTATCTGGCAGGTCACCTGATAGACTGCAGCCACATTCAAAGGGGTACAATCAAGAAAAAGGATGGAAAAAAGAAAACAATAGCTGGAGAAAATTTACCATTGATTAATGCTAAACCTAATGGTCTGTGACATCACTTCAGGAGAAGCCATTCAGTGAAATAGCATCCACTCGACTTCACTTATTCCAAATATGAGATATTAAGGACCATATTCTCCTCCCATTTCCACTGCTGTAAATCCAAACCCACCTACCCGATTTCAGAAGAGCTACCCTGGCTAGCAGGGGTGTAACAAATCATTGTATAGTTTGCAATAAGCAGTTGATTCTTCTGATCTTACAGCCTATAGGAGCAGCTGTCCTGTGATTTCACACAGCCTTTTAGAAAACAAACAGAAATTATTAGAGGAGTAATTTTATTTGCAGTCTAATTTTGCTTATTTTCTAAAAGGCCAAAATTTAATATGTGAGCACAGTAAAGGTAATACTCAAAGATCTCGTGTGTGATGCTTTCTGTTCTTAATGATGGCCCAGAAAGGGCCTCAAATGCTAATTCCATAGAAACATTCCAGTAGATCACCATTCCACCTCTCGCCACACGTTTTTCCTGAACACTTCCTGCTGCAGGAGGAAGAGCCGTCATTTCAGATTCCGAGGAAACAAATGAACCTGAAACACGATTGTGTGAAATTACGTGGTTGCCTGCGTGTTGTTGCTAATAGCCCCTGGCCCAGTAAGAACTCATATTCCTGTACAGAAACGCTTGGGACACTCTCACGTAGCTCAGCTGATCGCTCCGTCTTGAGCCTACAGCGACAGGAAAGGTATTTTACTCTGTTGGCGGCACAGATGTAACACCGTGGGTCAGATGTAACACCGTGGGTCAGAAAAGTCATGAGACTGGAGTATACTTTTGCGGCACGGGTAAGGTAAAAGAGTCAGTGGGATGTCTGGACATACATTCTTGAGAAGCACAGAACGCCATCTCCAGCGGCCGGCATCAGCACATTTTACGAACTCACAGTTCTCAACAACGATTGCCTGTGACACAGAACAAAGCTGGAAATACATCAAGTATCAGTAAAGTTATCCTCTGTAAGCAAACAGCAGCTCTGGCATTTTGGAAAACAGAATGAGCTTTAGAAATGGCAGAAGATGCCAAAAAGTTCACAGAAAACACAGAAGAATGAATATTCTCCACAAGTATTGCTTCCGCGGTACAAATCCCTCCGTAGTTACCAACTGTTTTCATTCCCAGAAATAAGACTCTTCATCCCAGTGGACTGTCAACGGCTGCACAAGCTGTGAGAAGGAAGACGAATGCACGCTGAGATGAGAACACACTGTATTAGCATGCAAAGTATTTGCAGATCATTAGTCATTTTGACTCAGACATGAACAACCTTATGTTTGTAAATTACTGGACATCAAAATAAGAGTATCATTCAAAGGGCAGAGGAACACAGTCAGGGTTATGCACTTAATTATATTTTATAAAAAACAGATAGGTAAAAGAAAAGTTTACATCAAAAAGTAAATAAATAGAAGGAACTCTCCCCGCCCCAAGGTCCAGACACATGCTAAGCCACCTCCTCCCAAAATGCCTTTGTGATCTACGATCACATACTGCAGCATGAAAGGCATTGCTAGAAAATACCCATAGGCAAGAAGCAAAACTGACTGGGTTTTATTGTCCAAACTGAATTAAATGCAAAAAGCAACTAAAGGTCTTACGATAATTTTAAAAACATTTAGCTGTAGCTACCTGTGAGGTTACTTATAACGCAAACATGAATCCTGTGACTTTTCTTTATGACCAAATGCATAAAACACACACAAAATGAGTCAGATCTGCAAAGTGCTGAGCCCTTGCGTACCCAGCTGAGTCCACACAGCAGCACGTATTTCAAATCTCTGAACATCAAGACAAAAAAAACGGTAAAGTTACTGACCCTTCATAGAAGTCCCATAGAACAGCCAACGGCATTTTTACTGAAAAAACTATTTATTTGTTTAACATAAAATATCTAGTGTGGAATTAAACTATCCAATGTTGCATCAGTAACATAGGAACAAAAGGAGTATTTTACAACAAGCTTGATATACACAAAGTTTTTTAACATTAAAATGTGTCCAGCTTAGAAACTGTACATTCAAACACAGGAAAACATTCAATGTTCTTTCGGCAAGCATTTAGGAATAATAAATCATTCCATCAAAGCACACTTGGAGAATTATTTTTCCCACAACAGCTTTGCACATTAATATATTGGACAGTTAGCAAATCTCTGAATCCCACAATTCTGTTTGCTCTCAATTTTTATTCAAAATTATCTCACTTTGTTGTTTTAAATGAACTAGCTATATTAATTCCTTCATCAGTGAAAAATACTCGACAGTGTGTAAAACAATCTTTGGAAGCTTATTATATACATCAATGGTGTTACCATATTAACAAAATATGACTTGTGATTATTTATAGGCTATTATGTATCAACCCAAATGTTCTTCAGTTTTTCAGTGAACAATCTAAAATGTCCTTCCATTATTAATAATATGCAAGGACCTGCAAAACCTGAACTTCAGTTTCTTCAGCGCCCAATAGGCTCCTACTGGTTTCAGTGAGGTGGGATCAGCTGTGGCAGGCTCCTACCTGTCTTCCTCCGTTTAGCTGATCCAAAGCCCACAAATATCCATGGGAGATTCTCCCAGACTTCAGTGAGCTTTGGATCATGCTTTAGGCATCACTGTCTTTAAATCAAAGACCCAGAGTATGAAGTTGTCTCAGCAGGACCAATCTTGGCATTTACATCATTATATACATTTTCAATGCAGAATTCATAAAAAGTGAAAAGCAAAAATGCCTTCAATTTTCTTTTAATACTGTAAATGTCACAGGTTAAAAGTGAACTACTCAACAGCGTGAAAAGGTTTTGCATTACCTATAAATCTTTACCCAGGAAATATTTCATCTGAAATATATGTATGTGCAAATTTATGAGATACGTATACTTCACCTAAAACTCTCTGAATGCACACTTTGAAGGCCATTGCAATGCAGTCCTTTAAAACTGTTGAATATTGACTCAAAAAAATGAAGTGATATGTGAACGTTAACACTGGAAAAGCAGAATTTTAACTAAAGGTGCTCAGTAACAGACAAACTTAGCAGCTAGGCTGTAAGGTGGCATTCCTTCAGGCCACGGATGTCACACATTATTTTCATTCTCACTTCTAATGCAGGCTTACACACCACTTCATTCTCCTAGAGACCACCCAGTTTTGGGGTGTATCCCTAACTGGAAACACAGCTAATGGCAAGCCCACATGGCGAGAGACAAGGAAGCATCTGGATGTGTCCCCATCAGGTGTGGAGTGGCATGCTCTCAAGCACCTTCACCAGCAGGAGGAAGAAGATGGTAGTCAGAACTGTCCTTAAAGGGTGAACAGTCCACACTATGCAAAGGCAAAGTAGGTTTTCTAGGTCGCTGGTCACATGTGTGGTCTAATATCTGATCTAAACCCATCCAGGAACCGCTTCCTCACTGCCAACGTCCCATCCATCTCTTGCACATTGGGGACAGTCCAAGGGAAACAAGTCCATCTATCTCTACTTTGAGGCAGCACCGACCTACCCCAGTTGCATAGTGCATTCGGGAGAATTATCCAACTACAGCCTGACAGAAGGAGATGAAAACAAATTATTTGCACTGGTTGTCAGCGCCGTGAGAGCCCTGTCTGTTATTGGGGACTGACTGCAGCTTGAGCTTGCAGGAGATTGAGCACACAGGATACAGAGACAGCAGAGACAGAGAAAACCAAACCAGCACATGGCAACAGCCACTGGAATAGACAGCGTGTTTCTATGTCATCAGCCACATCTAAAGTGGGATCCCCTGTGAGCCGAATTGCACTTTCACACTACTGTGAAAAAGAAAAGTTGCATGTTTAGACCAACCGCTTCTGGAGTCTTTCATTGCAGTTACCATCATCGAGTGATAAATTAATGGACGGACATTTTGGTGCCTTGTCAAACTTTAACTTTTCCCAGCAGAAGATACCCACACACAGAATATCAATAACTGCTTTGGCCTTTTTTTATTAGTCTGAGTTTCCTCAGTTTCTTTAAGGAATTATCCACTTCTGATTTTCCTTCGGTGCTATAAACAAACAGCCTAACATGTCTTGGAGCATTATACTGCACTACAGTGCTGTAAAACCCTAAGTGAAAGCTGAACCCCAACTGTGTTCATTTGTATTGCACCCAAACATGGACTCAGTGACCTATTCTTGCCCCACAGAAACGGGGCCAGAAAAGAATACTTAAAATACTCTACTGTGCAAAAATTTGTTGCACGCTTACCTATGTTTACGTGAGACAACTGACCACACACACTATAAAAACGTATTGCTTCCCACAGCCTAGTGATTAGCATTTAGTCCATCTCACTTACATTTGGTTCTTTGCTCCATAGTCTGGAATCCTGAAAATAGACTGAGACATGGATGAGACATGTCTCAGCTTCCTTATGCATTTCCTCGCTGCACATCGACAGACTCTGAAATCTGACTTCCTGCATAGTGACAGATTTCAGAGAAACAAGACAAAACTTATCCTCACCTGAACTCTGTTACATTCTCTGACAAGAGCAGAATCATCAACCTCGAGGAGTGACATCTGAAGGAGTGAAGTTCCTCATCTAAGGATGACCGCAGTTCGGCTCTTCCCATGATTTGTGTTCGTTTACAACATGATGCCAGCTACATTCCTTTGTCACCAGCTTGACGATACAGACAGTGAACAATCAGCAGCTATCAAAAAGTTCTGCCCAGCTGTCGGGAGGCCAGCTTCTGTTGGGAGACACTTGAAAGCAGCTCCATCCAAACTTCCACATGCAGCTGTTCAGACTGAGGCATTTTTATCAGAGGCTTTGGCTACACCACCGCAAAAACATACTTAGGCAAATTGAGCAGAAACATACCTGGACCCATGCAGAAAACCACAGCGTGCATCTCCACACACAAAGAGACACCAGTACAGCTGAAGCAGTCTTCACCAAGCAACAGGCAGAGTGCTCAATGATTCTGGCAATGTTAGAAAAGTCAAATTCTGCTCCAAACCATGAGGATTTACATTTCTTATACAAGGTTCCATCTCTGCAACAAATACCACTCCTCACTGACTCAAGCTACCTGCCTTGGTTGGGAGAAACATTCAGAAAATCGTTTCCAAGCAATCAGTGCCTGTTAATTCTCAAGAAACAGAACCCATGAGCAAGGGAACTAGAAAGCATTGGCCGATTTGCCATTATCACATTTTGTTGTTGTTGATGGCTAAAAAGTGCGAGGCAGGCATCTAATTCATAAAACCTATTCTGTAGTGTATGGAATCCACCCTGTGCTATGCCAGGTACACAATAAATATTAATCTTTTGTTTTTAGGCATCAAGAGTACATTATTTTAATTACAGCTTATACTGAGTTGCATTCAGTTAGCTATTTGCTTGACACGGGACATTTTAAGCTGAACAGCTGACCATGCAAGCACAACAGACTTAAGAAAAACCCTTCCTGCTAAACTTCAAATGATATCTGGATCAAATGCCTCTCAATACAGAAGTAAAGTTTTTATGAGTGTGAGCAGAGAGCAGCAGAGACACAATTTGCTTAGGTTCAACCCAAAAGTTCCTGCAGTTTGACACATGACATTGGCAGTGACAGTATGGTCAGCTTTCTATGCTTCAGGGCTGGATTTTTTGTGAAAGAGATCTTGCTCTTATCATTCATTCTTTCAGCAGGTTTTCATGTCCCATCATTCCTGTGATCCGGAGTTTGACCTGGTGACCCCTGGGGAATGAGATCCTCTCCCAACCATCTCCTGTCCCCATTCTCTGTGGCTGGATTCCTGTAAGCCACGACCTTTTGTTTCAATGGGCAAGAAGCAGGAAGCCACAGCGGCCAGCAGGCAACATCCACTGTAAACCACCAGTGTTAAATAGACTGAAGATTCCAACATCACCTGCAGAAAGAAGGCAGAAAATACAGAATAGTACTCCTCAGCCTTATCACAGAAAGAAATATAAATACTGATGTAGTAGTAGAATTTTTAATTACAGTACTGGAAAAAATTTTTAACATGCACTGCTGCATAAATTCTTTCTTCAACGATGACACATAGCTATTGAAGACTGACAAAACAGTCTGGATTACAAGTGCCATGAGGTGCTGCCGCCCTTATGTATTAGACAGGAGTTAAGCAAATCACAAGTTTTCTACCTACCGCTCTGCAGAGCCACTGCTTCTGACAGAGTCTTCTGAGTCCTGTCCCTGTGGAGACTGCCTCCCCCAACCTCCCTGACTAGCTCTTCCCACATGCCCTTAAGGTTTGTATCCTCCAGGACCTCAGCCTGGGATCTCAAGAGAAAGGTGGCATTGCACCACACACAGAAATGCCTTGCCTCTCACAAATCCTATCTCCAGGTGGTGGCTTCCAAGGTGCCCTTACATCCATCCAGCAGCCTGCTTCTCAGTTATTTATCCCCCATCATACGGACCTCTGGAGCAAGAGGTAAATTCAGAGATGAACCTGAACTCTTCTCAACGAACAGGCAACAACAACTCTCCTTCAACACATCATGCACAGATTGCCCTTGGTTTGGCCCTGACAGCAGAAAAGCAGATTCTCCATCGCCTTCCTGTGCCTTCAGCCTCAGAAGGAGAAGGAATTTTACCTGTGCAATGAATGGGGTTATGAGGGCTCCCACTCTAGCCATTCCACTGCATGTTCCCAGGCCCAAAGCACGCGTGGCTGTTGGATAAACCTGTGAACAAAGCATCAGTCCATTAACCCTAGTGGGGAGTTCTCTTTCCTCTAGTCTCCTAAATCAATGGAAACTAATAACTGGTACTACAGCAAGTTCTGTTAGACAACGACAATGAAATCACCGACTCATATCTGGGGTAAGGTCCACTGTGAAGAGGCCAGAAAAATGACTTTCCCACCATGTTCTCACTCCCCTTAAATATTCTCATTACAAAAACAACCTCCTTACCTCAGGAGTGTAAACATAAGCAGCCTGAAATCCTCCTGAAATAAAAGCTCTTGCAATGAAGAGCAGCACAGTAAGAACATTTCTGTGAGAATAAAAAGGAGAGCAGTGTTTGGGATTGTTCTGTACAATCTGTTTGTTTAGCTTGGAGGCAAGTGCAATAAAAATGCTAAAGCGTTAGAACTATTTCTTTTGTTTTTTAATGAACCCTTTGTATTTTTTCTGGACCTTTAATATAACAATGATGCCAAACAATCTGCACTCCCACAATCACATCAGTTTTCTAAGTGTATTCATTCCAACTGACAGCTGTGGCCTATTGAAATAAGCAGTGAATGCCTAAGCTTATCTAAATAAGAAAAATATATTCCACGTTATGAATGGTGCTAACAAAAACACGGCACACATGAGAAGGAAATGAGGGTGCAGCTTTCCTGTTTAAAAGACATGAACGTACATACCAGCTGGATATTTGCAACTTCTTATTACAAGGTTTCTGTACTATAGGGTTTTTTACCGTGCCTGAAAAGGTTCAAATTCAGAGAGCTCTCCTCTGGCTGTTAGGTCATTTCCTTGTTCGTCAGCCCCAAGGTACAGACATTGTCACGTGCATGTGGCATGAAGGCCAGATGCAGTCAGAGGCAGACTCTCAGAGCTCAGCTGGAAATTTGGTACCGTTAAGATTCAAGGGCAGAGCTGCCAACTGACTTGTTCTTTGGAAGATCTGCATAAAGCACAAATACTGAACAATACCAAAATGTGAACCCAAGTTCTTTTGAATGTCAGGCCCCATGCAATGCCAGCATCAAGCTCCACCAGCCATACTGTATACAACTTCGAGGTTGTGTCAGTCTGTGTCCGCTACTTCTCTCGTAATTGTGCCATAGTACTTAGACCACCTAGAACCTATGACAAGTGAAGCAGTCAGAGCAGCTGAATGGGAGGCTTGGTTGTGAAGCACTGCCCTGGTACAGTCAGCCTGGGAAAACATAGGTAATGAATGGCAGAGAGCAGTACATGAACCAGCTACTGAGGCTCATGACACCAGATCTGACTTAAAAATTGTCCAAAGGTTACCTCCTACTCAGACATAAGCTCCTATTTTCGCCTTTGGATAGTTCTGTCCACAAGATTATAGTGAAGGATTTCTCCTCTCCTGCTTCTTTTAGTTTCCTTCCAAACTCTGGTGAGAAAACCTAACACCATCCTTAATTCTTTCTCCAGTTGAACACGACCATCTTATGACTTTTCAAACCACCACTTCCAGTTCTCCTGCCATAATCAAGAGAGAACATGGATGAATCAGGTATACCAGTTGTTCACTGTGTTTTACTTACCTTCCAACGCAGAGAAACAGCAGAAGACTGCAAAAGGAGAAGACAAAAAAGGACAGGGCCATGGTTTTCTTACGGCCTATCCGATCAATAATCCATAGCGTTACTAACACACCTGTAGAAGGAGACAAGTTGACTGTTGGGAATTGAGCAAAGGTGTAGACTGCAGCAGCTCGCTTTTAACACAGGCTGGGTTACTTAGATCTGAAATTTTGTTCTCTCTTTCTTTAAAATACTTTGCTGGCAGAGGCATCAGGCAGGGGTATAGAATGGATTGCACTAGCCATTGGTGCCACATAGAAACAGAAGCTCTGTGTCCCAGCTGGTGAGTCTTACTTCACGTTCACAGCCCCACTGGTCCACACATCCACATGCCCACACACTCAGGGGCTACACATCGACATAGGAGTGAGCAATCAGCTCTGACATCTGTTAACCACTGGCTATTGCAGTGGTTACCAACGTGAATGCTAAAAATGCCTGCCTTATGTCTCATTGGAATATCTTTTGTTCAACTTCTGACCATTGTTCCCTGCTAATCTTCCTACTGCTAGATTTAAGGGCTCTTCAGAACTTAGCATTTTCTTTCCATTGTGTTATTTATACGCTGCCATCAAATTATTTCTCACCTGCTCTTTGATTAAGGAAATAGATTAAGCTCTGCAAGTCTCACAATATTATGTGTTCCCTCCTGTGCAACTCTTCCAGATCCTTTTAAAAGCGGACGTCCAGCAAGCGTGGGGATTATTCAAGCATCAGAGTTGCCAGTGTCATATTCAGAGGTATCCCTGTTAGTATTTCTTACTACTACCTTAGTATGTGTCAGGATCAAATCAGTCCTTTCAGCTATAGCATCAGTCCAAGAGTACATACTCTCTTTTCTGTCCACGGTACAGTGACATCCTTCGCAGAATGACTGTTATGCAGGACAGTGCTCCTATTAGGTAATGACTATGCGTATTTATCAGTCATAGACTTACAACTTTTCACCAATTAAATGGCTTCTCTTTGAGCATTTGTCCCTGAAACTATAATCTAGAGCAGTGAAAATAACCTGAGCACTGCGTCCCAGTATTATTTCAAACAGATTAATACTGAGAGATGACCTTCTACATCTGAAGAAACAATGGCTGTTACATACTAACTACCTTGCTTGTCCTATGTCAGACTGTTCATTGAAATTCACTGAAATTGACTGGAAATCATGACTGAGGCTGGACACAGAGCTTTAGGGAGCAAGTTCTCCATTGATTCACTATACCCATGATCCTTTTAAAATAGTTCTGGGAAGTCATTTATGGATAAAAGTTCAAGTGATTCTGCCGCTTTGATTTAATTGTTACTCTTCTCTGAATGCCTAATATGTTGCTTGGATAGAATCCATAGTCAGATGGGCCATTATAGCTTCACAAAGCAATTACTAGTGATTTTTACCTGTAGTGATCACATGGGCAATGAAGAGAGCTACAGCTACTGTGTGTACTGCATACACCAAGTAGTCCAAGCAAGGAGCTCTAGTGCTGTGGGAAATACCTTGTCATTAGGCCAGACAGAAGAGCCCATTTCATTGCTTGTACCAGAGCCCATTCCAATCACACTGAGCCACTGACAGTGAAGAACTGGTGCTTCTTAGTGCCACTTACCAGGGAATTCTGACAGGGTTGTCCAGAGCAGATCGGTGTAGTCTTCCTCTGTCAGATACTCACAGGTCAGGCTGCACTTTGCTTTAACTTCTTTCCTTCTACTGGATACTGTGGGAGGAAAAAGAAAAAACCCAAACATTGAATATATTTTAAGCGATCTCTTCTCTGCTTACCTTCCTTTACTCCTGCTATGTCTTCATCACTCTTACCGCTGAAACTGATAGGATGTACCGAAAAGACCCTGCCACACAGCAGGTATGTTCTACCTGGAAGATACAGCTGAAACTGAAGAGCTTATAATCTTATTTGTGGCAGGATGTCCTACCTCTGCAATCATCACTATCAGAATGAAAACTTACACTTCCTTATCAGCTGTACAAGCTTAGTTATTTTTCAGTCCAGGGCTCATGATAGTGAATGGAACTAATATCAATAATTCAGATTCTCCCTACATAATTCGGGATACTAACACTTCATCTATACTTTGAGAAGACTGAATAATACCGTGTCTTTGTAAAAACAAGCATTTTTAAACGACGTATGCTCCTTTGTGGAGGCTAACCAGAGTTAGACCTCTCAAATAGCTAATACACTGTTGTACAAGCTTCTCCCAATACTATCCATTTTCTTGCTACAATTTTCCAACTATCAGTCAGTTTTCACTAATTACAAGTGTTCTGAATACAATCGTGCCTCCCCTGGGGAATCAAACTTTTCAAGCCTCTTCTTAATGTGGTCAAAGCACTTTTTTTTTTTTTTTTTTTTTTTTTACACAAAAATCTGCAACAAAAAGGGCAATGGTTTCCCACCATTATCTTTTTTCTCAGCAGGTCTTCACATCTTGAGAACCTGGGAGCTCCACAGCAGCAGCAGTTATCTCTATCTCAGAACTAATTAGGCCTGTCAAATCTGGAAACTTACATTTATTCAATCACTTTTTCGTCAAGAAGAACAGATACTTTTTCTAACAGGACTCCCCTGAAGGTTGTCTTGCTGTTTCACAATTTAGGCTCACAGACACTGCAGGACCTCTCTGCATTGTGCAGGAGATGAGGAACAGTCTATTGAAAATTTTTAAAATAAATAACCCTTTAAGTAGACGCCTTAAAATTCAGGCTGACAGCCACAGTCCTTTCCAAAACTAACAGCAGAAGGTGATCTAATAAAAGATATTCCACCACTTAACCGGGTATATTTAAAGAGAAAAGATGGACTAGTACTCACTGCTGCAGACGTCTCCTGCTTGGAAGAACTCTGTAGTTAATAAAACTAACCCATAATATGAAAAAGCATTGGAAAACCTGCGAGGAAGAAAATGAGAGAGGAAGTCTCAGGTGGTCAAACCTACAGTAAACAACATCAATCAAAACTGAACCCAGCGTGTGATGACTTCCACTAAGTGCTACTCCAAAGCTATTTCCTATCAGCATTTACAAAACGAAAGGGCAATTAGATTGAGAATGATAGTGATTGGGTGGTTTAATAAATTACAAATCAATACAGGTTGGGTTTTTTTTGAGGAGGAAGTTGCTGTATTTTAGTAACACTGTAAAATCCCTCCATTAAAAACCATTTAGAATTGTACTGGCACTGAACCATTTATATTTCCTCTTACCATATAAACCAGAGTAACAACGTGGTCCATCTAAAATGAGGCGTAAAAAGGTCCTTCATTTTTCCTCGGTCTTCCTGTTGAAAACAAGCGGAAGTCAGATGATCAGAGGGCACTCGCTGGTCCTGGTCTTGAGGATGCAGAGTGGTAAGAGATAATACAATACACACTACTATGTATTCTATTGCAGGATGAGTGTTTGGTTTCAGCTGAGGGCTCTTCAGGTTGTAGGAGCCACACTGGAGCTGGGATCCAAGTAAAGAATTCCTCTGCCAAGGGGAATTCTCTAGGAGCATAACGTTATCAAGAACAGTTCACGACAGAGCACACTACTCCTCCACAAGGAAGGTGAGAAACTGGTAGAACAAGGTGGGGCTGAAAAGAGGTAGAGCAGAAGTCTGCCAGTTCACAGGTGGCATATGATTCTTGTGGCCCACAGCCAGCTCCTGTAAATTAGAGCAGCCCCTCAGGGCTTCTGATCTAGGGTAAGGTACTGAGGAACTACAAGCAGCCCTCCTGCAAGCAGGTCCTTTTTACACTGTGTGGTTCTTAGAGAGAGAGATTGGAGGACTCGGCATATAAACTTGTGGTTAAGGAAAAGTACTTTCCCACCACACCCTGAAAACAAAACCATCCAAAACTTGGGAGAGTGTTCCTGCACAGCCCATCAAAATTACTGTGACTGAACCAAATATTTGTGAAATGCACAAGAGCTCAAATCCTCACTGATCAGACCTTAGAAAATCAAACCTCCATCTCTCATTAGTAAGATGCTGTCATTACCAACAGGCTCCTGCCTAGCTTTACAATTTTGCTGTTGTTCAAATCTACAAGTCTCCCTCTGCTGTCCCTCCTTGCTGGCTAACTTCGTAGCTTTCTTTTCCTATAAAAGTCTGCTCTTTGTTCTGTAAATGTAGAGCTGCTTTATATGTTGACAGCGGTGCTGAAAAGTTGGCCGTATAAAGCCGAAATTAAAAAAAATCCCATGCAATTCATACAGTAACATGCAGCTCAGAAGTAACAGCCTGAATTTTTCCATGCATTAGGACTGAATAGGAGCTTGCAGCTTTCCCACTACAGAAAAATAGGATTAGATTAAAAATGAGGTACAGCTAAAGAGTCAAATTCGATCTTGTCTCATGAGTTCTGATCCGAGTTCTTCAGTAGCTTCAAGGTTTGATTTTCTTTAATAATGAGGTCTTAGTGTGAGGTTAAATAACATTAATGCCCACGATAAAGGTCCTTTTCAACTTTCAGAGTTTTAGTGTAAATAAAAATGAGAAAGTAACTTTTCCTCGTTGGGAAAGAGGCATATATGATCATCTCTCATTTTTTTATCACTGGTTGAGACATTAAAATTAAACTTAACATTGACTATTTGTTTATAAAAAAAAAATATGAATGTAGCCCAGTTTCATTGGATCCCACATTATTAATGTGCCTGTAACCTGTACATACCTGTCTGGAAATAATTAATTTTCCCAAAGGCATTGGAGCTCCATTCTCTGTTGCTATCCGCTTTAAAGTGGCAATCGCTTTTTCTTGATTTCCAGATAACACATCATACCTGGCACTTTCTGGCAGCCACTAAGAGAGCAAAGCAGAGCACATGCACAATGATGTCAAAATCACAGCAATAAACAATCAGGGGATTTTCTTTGTGGGCTTACAGTGCGAAATCTCAGTGACTCCAGCAGACTACTCACATAGGAAAGGATTACAGACCTAATCTTTAACAATTCAGAGAACCATCTTTCTGCCAAATGTCAAACTCCTCATTAAGTTTTAAGGAACTGCAAAACCCCACTTTCACCATGAAGTCAGAACTCCAGTCTAAAATCTTTCCCTTCTGTTACCTTGGTTTTATTCTTGAGAAATGAATTTTTGCAGGTTCTTTACATTATACCTTCTCAGTAGGAAAGGCAAAGCATCTGGGGCAGATAACAAGATGCCCTAGGCATTGCAAAATTTGCATTTTTAAGCTCCTTTTAAAAACAAGCATGTTAGCACCTGTATAACTGGAGGTATTCCTGAAGAACAATGACAGTGACTAAGGAATAATAAGAGCTGCTAAACAACCTGACAAGGACATATATCTTTGAGAAGACTGAGTGATTGACAAATATATTACCTAATAGTGCACTGAAGCTCAGGTTTAACTCATACATGTCTTATTTTAGAATCCGACCTGCAGTATGCAGATTTTACCCCTGATTTGGGTGGATTTTTTATGTGGTCACTAATTATAAAAACTATAATGTTGATGAAATAATTTAAAAATGTAAAGAGCAATCAGGGAAACAGCAACAGCTTTTAATAAAATGTTGACTCCACTGAGCTTAGTTGAAACAAACTCATTAAATTGGAGAGATTTCCAGGCCTGATTTGGTTTCACAGAATTCCAGCCCACCATTGTCCTCCAGCAATTAGTCACATAAACACAGCTCTCACTGAAATGTTTTTACTAGCACCCTGTTGAAACAACAGCATTTTTGTCATTATTTCAAATGTTTCAAAGATGACACCAACAGAGAGCTCAAACCTGTCAGAATTTCCTTCAATCAGGTTAAAGAACCAGGTAGAGAAGTGGTTGACTGATGCAACATACATTTGTCTTTGAAAGAATACCTACAAAACATAGGACAGCGAAGAGCAAAAGTGGGAGGGCAGAAAGAATGAGAAGCCACCGCCAGCCAAGAGTGGGCATCACCAATACTGCTAGAAGGACTTCAAACACAGTCCCAATGGCCCAAAAGACCTGCCAAAGGGAAAAGAAACAGTCACAAATGAGAATAAGAGTGCTCTTAAGGCCGCCTTCTTTGCAACATTCCAAGACATGCTCTCTAGGGACAGCTGAAGAGAGAAATGCCAGAGACATTTCAAATACATACCGCTGTATGGAAATAGAGTCCAGACATTTTAAGGGGATTTGTTTAAATGTCACAGAACCTCAAATATTCACTTCTGAAAAACTTAGCACCAACTTTCTCTAGACACTCATGGTTTAACAGTAGGTAGCTTCTCATAAGGAATAGGCTCATCACATGGTGTTTCTTAAGCAAAATTACTATTAATATATACATCTATGAGTATTATTCCCAGCTACCCCCATGAGATTTATGGTATTTACTGAAACCAAGCTACCAAAGCCACAGCGGTTGGCCTGTAGATGAAAGAAGGAATTGATACCTTCTTAGCAAATAATGGAGCTGGCATCCTCTTGCATATCCTACACATGCAGGATTATTCTCCTTTGGATTACAAATCCACTTAGCTCATTATTTAACACTCAGAATATATTTCTAAGCCAGGGTTGCTCAGAGGCAGCCAAACTGTGGCAGAACAAAAGTGACACAGAAAGAAGTAATTCAACTACTGAACTCTATTTATGAAAGATTAATCAACTGAATGTAGGACTAGCCAGCAGTTATCTTAGAAGACTGGTTTTGCATTGACAAGCTGTTTCAGTTTGGTGAGGTTTTCCACAAGGATGCTCCTTCCAAACTGACTGAGGCAGACAAGTAATAGTACTGTTCTTTGACCCTTCAACCATCCATTAAAGGGCTGCAAATTTTGCCTTAAAGTATTTATAGGGCAAAATTCTGCTCTCTATGATATTGATACACTTGGATTGAATATGAGGAGCTGAATTTAGCCCTGCATTTACTGAACAGCCAGTTCTCCACTATCCATTACTGAGTTGCAGATTAATTTCACCATGAAATTAGGTAACACCCAAATGGCCCCCCTTGTGCTAACAGCAGTAACTTACGCAGCACTCATGCAAGTTAATTTGTAAAAAGGCAGATTCAACAAAAAGAGTGGAGCATTACACAAATGCATTACGCCGGTTTTGGACCTGAGTTATTTAGTACTAGTGTATGGGGATAACCTCAGCTCCAGGTTAACTTGGACAATCAAGATTTTAGTGCAGCTGTGTGTGAGATTTCTAGTCAGGATTGAATGGATGGAACCAACAGCAGAATTTGTCCCTCTAGGGACCAGCATGCATAGCTACACTGCTCACCTCTATTAATAAAATGCATTTTGCTCTGGCTTTCATTGGAAGGAATTCAGCATATAAGGTTACCCTGTAAAGAGAAAAATGTCATGTTAGCACATTGAGAAAAATGCCACGTTAGCACAATGAGAGAGGTTCAAACCTTTCGTTTGCCTTTTATTAAAATTGCCAAACCCACGGTAGTAATGCAAAACACTTCCTAGCCCTCAGAGTCAGCAAGACTGTGGACACTGGTTCAGACTCCCCTTTCTACATCAGAAGAAAACTCCTTTAGTTCATCATTGCAATGGAGGACAGAATTTGCACTGTTCATGTGATTTTGTAACCCTATAGTTGTTAGCTAGATGTAGCAGCTCTTGATGCATATATTTTCACAACTCTGCTCTGGGCTGGGACAGGCGTCATGCCTGTTATTTTCAGTGTGGTCCATCAGCATTCAACGCAAACTCTTGCTGGGTAAAGTATTTCTTCAGGGCTTTACACCTGGCTCAGAGAATTTCACATTAGTCTACTCTGCCAGTTTTCAGTTCTCCAAGTGGTGAATACTTTCAAGGTCTGATAGTGTTACTGGTATAAAATAATTTGCATTCTTTTATTGTGGGAATTCAAAAAGAAATCCTCTAACTCTGCAGAGTCTTTGTTTCATGACTGTGCCAAAGAGTAATGGTACAGCTTCTCTGTGAGTATTTGCTGAGGATGAACATAAGGGCCAGCAGCCAGTCAAGGCTCTCTTGTCTTCTTCAAACTGTCTGGTAAGACTCGTCGTTCTTTGCTCCTACTCTGTTTGCATTCCATTGACTCATCCTGTTTCTGCCTCTAAACTCCTTAGGCTTGCTTTGATGTTTGTGACAAAACTCCTACTAACTTAACAAATGGTGGACTGATCTCTGAGTAGCTTCCCAGAACTCAGTTCACTGGAGTACAAAGTTGCACACAGTATTATATTAAACCAGTGATTAGGAGGAGAAGGAAGTAAAATCACATAATGAAACGTAGAACAGCCCCCTACATATCACAGCAGAAAACAGGAGCTGATTAATGCCGTACAGAACTGTTTTCTTAAGAGAATACTCCATATCTTTGCAAGTTCGGATGCTGGCACTGTGGATGAATAGTCATATTCAGCATTAGAGAATATCTTGCAGAAAATCCTCAGAGGAGGCCACAGCTTCTCAGGTGCAGCTCTTACATACATATACATAGAGGGATATCTGCTATAGTCAGCTAATTTATTATTGCTGGACGCTTTCTTTTTAATAGCACCTTTCATAAAAATCTCTCTCTCATACCCATTATAGAATACAATACTACAATTATAAAGATACCCATGTCATCCCATTGAAATTCAGCCACACATATCCAAAGTTACATAGCCTACTTAAAGATATTAGAAAGGAGCTACTTTTCCTGCTTCATACATATTTACTCCTCTGTCAAAGAGATCACTATTATAGTTAGAACAAGAAACAGACTCAGCAGCAATGGAATCCACTCTGAGTTTTGTAACTGGCTCTTCTTTGTCTCAAATTAAGCCACGTAGCCTTTGTGCATTATCCGCCCCTCTGTAAAGTGGCACTAGCTGTGCTGTAGCTGTTCCACTGGGGCTCTGTGGAACATCATTAATATGTGTTTGCAGTACAAGGCATTATTAACTCTGAGGTTTTGTCTTTTTGGTTCTCCTGCCTCATTCCAGTTGCGCTCAGTTGGAACTGCATGGCAGAAACTGCCTCACTGTTGGTCGATACACAGCAGGCTACGGACTTTCCTATTTTACGTATGTGTTACGCTTTTGAGCAGCTTTTAGAAGTGGGCAGGAGAGCAGTAAAAGAAAATTAATAATACTGAGTGGTTCTATCTCAGCTCTGAATCTTTTACCTAGGAATGGCAATAGAAAAGACAGGATATTGACTTGCCTTGTGAAGAAGTCTATGAGGCATCAATCAAAGTTAGACTCTGATTACTCTGAAATAGCACCTCCATGGGGCAAAATATCAATTATTAATAAGGATAAAAGACTACACAGAGAGAGAATGGCTATTCTCTTCCCTTTACATTTATAATTAAAAGCTTACAGCAGAGTTTTTTATTCCAGGTGGAAAATTTAGAGATCCTCCTCTTCAGTGAATGGAATGACCCAGTAATAGCAAAATATCCTGATGCTGCCTTCTTATTAGAAATGTGTCTGAGCCATCAAGATATCTTCAGTGCTCCAGCTTTGGGCTGTGTGGTTGTGGAATTCTAACTCATGTTCAGACACGAAAGTTCAGGCTCTGACTGAACAATAACCTGCAGTTTTACAAACACCAGGAGTCAGGGCTCAGCTCTACCTCTAATGTCAGTGTTTAGGTCATGACCTATCTTGCAAACAAGACCATGTCATCCCTTATGGACTCCGCCAATACAATCCAGCCATGCAGTGTTTAGGCACAGCTACAAAATGCTGTCTGTTGTGTTTTACCCACTTCTAGGTGGGCTCTTTGGGCCGCTCATTCTCACCATGGTTTACCTGAGGGAATAAGAGAAGCTTTAAAGGACTTAAGGCACATATATAACATATTACATTTAGGTACCCAGCTTGTTTACATAAAAGTAGTTGTACATCTTATTCACCTCAGTGATGTATTAGATATCCTCAAAGCCTTCTCAGAGTTTAATATATTAGTTCCAAAATACTTAGAGAAAAATGGATTTGGGACAACTGAACAGAGGCGCATCTTCAATTTGACATAAGCATTTTTAAAAAACTAAATAGAAAAGAGAAAGTTTGGACTTGTGAATATTTACTTACGACTGAGGCACTCCTCCAATCCCAAAGCCCACCAGGCCCCTCAGCACCAAGATCCAGCTATACACTGGTGCAAAACCACTGAGGATCCCATAATAGAGTGTCCATAACACGCTGATCTTTAGGCCCTGTAGTTAACGAACAAGCATGAGGAAAAGAGTTTCTGCTGTAACACAAATTAACAAAATGTAAAGTAAAGCTTCAAATTCCTTTTATTTAATGGGAGGTCATTTCTGGCTATGCTTATTCTGCTTCATACATGTGGACTGTGACATTTGTGAACATCATGCACTGAAACATCCACACTGTAGAAATATTAGAATATATTCTAGTAGGAGCTGAAGACTTACTGTTTTTCTCCCATACTGGTCTGAGATGTTTCCCCAGAGGGTGGAGCTGGACATCATTCCCACAAACACCACCTATGAAACACCAGGAAAAAATCTTTCCCTTAACAACAAGACAAGTGAAAACTTCACATGACAGCAAAGAAAACACAGCTTCACAGTGAAACTAGAAAATTTCAGCTCTAACAATAGAGCAAAACATCCAGGTGTTCTGGGTACAGTTATTTTGCAGTAGAGACTATTAAAGATAATTATTCATATAGTGGAATTTTTCAAAAGTCACTAACTTCACTTCCATTGACTTGAAAGGGAATTTGCTATTGCCCAGGCATGGGGATTAGCGTCAGCAGACTGTTCAAGCCAAGGTCGTTCAGCTTCTTCCAGTAGCAGGCCCATTTTCAGTAGCTGCCAGGCTATTTGTCATCACCTCACCTTTATCTTACCTGCTAATTTGTGAACTGAATGAGACCGGTGCTGAATATTTTTGACCTTTTGATAAATGGAAGAAAATGAATTTTAAGAAATGATTGGAGTGCACAACTTGCCACTAAATGGAAATCATTTTCTTGTTTCTGAGTTGTGGGGGTTTTTAGTTGAAGATTTTTCATAACCCACAAAATAATCTTTCATCTGCTTCACAGCAAGCCCCCACTGAGAGTTTCATTAGCATTACTGAGGGGACAGGCAAGTGGAGACAGAAGCAAGTGCCTGGGTTGGGGAGGGGAAGCAACTAGGCACCCCTCAAGTCAGCTTTGCAATTAAAAGATCCATTCTGTGACAAACCAGTCTGACACTAGAATGTGCACTCTGGTATTATACACATTGTGAGTTCAGCCCTGGAAGATGCTGAGTTCTCCCGTTCCAACGAACATATTCATGAATAAAAGCTGATCAGCGTTGCTTGAGATCTGCAAGACAGAGCTGTTCTACGCACCCAGTGCTGATGCTCAGCCAGCTCACCTCCAGTCTCCTATTGCCATTCTCAGCAGGTTGTCTCAGATTTGAATGGAGATAAAATTAGACCTTGCAACTTTAGAAAAGTCTGAAAAAAGACTGAGGTGTCAAAGAAAATATATTGTACCCTTTTCAGAGCTGACACCCAAAAGTATAGTTTATTCTGCAGATGGACAGAGAAATGAAATCCTGCCCGATGGAGGTAATGGCAAAACCCAAGCATGTTTCCCCCATCAGCGCATTAAAACCATAGGAATTTTGCCTGAGAAAGAAGCGCGTACTCAAACAATAAGTGGGGTAAGAAGCCGTCCTGTTTGTCAAAGCTTTTGTCTCATGTCCACTGACCCCTTCTCCTTCTGATTTTGCTCACCAAGAATAAAGTTGTGCTGAGCTGAAAGAAGGAACAAGACCCTTCTTCAGATGGGCCAGCTGCATTCAGGTATGGGAAAGGACACGACCTTAAATGATTTAAATCTGCTGAGCATTTTTACCAGTTTACACAACACCACAAATGGCACTAAAAGCTAAAGAAAATGTAGAAGTTGGAGTGCGTGCCATACAACTGTGGCATATGCTGAGAGAAGGGTCCCAAAACCAGTTTTCTTATCCCTAAAGGCATTGCATGTTTCCAACATCATAGCAGATATGGTATTACAAGAGCTCTGCTTGCAAAGATCACTGGATGATTCATCTCAAAAAGCAATTTCTTGCTCTCTCTCACGGCTCCCAGCCTGTCTATGTATAAGTGAGCTTAAATGCGGTGAGAGAGAAAGATTTTCAAGAAAGATAGTCAAAATTTACCAATCCTTTTTTTTAATTAAGCAAATGTTTTGAATTTTAGGATGAGTCTGAGTCAATTCATATATTTTCCTGGAAATTACTTGACATTTTGAACCTGAAACTTGCAAAATTTCCTCAGTTCTCACTGAGTTTCATTTCTTCAAGCGCTGGCTTTTAAAAAGGACTCCTATATTCTTCTGAGCCAAAGGTAATTTGCAAAGGCCATGAACAGATTTAACTTTGGGATATAAAGCATAATGTCTGAATAACAATGAGTGGAAAAACCTTACAGAATACAGGAGCTGTCAGTTATTTTTCCTACCGATGTGAGCAATGCAACCTGCCAGCTTGGTAATCGCCACTCACAATGAAGCTGAGGAGCTAGGATACTTAAAATCATCATTTCCATAGCATCTGCCATCTAGAAAGGTAAAAAAGAAACAAAAATAAATAACTGCCTGAAAATTAGATTGGCATAGCAGTCAATAATATACCTTCTTGAAATTAACCTTGTTTCTGTTCTGTGCCATTTTCACTCTGTACGTGAAACAAAACAGTTAAGTTTGCAAGGTACAGTGGATGTACACAGTGTAGAGAAAAAAAGCAACAGGTGCACTTTTAAACTAATTTCTGATTGTCATAATGTTTAGTAACACTGGCAGAGAGGATTCAAAGAACCAAATCAAAAGTTATCGGTGGGTGATTTGAAGGAGGCTTGTCTGGTCAGTCATCCAAGCTCATGCACTTCCATATTGCATATTACAGGGATGAGCTCTCAATTCCTTTACACACAGATTCAGTCAGAACTGTTTATTACCTTATAACTTACTCCCTTTCTCCCTTATATGCTACTTCTGGATTTGTATCAAATATATTGATAGGTCATCTGCAGACCAAATTCCATTACTGACTTAGGATACAAACCACAGCAGATTGTAACCTTATATGTAGACGATAGGTAGTAAGTACAGGCTCCAGATACCATTACCCTAAAATATACCACAGTAACATATGTAACATACAGTGCTTCAGAAATAGCAGAAAAGTGAAAACAAAGCCTGTCTTTCTGTTCTTGATATCAAGGTTAAAACTAGAAGTACTGGGTTGCTCTTTACCTGAAACTGAGATTACAATAATACTGACGAATGCAGAAAACAGTGATTGTAGCTAATGGGATGAATGTGGTAAAATCACCATGTGAAAACAGACTGCTTCTGTAGGAATAGCCTAGTACCCTTTTCATTTGAAACAAGCATTCGAGGTAGAGAATCAAAATTATTTTTCAAACCCTTACTTCCAAGAACTTCAGAGACAGAGAAATCAATCAATTATTTGTTACCCCGACATAACAAGTTTCAGTCCAGCTCTCATTTTAGTATTTCAAGTAAAATTCCTTCTTTATTGTACAATTATCTGTTTGGAGACCTTTTGTCTACAGAGAATGGCTACATTATTTGAAATCACTGAGATTCTCTAACTGATGATCATGCAATTGACCTTGATAACAATTACTTGCCCATGCTAATCCAGTAATAACAGAGAGCTTCCACTGGAACTTTCCAAATCCAATGGCTTCCACCGCATCTTCCACCATGAAAGTATCTAGGAAGAAAACAATTCTAGTGCAGAAGTGTGTTCCTTTCCTAGTATGAGCCATGCCTTGAGACAGCATTTTCTGTGAATGCAATTACTTATTAACTGGGTAATCTACTGAGATCTAAGATATATAACAGAGAGCTGGTTAGCTTTTATACGGTTCCTACTGAGGAAAATCTCTATGTTCTTCACGAATTGTGCTAAAGCCAAAATAATTCTAAATATTCCTAGAATATTTTATTCAATAGAAGTAAATCGGCGTAGCACCAATGACTCCAGCACATGTTCAGCCTATTACTCCTGGGAGTGACTCCACCAGCCACTGAATTGCAGCTTCCTCTGGTGAGAAGTGTATGAGCTGTTCAACAGCACATAGCAATACTATGAAAGTGATGAAAACTGCAGAAGAATATTTTATTGCATAGAGAGTCAAACTGTAATTATTTGAATCAAGAATTTGTCCAAGACACATATATCTTAAAACATACTTTTGTTAAAAATGCTGATGGTTCTTGTTTCCCACACGTTGCCATGACCTCATTATTTTGTTCTGTCTGAAGAAGCTGAGATATCTCAAATTCCTTTGCTCAAGTGCAAAATTAAATATACAACAAAAATACATTTTGATATTCAAGTTGTTTAAATCAATTTAAGTCTCAAAGTTCTAACACTTCCAGAAGTTTAAAAAGTACATTCGTCACAGAAAAGCTTTATCTATCTAAGAGTTGGACATCCTCAAAAAGCGAAAGACAAAAACACAAACCAAAATTAAATCAAACAAAATCTAAGTGATAAAATGAAGCAGAGACGTCATAAGACCTCAGTTTGTGACTCTGACCTGGGTATTTGATGTGATGGCACAGAGGCTCAGCATATTGGGCTGTTACATCACTTGCACTGTTTTGGGCAATATGCCAACTGAAATTCTACACATATCTGCAGATTTGCATTGATGCACTGAGTATTTTGAGGAATTCACTGAGCTCACTCCATGCTATTCTGGCTTCCTATTGCATCAATACATTAATAAATAAGTCCCAGGGAAAACAGTCATCCTACAAAATTTTGGTATGCCTTGTGTCAAGACAAAAACAACACTTCTCATATTGGTGTTGCCTTCAGGGAAGTCAGCACTTCTCTGCTGAGCAGAAAGCAGAGTCTGGGATGTACGTTCATTCTGTCTCTCTTGTCCTCTAGGCAAGGAGGAGACAGGAACACTGCAGAGGCTTCATGCTCAGCCTTGAAGGTGAGCCATGTGTAGCTGCTCCAGTGAACTTGGTGATGTTTTAGGATCACTGATCAGTTCTAAAGGAAACTAAGTCAAACCTCCTGTAAGAAACAGGTAGTGACAACTGGATACACAACTCCTTAAAAGGGTCTGTTACTGATAATATAAAAACAAACACATAAAGCAACTCCCAGAGAACAAGGTAGCTAAATCATTATTTTCAGGTGTAACATAATTTGCCTGTGTTATTGTTTCCTTCTTTTATGTGGGGATCTTCAACTTCTCTAAACCCAATGTATTCAGCCTGGCTGCAATATGACTGAAACGAAGGGACCACAACTTTCTCCTTACAGGAAAACAAGAAACGTACTTACCATCAGTTGGGTTGGCAAATTCTTTTGGCACTGCAGCTCCATCCTCTAGCTCAATAGGCTCTAGCTCTGTCCGAACACCCTCAATCTGAATTTCATGTTCTCCTGAAATGACATCCTCATCTGACCTTGAACTTTCCCCAGTGCGGCGGAACTTGACCACCCTAAGAATACAGAAACAAGGATTAATACTTTGGTGAGTGTTTTCGACGTCAAAGCTGTGTTTGGTTAGTCCTGAAGCCCTGTTTGGTCAAACAGCAGCCAGGTTTCTCCCCACTCTCATCTCCATTTCACATTCACAGAGAATGCTGTGACTTTTATTTGTATCTGCTTTTAGATACGTTGTCCTGTTGGTTGTTAGTGGCTTTGGAAAAACTGTAGAGTACATTGCTATGTCACATAGTCATCATTTTTGTACAAAGAGGATGTTAGCATGCTAACTACAAAGTTATAAAAGCACATAGGTTATAAAAATATGATTAAATGATACATATTTAATGATAGCCATGTTTTGTGTGCCGAGACTTTTACTGCAAATTAGACATAGCTGTGTCATTGAATTTCAGGTCCTTTGTCCCTGTAGGAAGAGCCCAAATTCAATTTTCCACATTGTTTTCATAGAGTGATTTGTGTCTTAGGAGAAGCGGAAGTCCTGAAATTTGTCGGATTTTTAAACATTACTTAGTAAAGCAGGATTCATAAGATAATTCAGTGAATTGACCGAGTCTTTCCCATTATGGTGATGATTCTGTGACTATAGATATGATTGCTTTCATCTCGTCTTAAACTGAAGTCTTAATTAAATACCCGTATTTTAACAAGCTATCTGATTTCCAATACTTGGTTCACCTGTGCATTTTTCAAATCTCTTAGGTAATGAGGTGGGACAGAATAAGAAAGTGAATCAAAGGATACTTCTCTTCTCATTAAGTCCAAGTCAAGACTGAAGAGTGTACCTGCCTGTCAATTATAGCCCTGGCATATGAAATGATGGTTGTCACATGAGTGTCATGCTCACAGCTGTCTGTATTTTGTATCATTGCTGGCACTAGCTGAGAGATAATCACCTAATCTCTGCAGCAACGCCATGGAGAGAGTAAGATGTGAAAACAGAACTTTGCTAAATTGACAAAACTTTCATGTTTTGGTTAGGGTGACTTTGTGCAACACTTCATGTATATAGAGGAGCTCCATTTTCTGTTAATGAAGTGTCCTGTGACCAAACAAAGATTTTGGAACAGATCTACCATATTTAATGTAACAGATTCGTCAAGCTTCTTTCACTTTACCTGCAACATCAGTGTAACTTTTTCACCGTGGCAACAGACAATGTCTTGGACTTCAGTGAAGTAGTGTGTCGGAAATAGATTAAATTAGTCTTGCTGCTACCTCTTCTGACTTCCAATACCTGAACATTTTAATTCTACAATAAAGATTAGCAGAGAGCCTCTTGAACTTCAATTTAATCCTTTGGTTTAAAGGTCAGCAAAACTAAACTATCAGCATCCTTGCCAACTGCAGCTGCAGCAAACTGACATGCATGTATGACGTTTCTAAAGGTGATCTGAAAGACTTTTCATTTTTGGCAAGACCTCAACTCTTATTTTCTCTTACAAGTGCTGATGACACAATCAATACTTAATATAAGGGCAAAGCCACGGGCAACCTACAAAACTCCTGTAAATGGATTTTGATCCAAAGGTGGACAAGAGGATGAAGGAATGAACGTCTCAGCCACCCATGGGGTTTTTTTAAAAAGAGAGAAGTTCTGGCCACAACCAGCCATTCAGTCCAGCTTAGGATTTCACTGTGGTAGAAACATAAAGCAGAGGGATACAAAACATGTTTGTGGTTTTTTTTTTCTCATAGTCCTGGCACATATATTATTTCCCTGACCACATCCCATCTGGGGAATTGCACATATTCACTAATGATATTCTGCCAGTAACCTGGAGAGAGAGAGAGAGAAGTACAGTGACCATTTTGTGAGGGTATCGCTCATCTTTAGGATAGCTGATTTGCAGGCTGTTGAGATGTTTTGGGATGATTTTTTCAGGTAAACAAGGTATTCCAAGATCTCTATGGGGTAAACATTCCTTCTACTACTTTACCAATGCTCTCATCTGCAGCAGGAAACTGAAAGCTTTTCTCTGGCCTTTATGTCTTGGCAGACAAACAACAGAGTCACAAATTTTGTTTTCCAAGATAACATTTGAAGATCTGAAACGTAAGAACACAGAACAAAACTCCAGGCGTCTTTGAAACGAACAGGAAAACTACATTGCCTGCAGTGAAACCAGTGTTTATCTCACATTCTGATTTGGGGTATGCAGAGAATCCCTCACTCAGTTATAAGAAAAGACAAACAAAACAATGAAACTCATCTGAATTCAGGTTCATATTTAGTTCCATTGAGAAACTGATTTTTAAATTTTCTTCATATGATTTTTTTTGAACCTCAATACAACTATCTTGGTTTGAATTTTCTTTTGCTGACCCTATAGGACAAACGCAAGTAATTATTACTCTCATGTTAAAATTGTCACTGAAGATATAATCGTCATATCACCTACAAAATACATACTCTCAGCAAACAAACACTAAAATTTGTATGCCCATGAGATGACTTTTTTATTACATACGTGATTAGTATCAAAGTACCATTCATATTTTATTTGCCAAAGCTTTACAAGCACCTGGTTTAACTATACAGGAAGTAAACTTTTATATTTGTATTTTTTACAGGAGGACTATTACTATAACTTCAGCAGTCTCAAAGTCTGGTGCAAAGTTCATCGAAGTATATGGACACCTTTCCCCCAGATTTCAGGAGGCCTAAAGTGCCATTACTCCAGGGGATTATGACTGAAAATCATTCATACAACCTACGCGGGTAACTGTTCAGTGTCCTAGCAAGCCACAAGCAAAATACACATGCCAATAAAAACCTTCCTGACTTTAAAGTACCTGATCACAAAACCTCTGTATTACTGTTTCTTGTTTTGTAGTATTTTCAGAATACTTGTAACACTTTCAGAACTGACTGTTTTGGAGGTTCCAGACGCTATACAAAGTCAGTGACTGACCTGAAAATCGTAAATACTTCAATGGCAATCCGGGTAGAGAGCTCTCTGGCCACATTACCCATCACAGGAAACAAAAAAATATGTTTATCACTTAGGAGCCTATGAAACAAACTGACACAAATGAAGAAAAAAACATACAGTGATATTGACTGTTCCATACTTGCAAAATTCTTCACAGCCGAGACATCTCAGAGAGCTGCATTTGTTTGCAAGATCTCACAGCACCAAATATGTCTACATTGAAAGCTACTTTAGAACATTTTTCTGGTTTTTTGTTTGTTTTTTTTTTTTTAAAAAAAGATTGGGAAAAACGGCCTAATGAAACCATGTCTTACTCTTTTTACTGACAAGCTGAACTAAGTATTTGAAAACAACTGCAGTTCATGTCTATTTTCCCAGCTTACTAGAAATGTTATGGGACAGTTTGCTCTGTCATTGACGTGAGCTCATTAATATTTAAAATCAACTTTAAGCGTTTATTCCCTGCCTTGCAGAGTCAATGATTTATAAATAGGAATATGTTTCAAAGTGCCTGATAATGGAGCATTAGGAGGAACGCACTTGTTTTTAAAGGAAACATTTTGCATTCATGAAAAGGAAAGGAAATACTGGTGTTAAAAGGCAGCAATACTTTCATCTCCTTTTTGCACAGACCCAGCAACCACAGCCCAACAGCGAGGAGCTCCTCACAAATAACGGCGTTTCCCCTGTGCAGCAATGTTGGCTTCTCCAAAGCAGACAGTTAGCAAATATCGATGACACTCACAGCAAACCCACCTTTGCAAAAAAGGTCCTGATCTGCAATCGGTTCGCGGCATGCAGGAGGCAGCCGCGGAAGATGCCTTCCCCAGCACCACCTTATTTACAGATGCGAATCCACCTCGCAAATGCAATAGTAATGTTTCCTCTCAAAAAATCGTTTGGCACTTGCACGGTTTTTATTCCACCCCTCCTTATTCCTACTACCGTCAAGTTCATGCAAAAAATAAAAACTGAGCGAATTTATATAACAAACGGATCCCCGCATGCCCCCAGGATGCTGAACCCGGGCAGCTCTACACGGAAAATGGCCTGCTTCCTGGGGCCTAAGACACTTCCTAGAAATAATTCCCTTAAAAATCACCAGGATTCGCAATATCCCTGCAGCCCAGTTTAGAAGAAATCCTGCGCATCCCCGCTCCCCTATCGGTGCTACTCACGGCAGCTGTCTCAGCTGGAATAAATCATCCTCCATTGCCAGGCTGCGTCTGGAGGAGCTGCTCTCATCGCTCTCGCATGGCGGGGACGGCTGGAGCGGCGGGCAGGCGGGCGCGGGCGGCTGGACAGCTCCGGCGGCGGCCGGCAGCCCGCACCCACCGGCGCGGGAACGGCTCGGCTCGGCTCGGCTCGGCTCGGCTCGGCTCGGCTCGGCTCGGCTCGGCGCGGCTCGGCTCGGCGCGGCTCGGCTCGGCTCGGCTCGGCTCGGCTCGGCGCGGCTCGGCTCCCTCCCCTCGCCGTCCCTGCTGTAGGAGCGCTGCCTGCCAGCCTGGCACGGCTCCCGTGTCACCGCCGGTCCCTGTCCCCGCGGGCACCAGTGTGTGCTGACCGGTCCATCGGCAGGGTGCAGCCTCGGGGAATATGAAATGGAGAGGATGGAGACATCCACAAGGAAAGACAAGTTGGTTGAGATGCCTCCGCTGCCAGGAGGAGAGGGAAGGGTCTTCGGGGGAACAGGACAGCAGCCCGCTGAGCGGCAGAACCGCTCAATTTTGGCGAGGGGCTTCACAGAAAATTACATTATTACAGTGAACATTTCAGGAATCCAAGGGAAGTTCCTGTATGTGATCTCTTGCAGCTACCTGGAAGGACTTCCAAGCGTGCGCTCTTCAGATGCAAAATGAGATTAGTTTGTAAAAATGTCGATTACTGACCTGAAAAAATACACTGTCACCCTGGCACATTCATCCCTGGAGGCTTCTCCTTCAACGGGAAGAGACAGCTTATTTGTGCATACGCTTGCATTTAGAGAAGAATAGTTTGCAGACAAAGGCCTACAGGAGAAAATGAAGACGAAATATACGCTAGGAAGATGACTAGGAGACATTTGACGTGATTAAAATTTAAAATACATTTGACAATTTGGAGAAATGGCCTGAAATCAACGAGATGATGTCAAATGAAGACAGGTGAAAAGCGCAACAGCGAGGAAGAAGAATTAAGTTGTACGAATTCAGGTCAGGGAACAACGGATGATGCAAGAGGCTTGGGCTTAGCAATGGCAAACCAAACGTGCTTCAGTTTGTGAATGGGACTTGTTCAGCTATCACGCAGGTTTAGTTTGTGACACTAAGTATTGAAAATACTAGCAGGTTTTAGTATTTATAAGAAAGGACTTGCAGCTGACCTAGCTAGGGTTCCAGCTTCCTTAAAAATAGTGAGAATAATTGTTTAATGAAGCTTTTGTGGCTAGGAGTGGAATTCAGATGCCTACATGTAGACATTGGCTCCATTTTAGGCAACTCTGTATCTCCTGTGGCCTCCAGCTGTGGATTTTGCCCAGGACTGTATGGTGGGTCACACAGGACCATGTGCATTTCTCAGGCACCTTAGGGCTCTCCCACATGGATCAAGACGCCTGTGCTTAGGCAACTGAACGCTACGCTAATAATGTGATAAAACCCAATTTTAATTGCATGAAATGCATGCACGTTCTGTAATATATTCACAAAAGCATTAAAAAAAAGGCTTTTTCAGAGAACAAGTTTAGAGAACGTGTTCAGGGTGTGTTTGGTGTCTCCCTCTGCTCTCCATTCTTTGTCACCTCTCTTGCCATTTTCCGCGTATCCTTCAGAGGCACACAGATTTCCATAAACAAGACGACTCTTCAGTCACGCACCCTTTTATTTGTCTTTGAATTGGGTGGCGACGCGTTTGGGCTGAAGAATGGCATTGTTCCAGCTATTTGTTACCATAAAGGAGCTGAGCAGTTTATTTGGAATGAAAGGCAGCCTGGCCCATCACAATTAAAAACCGAAAAGGCCTCAGTAGATAAAACTGGTCTACCAACACCTTCCTGATTTGCAAGATTTATGTTTCCTCTTCAGCAAATGTGGGTTAAAGAAACTATAGTTCAATGCTTTATATGATCCAAGAAGTCTGTTCTGTTTCCCTGGGTAAAGTACTGTAGATGAAGTCAGTACAACGGGAGGAGTTATTGAACTGAAACTTCCCGAGGAAAGCAGTCATTGCGGGCCTTTATCAGAGCGGTCTCAGCAGAGCAGCCTGAGCGAGTTCCAGGACGAGATTTATCTACAAAACACGAGTTCACAGAGAGTCTGGGCTGCTTCTCCCCAAAACTTGCTAGAAAATGGCATTTTTCAAGTGGAGTTTTAGCTTATACGTCTATTGCAAAAGCAACAACTTTTTTTTTAGAATACAGCAGCTATATTACTCTTTTATTAAAATAAGGTCCGATTTGCCAGTAAGTTAAGGGTGTGAGATTGGGTCTTCTAAGCAGGCTGCTTCTTTTGTCTCATGTATTTAATGTGCATGAGACAGCCACGAGAACGGTACGTTGCACATGGACACCGCAGCTGTCAGGACAACTTTGTTTCTTCACATCCTTCTTCTGCCTGTCGCTCCCGTTTCTCTCAGCCTCTCGCTGTCTAGTCCCTTACTCCCCAGACCGCTCTCCTCTGACAAACAGCCTTTTGCCACGCAGGGAGCCACGTCAGGCGAACAAGGACTCGGCCACAAAGACACACAGGGTGTACCGGACACTTCGCTAACAAAGGTCGTTAGAATTAATCTGGGGAGGTGACAGGAGGGAGCCTGTTACCTGCCAGGCCCACAGACACGATCAGGAGCTGCCATCTCGAGGTGCTCTCACAAGCTGCATCTGTCAGTCATCCTGCCCGCAAGCGCTCCGGGATGCCTCCTCTCCTGGCACTGACGTGAAAGACTTCTTTCTCTAAACAGTCCCCAAAATGCATCAGTTAAAACCAAAAAATAACAGCACAAGGCGGGAGAGCAAACAGAGCGGGGCCCTCAAATACGAGGTGCAGCGGGAGAGGGGTGTCAGGCAGTACGGGGGAGCCTTGGGGATGGCCCGTGCCACACGGCGACGAGAGCTGTTCTCTCTCCGTGGGGTTTGGGTGGTTTCATGGAGCCATAGAATCGTTTAGGTTGGAAAAGACCTTTAAGATCATCGAGTCCAACCGTTAACCCAGCACTGCCAAGTCCACCACTAAATCACATCCCTAAGCGCCACATCCACACGTCTTTTAAATACCTCCAGGGACGGTGACTCCACCACTTCCCTGAGCAGCCCTGTCCCAGTGCTTGACAACCCTTGCGGTGAAGAAATTTGTCCTAATATCCAATCTAAACCTCCCCCAGCGCAACTTGAGCTTGTGGGATTTAAGTGTCCCCCACAGCTTTGAGCCAACGCCCCCCCCTCCTCCCCCAAAGCCGGCGTCCCCTCAGGCGAGCCGGGAGGGCTGCCAGGGGACGGTCCGTAACACCCTCCTTCCCCCGGCCTTGCTCGGTTAACGGGCCGGTGCCCCCCCGCCCCTCCCCGCGGCCTTAGCGACCAGCCGCCTGCCGCCGCCCGTTGCTAGGGGCGGTCCGCGCGCTAACCGGCCACCCCGCGCCACTTCCGGCGCTCCGCCGCCCCGTCCGCCGCGCCGCCCGCCCGCGGGGCCCTGGTTCCGGCCGACGGGGGGTGCTGCTGCTGCTGCTGCTGCTAGTGGTGGTGTGTGTGCGTTGGGGTGGGCGATGCTGCCCGGCGGCGGCGCGGTGGAGGCGGACGGGGCGGTGCGGCGGTTGGTGCGGGCCGGCGCGGCGGCCAGGTCAGCGGGGACGGCCCGGTGCGGGCGGGGGCGCGGAGCGGCCGGGGGTGGCGGCGGCCCGGGGCCAGCGGCCTCGGCCGGCCCTTCCCGAAGCAGCGGGAACGATTCACGGGAGGGGCGTCCGCCTCCTCGCCCCCGCAGCCAGGGGTACCGACTGCCCGGTCATGTGGTGGTGTTTTGTTGTTTGTTTGTGGGTTTTTTTGTTTTTCCCGTTTCAGGTATAAAGTGATGAAGAACTGGGGCGTTATCGGGGGGGTGGCCGCCGCCGTGGCGGCGGGGATGTACGTGCTGTGGGGTCCCATCACCGAGAGGAAGCGGCGGAGGAAAGGTAGGGAGGCCCGGGGGGTGACAGCGGAAAGCACCGGGAAGCAGCCCCGCCGGTGAATTACTCTCCGCGTTTGGGGTTCGGCTGGGCGCTCCCCCGGGCGCTGGAAATGCACCTGTTTCTAATTATTTTTTTTTTTTATTAGTGGCGTCTGTAAATTATTTTCTCTGGCTAAAGATAAAATTTCGGTCACCGTCCCGTTTAGAAATGTAACAAATTGAAAAAATGTGTACGGAACAAGTGAGTTTTGTTACTTAAGCGATGTATTAATTGTATCAATTGACATTTTTCCAAAATTGTGACTTACTAGACATATTTTTGAGTCTTGCGATAAGTGCATTACTGAACTGCTGCAGATAACACACGTTATTTTATTTTGCATTTTGGAATGCAAAATAAATGCGTTCTTATTGAACGTCAGCGCAAGAGAAGCTGAGGTCCCCTGCTGAGCAGGGTTGTACAGAAAAACCTCTTATTAATCCTTGGCAACCCGGGAGTTTTCATAACAATGCACTAATTTGAGTGAAAGAGAAAGCTTCCCCAAACCAAGCTGAAGCACACAACGGTGCAGCAGTGACCCCACGGGCTCCGGTAAACTCACACAATTAAGGGGCGCCTGCGCTACGTATTGGAACTGAGAATTTTACAGTTTGTACAGTAATTTGCAGATAATCCTGAACCTTAGTGTTGATGACAGAAATCTATTCCTATCAGGAAACTCAAGTATTTTTAAAAGAAATTTTAAGAAGATTTTTTTACAGGGGTGGAAGTCTCAGAGACCACCACGTATATAAACACTTTATAGTACGGTGTTATACATACCAGGGTCTTAGTTTTCATGGAGTGCAGGTACCAAACGAACGGAAATAATTTGGATGTAATTTTAATACCTAACACAACACTTGCTACTGAAAATAGTAAGGTTTTCTTAGACTTTATGGTGTAAACTCTTACGCTTCTATTTGTAGGGCTTGTACCCGGCCTTCTTAACTTAGGAAACACCTGTTTCATGAACTCTTTGCTGCAAGGCTTATCTTCCTGTCCGTCTTTCATCAAGTGGCTGGAGGAATTTACAGCGCAATACAAGACAGACCAGAACCAGTCTACTGGGCATCAATACCTGTCAGTCACTTTGCTGCATCTCCTAAGAGGTACTTTAACATTTTCATGTTGTGATAAGCTAAGAAGAAAATATTTAGCACAAACGTTATTGTTTCTAGCCTTCTTTCCTAAGGAAAGGAACCTCATGTGGTCTTGCATTCTTCTCTTTCTAATTTCCCTCTACTAACTTTGAACTCATTGGCCAAATTCAACCAACTTTCACAGAGGGGTAGAGATCCAAAAGGCATTAACTCACTGTACCGAGCCTGAACAACGCAAGGCCCAGCTGTGTGTGTCCCCAAAGCTGTTTGTTTCTTGGCCGACAGCTGAAAGGTTTCAAGTTTTCTTTGACTCACCTGGCAATCGAGAAGCAGTGGGCAGCATTGTGGACGTGGCTCCAAAGGAGCCATTTGCCAGCAGGTTGCACAAATCGAGGTAGAGGGCAACAGCGGTGCCGAAAATGTGGTTATGGAACTCATTGCCACAGGCTTTAATGCTTTTGCTCTTCACGGAATATTACTGGTTAAAAGAATATGAATATGAGCTCAGTATAATTGAAGAAATAGGAAAAATATTATCACAATTAGATGGACACTCAGAATTCTATGTGAAAGACAAATAATGCATTATAAAATAATTTAAGATTTTTTCCCAAGCTTACTATTTTACCCAAAATATGGACTATTAAGTGAGAAACTTTGTATGCTGTTGGATACAAATGTTAAAGGCTCTAAGACCAATTTGGTAACCCGTTTCAGACTTGCCCCTGTGCTAAATTCATGTATCAGTTACATTCTATTTAAGCACTCAAAATGTTTAAGCAATTTTTTGGCTCTCACTGGCTTTCCTCACGGGCTTTGTTTTAAAGGAAATCCATTGGAAGTTTTCATGTCTCAGGATACCCTTCATACTAACATTGTGCCAGTTAAGCACGTACATTTAACTGATGTAAGGATGATGGGGCATTAATACTAGGGTTTCTGTGACATGTAAACTACCAATTTTTACCCAATCCACTAGTAAAAATTTGTCTTTTCAGACAGTGTTTATATTTATTCTCTGTTTATCGGTTAGTTGAAAAACCTTTAAATTTGCATGTGAGAATGTATGCAGTCAGCCTGAGTCAGATGAGAATGGTAATTAATACATACTAGTTTGATTGTCATTGTCTACCTGTTTTAATCAAGAATAACTGCTGTAATCGATTATATGATGCTTAAATAACATAAAGTCTAAAATAAACAGACGTGTTCTAACCGTTCTTTGTGGCTCCCTCTAACCTTTTTAAATGCAATGTCTCTAGCTTTATCCTGTCAAGAGGTAACAGAAGACGATGTCCTGGATGCAAGCTGCCTGTTAGAAGTTTTAAGAATGTACAGGTGGCAGATCTCATCATTTGAAGAGCAGGTGATTACAGAATTCAAGTTAGACTGCCTGACACACACCTCAGTGCTTAGATACGGAATAACAGAAAATTGAAGCTATGGTACTAATAGCCCTGAATGTCAAAGCTGAATCTTTGCTGTAGTGAAAAGTTTGCTTTAAAAAGTGAAGGAAAACAAGCATGTGATTGATGAATGGTGTTTTCAGTTTACTTAGATATTTGTCATGGAAACCCTGGCTGCTTCAAAACCTCATACTTAATTACCTTCAGATTTGGTACAGTGGTGCCAGTAATATTACAATGGAACAGATACAGCCCTAAATTCGGGATAGATAATGTGTCTATGCTAAGGTGCCATGCTGCTTCGAGGGATGGATTCCACTAACATTTCCAAATTTAGTTACATGTAACATACAAGACTTCTAATTCTGTTTTCAGTATTTTCAGCCCCTAAGTAAGTGCAGCTGGCCAATGACCTCCACCAATTATCTCAGGCATAAAACATGGTTCTATCTTTTATATTTCAGAGCCAAAGCAAACCACATAGATTTAAAATATGCTTTTACTGAAATCAAGGAAAGCAGGCATTTGTGCATTCATTTTTCATTTGTCCTCCAAGTATTTTAGTCTCTTTTGAGTTTATATGGCCCAGAATATTTTTAAATAATGTGTGCTATTACGAAGTTCAGCTCTATAGAAAAAGCTTTTTGGCAAAACTGCAGCAGATGCACAAATGATTACTATTCATGCATAAGGTGGGCTCAAAGCACAAATTTTTCCTTTACTTTCCTACTGCAGTGATGTAGTCATATGTGTATCAGTACCCTTCGTGTATGTTTTGATGTCTTGTTTTCACTTCCTCCAAATGTTATGCCTCTGTTTAATAGGATGCTCATGAGCTATTTCATGTCCTTACCTCTTCGTTAGAAGATGAACGGGATCGTCAGCCACGTGTGACACATTTGTTTGACGTGCATTCGCTGGAGGTGACTTCTGTACCAATGTTATTTCAGTATCAGGAGATGTTTCTGTAGCCTGCCTAGATTCCTAAGTGTGTCAAGTATAAAGTGTCTGTTTAGAAACTGAAGATATTTTTATTATGTTTACAAAGCTCTTCTTTAGTACTCCAATAGAAATGAATCAATAGGTCAGGCAATCTAAAGAATAAAAAATGGTTTCCATAAACAAATGTATTTGAATTTACAGTGATCCCACTTTCATGAGGACTTTTGCATTCCTAAATCCATTGACTATAGGGACTGAAGTACTAGCACAGAACAGGAGTCCATCTAAGCTGTTACTCTTATCTATAAGGGTTGACATATGAAAGAGGTTTGAAAACAGCAAAATGGACGTTTATGGAATGGTCCATTCGGAGGTGAAATTTATCTTATCCTCCAGTTTAGTGGTAAACAGTACAGATGGACAGTTTCTACCTCTTTTTGTCTAAAATATATACAGAAGTTTATAAAATTTGTCAAGCTTTTATTTCAGTATTCTGAGGCAGAGAATTCTGCAGATTCATTACCCGTTTTCCTGGAAGAGTTCATTTCGTCAATTACAGATTTGTTGTGTACTAGGTTTTTTGGCCTTCCTCAAATGTAAAGCAACACTAAAACTCCCACAATTGTTCTAATGTCAGAAAGGCATATCAGGGATGAAATAAGAACACATTTAATACTTAATGCTTTCTGAGGTGGGGTTAATGAGATCTTTTATCTTCCTCTGTAGCAGCCAGAAATAACCCAAAAGCAAATAAGCTGCAGAACACGAGGTATGCTTTTTTCCATTACAAAATATGAATATTCAGCTGTAGTGTAGTCACTTTGTTTATTATGGGGATAATATTAATTGGTCTTTGTCTGTATTCGACTGAAACATATCTCTTCAGCTATAAAAACCCCATTAATTATTTTTCAGTGGGACAGAACATGCTTTACAGCAGTTACTTTTGTTACTGCAGGCCAAAAATGTGGAATTACAGTGATGAACACGGATGTATTGAAACTAAAAGGACAATTTCAAATTTGTGTTTCAGGGTCTCTTCCCCCTGTGTCAAATCACTGGAAATCTCAGCATCCTTTTCACGGAAGGCTGACCAGCAACATGGTTTGCAAACACTGTGAACACCAGGTATAAGAATGTGTGTCTCGTAGTACGTATACATGAAGAAGGACACCCAACGCTCAGAGTGCGTTCTGAAACCATCATCCCTTGTTTTTGACATAGTTGGTTTAAACTCCAAAGGTTTGCTGGACTGATGGCTTAGGCTGTTACTTTTTCAGGTAGTTGTTATGGCATTGGTGCTGAACAAGAATGTACCCCTGAAGAAAATTAAGCGGGGTCCACTCTGTGGGGATAACAGCTGCCTTATCAAACAGAATAATAGCTGTCTTACTATATTTAGTATTCAGTACCACAGCTATTATATACTGAAAATCCACTCACATGCGTAGCATTTTAGGACTAGCTATTCATTCAGCATGCAGTATTGAGATCGTGCTTGCAAAGCCAAATTAAGTTGCAGTCCAGTTATCCAGAGTAAGGAGATGAAGATAACCTGGGTAAAGAAAAAATACAGAAAGTAAATCTCATTTGTAGACCAAAGTGTAAGAATACATTTAGTACTTGTACTTTTCAAAACCTTGTAAACAAATTTAAGTGAGCAGGGGCAGCTTCAGCAGAAACAGGCTAAGTAGCACTTTGTATATGTAGTGTTCCCTAGCACTTTGCTTGGGAAAGCGGGTGTTTTTGACCCTGTTCCACCAGATAATTGTGGACTGCAGAGGGCACATGTTCATCTTTTGTGAGGTTGTTTTGGGGGTTTTTTTTGGACTATTGTAAATTTTAGTTTACTGGATATGTGAAATATTTTCTTGCAGAGTCCTGTGAGGTATGATACCTTTGACAGTCTCTCCCTGAGTATTCCAGCAGCTGTGTGGGTATGTATCCCTCACTGATGCATGATCCGGCCGGTCTGCCTAGTGCCTTGTTGTCACAACTTTATCTTCACTAGTGCCTTTTAAAGATGCTACAGCCTAAGTGTAAATGAGTAGCTACAGTTTATTTTCTTGCCTTTTTATAAATGATCCTGTTGTGCTAATACAGTATCTTATCAGCAATGTGTTGGTGCAAATTGCCAATTAGTACAACAAGCATGACTTTGTTGACAAATATAGAGTTTTCTGTTTCTCCTGGTGGAGTATTTGGTCGTTTTTGTGTAATTTGAACAGACCAGATCGTATCCCGAGGGCTGTGTGTTTCTGGCAGTCTTGGAAGGTGACTTTCGGGTGCTTTGTCTCTGTGGTGATAGGACACGTTACCCAATACAGGCTTTTGCATCAAGTGATTTCCACTGGAAATTGTTTCTTTTTGGTGCTCTGAAAAACTTTGAACAACAAAACATTGTAGATTTTTGGGGCAACATGTGCAGGATGTTTTTGAACTGTAACAGTTTGTTACTTAATGGTCTGCTAGAGATTTGTCTTTGCAGACAAGTAGCAACTACTTGCATTCATGTAAACTCTTGACTCGTACCTACAGAATACACTCCTGGACAGCTAGAACTGGGATTTGGACACATCTTCTGCTATTTGTGGTTTATTTTATACCATCATTGAAGATTATGACCTTCATACTTGGCAGTACATAGTACCATCTACAAGGAAGGATAGGAAGGAGTGCCTAAATTCAACTAAATGCTATAGTTCTCCTATGTAGAGGGTTAGAGTGCATAAAGTGACACATGAAGTGCTGGAACTTTAGAAAAAAATAGTAACAGGGCCAGGAATCTGTAGTTTAAAACCCCACTAAAGGAGTCATGCAGGGAGTCACAGCTATTGTTCTTATCTACAGGCTGCGATGTTTTCCATGTTTAATCCAGGCTGAGGAAGAATCCCCATAGTTAGTTACTTATCAGTGTTCTATACTCAAAGCCATTTAGTCCGTTTTCTCAAGAAATAAGTCTGCAACTCTGTAGTTTCTATGGAAGAAATTAGGAAAAATCCTTTCACAAAATTAAGTGGTATGCACCCTAAAACTACTGCAAGTAATTTTGGTTTTTCGTACTAAGGGTCGTCCTATGACGCTGGACCACTGCCTCCATCATTTCATCTCCTCTGAATCTGTAAAGGATGTTGTGTGTGACAACTGCACTAAAGTATGTAATTTTAATTTATATAACCTTCTAGCTCAATTTGAAGCCTCCTGACAGAATTACGGCTTCGGTTGTCTGCTCCTTTCTTTGTGACTTCACGAAAGCCTCTGGCCTGCCTGGGATTTCTTATATTTAAAATGGCATTCTTATCTCGCAGAGTATTTTGAAGCTTTATTTATTAATAAGATTACAAAATTTACAAATATTTTATTCTGTAATTATCAGGTATTATTTAGATAATATTTGGCATAATTTCTTTGTTCTGCATTTTAAACAGTATTTTACACTTGCCTGTAGTTTGATGATGGCACAGCGCCAAAGTGGTTTGTTTGAAAACCAACAGCAATGGCACATGACTACACATAAACCTGGAGACTGGGCTTGTTCTGTAAATGCTCATTTCTGCTTGATTTTGGTTTAAAATTCAGATCTATGAGGATAGGCCAACAATTCTTAAGAAAGTTCCTAGAAAACTGTAGGTGTAATTAATGTACTGAGCATAGTTCTAGATAGACAATTACTGTTGTCTGCAGTGTGCAGACCTGCGCTATTATGTGTAATCTGATACAGCAGGTAATCAAATTACTTTATTTTTTTCCCTTTGATTTCAGATTCAGGCAGAAGGGACTCTGAATGGACAGAGCATAGAAAACAAAAGAACAACATTTGTTAAGCAATTAAAGTTAGGAAAGGTGAGGCAAGCTAACCCTCCAAATCTATTTTTAAATCCTATTATACAGTAATTTATTTCATTGATCTCTTTGCTTGATGTCTGCTTCTAGGTATTGGACTACTTTAATGTTTTACTTAAAAAAGTAAGCTCCTATTTGTAGGCATTGAGGCCTCAATTTAGCAAAACATCAAATTCTATAGCTTAAAGAACATGAGTATTCTGCTGTTATTCAGCAAAACACTTAAAACGTGAGTTTGGCTCAGTGGCAGTTCATATATCTTGCATTAATTCTTGATTTCCTTATTAAGTGAAGTGATTCATATATACAGTGTTTGTAAGAGCTTTAGCAATTACATGTTTCAAAGAAATTAAAATGTTCTCAGTACAGCTGGTTTAAACAAGTGAATAAGGTGCTAAACATCAGGTGTAGCTTGTATTATAAGGTTTTATTATTTTTTTGCTCTGTAATCATATAACGCAGAGGACAACAGGGCACTGGTCTCTAATTAAGAGCCCCAAGTGCCATTAATACTAATATGTACTTATTGTTAGAGGTTAACCCTGGCATGACTTTGAATGTCAGATATTTATAACTACTTGACCTTTTCTCCCCTGGTACTCTCACTGTGCAAAGCCGTTACTTATTGACTATTCGCAAATGTCTTAGAACAACTGGCTCCAACGAATTCCAATCCTCATTTCTACCTCACAGATCAACAAGCTAGATGAGGCTGACAGGTGGGCTGTGTAGGTAGGAGCACACATGTATTTTTATTGATTTTTCTTCCATTTGGAGAAAACTATTAACATCTATCCTACTGCCTAGTGAGTGAGCACTACCAGTAGTGGTGTTACCAGAAGTCTCAAGAGTTGTGAGTTAAGTGTCATGTCTTAGGGATACTATTGCCAATAAACTTACACGCAGATACAGTAGCAGATAGGGGAACAGTTCAATGATGTATTTCCTTATTCACTAGACTTACAGTTCCGTTACTGTGCTTTTAACTTGAACAGCTGTTTTTCTTAATTTAAAATGTATTTTGACTCTCCTTTTCTATGGAATATTGCTGAAGCTCCCTCAGTGTTTGTGTATCCATCTGCAAAGATTGAGCTGGTCAAACCAAGGCACGCCTCTGAAACGTCACGAACACGTACAGTTCAATGAGTTCCTGATCATGGACATCTACAAATACCGCGTTCCTGTTCATAAATCAAGCCAGAATGAGCTGAATCAGAAAAACTCCGAAGAGAAAACACCTGGGACAAAGGATGGCACAGCAGTAAAACCTTCAGGTACTTATTTTGAAAATGAAATCTATCAGGTGTTTCTACTCACTGATAAAACATTCTAATCTGCAGAATGAATATAAGAGCAGTATCTTTATTGGGATCTGTGCAAAGAAGACAGGTAGAAATCTCTTTCCCAGCAAGCAGTAGGATACCCTGTTCCAAGTTTACATTTCAGTTTTGATAATTTAATTTGATCCTACTAAATATTAAAAAAACCTTACAAACAAAAAAATCCCAGATAGCACAGAACTTGCATGTTTTATGTTCAAAGCACGAAAGAATGTCGACCTTGGGAAGTCTTAGAGATTATCTTGTTAGTGATCTCTTCTAAGGCTTCAGGACAAGCATAGAAAGAATGCTGGGACTGGTGACTTCTTGAAAAAAAAAATCTAGCTGTAATAAGTCTGTCATTTAGGCAGCTCAGTATTCTATTTAGCTGGGATTTTGTAAACATGGTCATTTTTGTATTTGTGTCATCTTAAAACAACTAGCACTGTCTTTGGATATTATACTCCTCTGCATCTCTTAAGGGATTGTAATATGTAATGAATTAAAATAAGTAAAATACCTTCGCATTCTGTGATGAAAGGTATTGCAGGAACAGAAGCACTGTTATTAGCAATACTAATAGTAGCATTTAAGTTAAATTACTGAATGTCTACTTTCTCTTGCAGATACAGAACAGCCATCTGGTACTAAACCATTCTTTATGAATGGTGCCTGCTCCTCTTCATTTTTTATGTCCTCAGGAACTTTTCCACTTGCTGCATTCCCTGAATGCAGGTAAGTTAGAGATTTGTACCCTATCTTGTAATTTCTGTTCCTTCAAATTATATTTTCCTTTATTCTGTCTTTACTATGAGGCTGCATAGTCCCAGAATTTAACATCCATCGTAGCTCCTGTGCAGAAATTTTTTGCTTTTCTCTTGGCTGGTTTTTAGTGGTTGTCTTTGGCTCCATTTCTCTCCTAGAAAAGGGAGTACGGCATAGTATAGGCAAAGCTCAAAATCTCCTTTCTCTGGTTCATAGTGCAGTAAATCATCCTTCTGAATAGCCATAATCTTATTCTTGCTCTTTTCTTCTACCCCTTCCTTTCATTTTTCCTCTTACTCTGACTTTAAAACTATTGCAAGAAAGCCATAAATCTCTTAGACTTTTTTTCAAACATTGTATTTAACAAGCTTGATTTAAGTTGCAACTGCCATGATTCTACTTAGTAAATCAGCCTTGATGCTTCTCCTGATAATCTGTTTTCTTGGCCTTTGAGAACATTCACTTATTTTCACGCCAGTTAGTTCTGTATCACTTCTTCTATCTGCCATTGCATATTTTCCCCACGTGGAAGACAATTCCCACAATCACTGTGTGGAATAAGAAGCCTAGAAGCATTTTGTGCCAAATGTCTGTTATGAGGACAGTTGTAGAGCAAGTCCTTGAAAGTGTGTCCAGTGTTACCTGTGGGTTACCTCCTGCAATGTTACCTCATTTCAGTTAGAAGCACATTCTTCTAGAATAGCTTTTCTGTCCAATACCAGTGCTTTAAGAACTAAATACTGGCACGTTGGTAGGTTTGATGGAAAATGTTGTTGCAAAATTCAGTCGGTGATGGTGTACAAAATGTAGTAGCCCTCTATAGTGTAGACTTTTAAAATAAATGGCTGTTTTCTCAATAATAGAATAAGGGAGGACTGCAGTGAAGACTTGGTATACTGAAAAGTAATTGCAAGGTAGTGTGTCTCTTACGGAGCTATCTATTTGCTCTAAAAAGAAATTGCAACTGAAGACAAAGCAAGTGGGGCCGCTTCTGGTATATGCGCGATCCACTAGAGCTGCTGACCCTCTCCTTTTTCTCATTTGTCCTTCAGTTCCCCTGTATACCTTTACCGTCTGATGGCAGTTGTAGTTCATCACGGAGACATGCATTCTGGACACTTTGTGACTTACCGCCGCTCTCCACCTTCTCCCAAGAACCCGCTCTCTGTCAGCAGTCAGTGGCTGTGGATTTCAGATGACACTGTTCGCAAAGCTAGTTTGCATGAAGTCCTTTCCTCTAGTGCTTACTTGCTTTTTTATGAGCGTGTTCACTCGAGGGTACAGCACCAAAGCTTGGAGTTGAGGTCTGAAGAGTGATTAAGAGAGTAGAAGAAGGACAAAAACTGACAAAATTCCTCTAATGAGATCTACGCTGCACCTCCTGTCTGTTATGCAAATAACCCACCACAGGCCCTTTAACTTTCCTCTTCCTCTATGGCAACGGCTGGCTCCTGCTGGGAGTTGTGTTTTGTACCAAAATTATGCTACCCAAAGGTGGTCTGCTAATGTTGTGCAGTCCAAAGTATATCTGTATTAGAGAAGCATTTATTCTGTTAGGTAGTAATCTTGTCAACATCGCAGCTCTGAAACAGACATTTCAAACAGACTTCCCAAGGCTGTATTCCATATTCTGACATGTATGTAAATTTTCAAAGGGAGATGCTTAATCCTATACATTTCACTGCAGACGTTTCTGAACAGGGGAGCCCCAGAAGCGGTTGATGGGAAGCTACTGTTATCAAAGGCAATGATTTAAGAAACAAAGTGCCTTGAGCTTATTTGAATATCTACCTTACCATTGTCTGAGTCCACTGCATGTCAGCTGTGTTCTGATCAATGTCTCAAGATGACGGGATGAACTACTAATGGAATTGGATTTCTCTTGATATGCCAGCTAAGGCGTCTCTACATAACATGCATGATCCAAAAACGAACTTCCCTTTTCACATTTTCTTAATATTCTAGTTCTTTATACATCATAGAAGTACTTCTGCTGATTCAAAGTGCGGTTTCCTTTTTCCAGGAGAATAGATAAATTTTTTAATCTATTAGGAGCTAAGACTCTGATTTCTTGCTCTGTATCTTTGGAATATAGCTGAAATCAAGAGACAGAAGTGTTTGCTAGCAATCAGTATTGTAATTTCCTTCGTCACTGTGAAGCTGTTGAATACGGTTGCTTGTAGTATCGATTACAACTTTTAACGCTGTGATTTCAAAGCTACTGTAATTGGTGTTCTAGACTTGCACTTCCTATTTTAATGCTGAAAACTGCCATTTCTCCTCAACCATTCAGATACATGCTCTCTGGCTTGCAATTGATCTTCAGAGCTTGTACCAGTTGTGATTGTGAGCTGAGACGTATAGCAACCCAAGCATCCTTGTTAAGCTAGGGTATACACAACCGAATCAGGACTGGTGGGCACTTACTTGTCTTGTGAAGTAGTACAGCAGTCTGAGAATACTGGTGTCACTGCATTAGATACAGATTGCCATATAAATAGAAGTATGGTGTACTTTGCTGCTCTAGGTTGTTTGAGTGGTTAAAAAAAAAAAAAAGTCCCAAACAAAGCACGGAGGGAGAAGCAGCAAAAATTATCCTTTTGACTGCTTTGAAATTACCAGGAATAAAGTATGTAGGCTATTTTTAGCTCTTTTCTATCCTTGTAAGCTTGGAGGAGAAAAAGGCTCATTCATCAGACAAGCTTTTTCAGTGTAAAACAGCAACTAAGTTTTCAAATAGTAACAACTGTCTTAATAGTTTTTTAGGGCAACTTTGTACCTCATATATTCATATTGCTGCCCAAAGCTCATAGGCATTCAGAGTTCCATAATGAGAGACTCAAAACCAGCCAAAACAGGAATGGTAATGGATGTATATGCAAAACTATTTACACAACTCATCATTCCAGAGTATGGATCACAACTCCTGCTCCCAGTAATGCTCATAGGACATAAAATAGTCTTTATGAATCCACTGACCTACTAGTTCCTGAGAAGTCTCCCTGTCTGTGCTAGGCTAGCAGTAGCATGGTTTTAACCTTTCTATTTTAAGTTATGGAAAAACAAAACACCCTAAAAGGATGCAAAATGCCAAAAATGCCCTGGCCACTGAACTAAGACCTAATGGACTTGCAGAAGGTGAAAGCCCTCCATTCTGGGCAGTATGGGTGTGCAGTAGGAGCTCTGTAAAGCAGTGCTGGGTGTCACCTAAGGAAAAACATCATGCAAAGCATCTAGCTCCAGCAGGTCTACCATTTGTACCTCAGAACTTCAAAACATTTCCACTGCCAGCAATGTATATTCTGCAATACCTATTCTCAACAGGGTCTGTTTAGAATTTTTAACTGTATTTTTGAGAAGTTCATCTGAACAGGTCACTTTGTTTAGAAAGCAGTAATGCTGGAGGTGGGTTAGAACATACGCACACAGTTTGTAACAGTTTGTAACAGGGACATAAAGCCACATATTACTGCAAGCTTGCATGTTCAATATATTTTTCTTATGCACAGAGCTGCTTTCCAACAGGGGCCAGTTTGATGAGAATGAAAGCACAGTCGCTGTACGACACTGATAAACTGTTCAATTTCACTCAGCTGCAGATTTACTCTGAACGCTTCCTCAAGGGCTATAAAGGTGAGGGTCGAGTAGTTAGCATTTGTTCTAGCTTTCACTGTTAGGAAGGAGTAGACAGTCTTGGCTTAGCCCTCAGTGTGCGGAAGGAAGCAAAGTGTCAGCACCTTGGTCCTGGTCCTGAGCTGTACTAGATACTCCCAGCCTACTGTGAGCATCAAAGACCTCTGCAGATGGGTTTGCCACCCAACCCTCACCTTTTGAAGTCATTGGGCTCTGCGCAGGCATATGAGGCTCATCAAACACCGTTACTTACAAGCTTCCGTGTTGGAAAAGGTGTTAATAAAATGTAAAAGGTTAAAAAGCTATCAGATAAGACCTCCAAGATGACATCTCTGTGTTTGGATTATTCTTGTCTTATTTTGTGCATTATTTAAAAAGTTATGATACTATAGTCAAACCACTGCACTGCTGTTTGAAGTTGCGTTTTCACTTCAGGGTATTTTTGTAACTGTACAGTAGCAATAAAAGAACAAACTTATTAGAAAAAGTAGCGGTTCACGTGTGGTTATGTCTTGAAACAAAGACCAAGCTATAAGGCAAACTGCATTCGATATATCCGATAGAAGCAGCACTTCACATTCTCTGGATAAGCAGTATTCATGCAGGAGCAATTGACGACATATATAGCATTTTCTGGTAGTGGCAGAGGGCGGGCAGTATCAACTCCAAATTGTCTAAACAGACATAGTCCTAATAGACCTACTGCTGAAGGACAGAGCCCATCACTAATTCCGATGCTTGTAGTCTGATTACACAGGGATCAGTTCACATTCTCGCTCAGTACTTACCATTGCTTGATTCCTCAACACCTGTTGGTGACTTCGGACGGTCTTTCCTCATTTCAGCATGGAAGATGATGGCTTTCAGGTAGTCAGAATAGAATCCCTAGGGATAATTATTTAGAAAAACAGACACTCTGAGAAGTTATAGCCTTTCACGCTGCGTTGTCCGTATAAATGGTCCAACCCAGTCTCTCCCCAAAAGGTCATCTTATGCTCCCTGGTTTCTGTACAAAGGACCTAAGGAAGAAGAGGCCCTCACCCTCTGCAGTAGCATCTCCTGCTTCTTCCTGCCCCACCACACCACTGACCAAAAGAACCTAGTTTCCCACAGAAGCAGAGGTAGAGCAGCACAAGAATACAAGCAAACAAAAGTCACAGTGACTGTAAAACACGCAGCCACCCATGTTGCACTCACTACATTCATATCTCAGCGCTCCTCTTTTTCATGTCAGTCTCATTGGTATTTTATTTTTAAAAAAACAAGCAAACCATAGCTCATTGACAGAGCGTAGAAGAAAGTGTCACCTGTTGAACAGTATCAGCTTCCAGGCTCGCTCTAAATGATTACATCTTGTACTTTATAGTATTTATAAACTGTTTCACCGCTATCTGAAGGCTATAGAGTATTTTGATCTTTTTGGAAAACTGGCTAGATTAAGATTAGTTGAGAACGAACTTCCTCCTGAGCAAAACAAGGGTATTACTCATTTAAAGTATGCATCAGCAGGACTACAGCAACATTTCACAGAGAGAAAGCATTCTTGGCCTTTAAGATCAGTAGTCACAGTCTTTATTAGCAAGTTACCAAGTACACTATCTCCTCTCATGGTTTAATTTGCTCATCTGGTACCCTGGATCATCAAAGACAGTGTTTGAATGAGAAACTGACAGTTATGTTGGGGAAGAAATCTCCTATACTACTATTTTCAGAGTCAAAAGACCAGCTGCTTGATTGCTGTATATTTCACTTCTCGGCTATAGTCATCACTTTCCGAAATGTGAGGTTGATCCTTGGGGCAAGTACTCTCTTGCGGATGGGCACGCTGTGGTACCAATACACATTGGTGGGGTACTTCATCATCAGCAGGCTACCATGGGCTAGCTGCAGTTTGATGGGCTTAATGTGGCGTGTTGCATTTTTCCCTCTGGAATCACAGTGCCTGAAAATAAAGTCCCTGCAAGCTCCGAAGGACACAGACGCAATAGGACTGCGTGGAACCAGTTCTCTCTCATCATCTCGATGTTCACCTATGTGGTCCCCACCATCTTTATATCTGTACACAGAAGAGATTAATTAGTTCTTCAACCAATCCAATTAAGTGAATGTAAAACAACTTGTCAATGATCTGTCAGTAGCGTCGCACAAGCAATTTTTAATTTGAACAAGCTGCTTGATGCAATTGGAAATCAGACATACCTGTTAATAAGAACAAAATTAAAACTATGTCCTGTGTCCAAAGCGATGCGGTCTCTGATACGGCTGAGAACTGGGATCCATGGCTTAGGAGAAAAGGTAACGCCTGAGTACGTGTATGTTAACTCGGGGTCTCCATAGGTTACCTGCTTCCTTGGAATGTCGTGCCATTTGCCAAACACGTGCAATTTTGTCATTTCACCTGTTTAAACAAGAGATGAGAAGGATCAAAACCAACTGCGTATTACCTCTGCAGTTCACAGTTTCGACAATCTCCTTGATTTGGAGCTTCTGTGAATCTCCGGTGGGACAATAGAAATGAGGATGCTGACAACAACCCAAAAGCTGTCATCCGTGTTCAAGTGTTTCTATCCCAACAAAGTACTTAACTCTCCGGTCTGACACTGCTTTACTATCCCCCTTGAATGTGACGAATGGCACGAGCACCCCCATCGTACTCTTGTTGAATTAACGTGACCAGGGATATCTCATACACTACATCTACCAACAACCTCCTGTCACCCTTCCTACCCCTGTTCTTCGCAAACATTAAAACGTGAACGAAACCGCTTGGCACCCACTTCAAGCTGAACAGAACTAACGCTGCAGGATCAGACCTGTGCTCGCACTTCACTGCGCAGGGACAGGTTACACAAACACCAGGCGCCTGCAGAAACCTCCCCACCACCTGGCAGCTCTGCCCAGGCCGTGGCAATCGCCCCGGGTCGCCTTGGGCGGGCCGGGAAACACTTCACCGGGTGGGGGGTGGGCACGGGGGGCTGGAAGCCGAGCCCCCCGACGGCCGTTACCTTCGAAATACTCCACCTCCTCTTCCAGCTGCTGGAAAATCTCGTCAGCCTCGGCCTTGCCGAAGAGGAGCCGGTAGTCGCAGCTCAGACCCTCCGCGCGAATCTCCTGCCATGGGGGCTGCCCCGCGGGGGGCTCCTCCGGCCGCGGCCTCTTCCCACCGACCCCCGAATCGCCGGGGGGGCGTTTAACCACGTATCTGTCCATCGGCGCCCGCTCGGAGGCACCGACGAGGGGGCGGGGGGGCGCTGCGGGGACGGCCGCCTCAGCACGGGCGCCTCCTCCCGGCAGCGAGACCGGGCGGTAACGGGAGCGACTCACTGAGGGAGCGCGGCGACGGCGGGAACCCCCTCAGCGGCCGCCGGGGGTGGGAGGGGGTGGAGCGCATGCGCACGGGCGGGCCGTGCCCACCCTCCCTCCGGCGGGCTCCGCCCCCCGCGCACGCGCGCGCTCTTGGCGCCAAATCCCTGCCCCGCCCTCCTGCCGGTGCCGTACCGCTGCAGCCCCTCACCGCTGCTCCCTCGCCCGCTCCGCTGCCGCCGCCATGATCGGGCAGAAGACGCTGCACTCCTTCTTCAGCGCCGCCCCGGCGAAGAAGCGCGGCCGCTCCCCGGAGGCGGGCGGCGATGCGGAGGTAGCGAGCGGGGGGGGCTGGGAGCGCCCGCGGCCCTGGAGGGGGCAGAGGGGGCTGGCGGCCGGGAATCTCGTGGCTGGGGGGGCGTGGGGGGTGTGTCTGTGTGTGTGTGTGTGTGTGTGTGTGTGTGTGTGTCTGTGTGTGTGGGAGGGTGGGGGTCTCGCGGCGCTGGCGGCCGTTGGTGGGGTGGAGACACCACGCTTCCAAAAACCCCGCGCTCCTAGCACGCCTGACTGACCTGCCAATCGAGGCCGCGCTCCGCCGCTGCCCAATGGGCGCCGAGGGCCGCCGCCGCGTCACGGTTGCTAGGCTGAGCGGCTGTCCGCTAGCTGTGGCAAGCCAATAGGGAGGAGCGTGCTCTTTGCCGTTAACCAATGGGGAGCGGGAGTTTGGGCTCCCGCTTGTGGGCGGGACTCGCTTGGCGCGGCGGCCAACGGGGGCGGGCCCGCTGTTGTTTTGCCGCGAAATACCCGCGTGCGGCGAGGCCGCCCCCGCCGAGGGCGGTGCGTGGCCGGGCAATGGCGGCCGCTCTGCTGCCGCTGCTCGGCCCGCGGCTGGGCCGCGGCGTTCCCCGCCCGCTCTGCAGCCGCCTCTTCGCCCGCGATTTCCAGGTCAGCGCCGCGAAGAAGGCGAAGGCGGCGGGGGATGAGGCGGGCAAAGCCTCGCCGCTGAGCCCGGAGCAGCTGGAGCGGATCCGCAAGAACAAGGAGGCGGCGCTGCAGCGCCTGGCCGAGCGGAACGTGCCCCCGGGCTTCGGGGAGAGCTGGCGGCGGCAGCTGGCCGAGGAGTTCTCCAAGCCCTACTTCATGGAGGTGAGCGGGGCGGGCCCGCCCCGAGCGGCGGGGCTGGGCGGCCGCTGCTCCCCGTTGTCCCCGGGCTGAACCACCCC
>VFFE01007998.1:691577-741115 GCA_008921705.1 Burhinus oedicnemus | reverse complement strand
CCCCCCCCCCCCCCCCCCCCCCCAGCTGATGGCGTTTGTGGCAGAAGAGAGGAAACGCTACACGGTCTACCCGCCCCCCGACCAAGTCTTCACCTGGACGCAGATGTGCGACATCAGGGATGTGAGTAGAGCTGCGGGCGCTGGGGAGAGGTGGGGGAGGCGCCTCCAGCTGCTGGGGGGGGTTGAAACGGTGAAAACATGGGGTTGGGCGCACAAATGTGTTAATTTGATGTTTGGTCCTTTAAGCTTTGATCCCGGGTGATGTGTGGATGCTGTTTCTCTCGTGTAACTGGTAAATCCTGGCTTCTCTTTCATCTCTGATACTGAAATGTGGGTTTATTGTTTTATTACCCTCACAGGTCACAGAATTTCCTTCAAAACTTTAGTTGGACTTTTGACCCAATTTCCAGTGTTACCCACTGAATGTAGCACTTGATTTTTGGATCTTGTACGTCTCCTCTTAATTGATCAGTAATGAACTATAATCTAAAAAAAGTGTTTAAGGTAATCCCATTGCTAATAAGCTGTGTCAAACATCACAGCAAGTGTGGCGTAAAACTAAAATGTGAGGAAATCTACTTGGAAAATACTTTCACAAGGTGTTTTATTGTGGCTCTTTGAAAACGTTGGTGTCTTGCACTTAAAATATCTTCATAATCTTAGCAGTAAAGCTATGGTGATGTTAATCCTTAGTGTTAGGTAGGGACTGTGTTCTTTAACTTGTTTATTATAAGATGTCAGTGATTTAACTTCAATTGCTAGGGTTTGATGGTTTGGATGTCTGTGTGTTTGTTTTAGGATAAAGCTCATTTTTAAGCCTTTTATTTTTTTCCCCTCTTTTGGGAATAATACTGATTATAATTCAGTGCTAATAAAGGTCTGCTTTCAGGTAAAGGTTGTCATTTTGGGACAAGATCCGTATCATGGACCTAATCAAGCTCATGGGCTCTGTTTCAGTGTCCAGAAACCTGTTCCACCTCCCCCCAGGTATGACAGCGCTCAATCTGCAAAATCCCTATTGTTTACAAATTGTCTGTAGTTCTGTGTTAGTTATGGCTGTGAGTCAGATAAGTGATAGGAAGCATGTTGCGACTACTGAAATTTGAGTTCTGTATTGTCTAGAAAAAAAATCACTGCAAAATCATGGATAATTCTATATAGTTTAATATTCTGAAGAGCATGCCGGATGTAAATTTGCGTTTTCAATTGTGCAGAAACCTTCTTATTAAGCTTTTATCCAGGCAAACAAAGGAGGGGGGGTCCTTGTTACCCTGCTTCTACAAATGGCTTTATTATCTTAAGTGACAAGATTAAAATCAATCTCTTCTTGTCTAGTGTAAGAGCAGTAAGTGGTGCTGTTTGCTCTTGTCTATAAACATGCATATTTAAAATATTTTGATGTTTTTGTTTGCAGTCTAGAAAATATTTACAAAGAACTGTCTACAGATATTGAGGATTTCAGCCATCCTGGTCATGGTGATCTAACTGGTTGGGCCAAGCAAGGTGAGTTGAAAGACACTCTAGTAACGTGTCCACTACAGGTCATGAAGCAGCCTAGCTAGAAGAAAAGATCCGTGGTTGGAAACAGTCCATCTGTAAAAGAGAAAATAAATTCTGAGTGCCTGCTGCAGAGCAGGTACCTTAGAATGAAGATGTAATCTATTGTTTCTCAGGGGAAGCAGGAAGAAGCAGTTAACGCTTGATTCTGCTTCATCCTCTGTCCCTCTGTGTTGTTTGCTAGGAGTGCTCCTGCTCAACGCTGTCCTCACGGTTCGAGCTCACCAGGCCACCTCCCACAAGGAGAGAGGCTGGGAGCAGTTCACGGACGTGGTGGTGTCCTGGCTCAACAAGAACTTGCACGGGGTTGTCTTCATGCTGTGGGGAGCCTATGCCCAGAAGAAAGGCAGCTCCATTGACAGGGTAGGGGTTACTCCTCTTCCTCTCTTCCCTCTCGCCAATTTTTTTCTTCAGTTGGGTGAACGCTAGAGGGCACTTCTCTTACAGAATTGGGGTTTTCTCTGTGCTTGAACTGTGCTATCAAATTTTATTGCCCTTCTGTTCTAGCTTAGCCTTTGCCAGAATTAAGCAACAAAAGTGGAGCAAGTGTAACCTTCTGTTGTCAGAAAAGCCTCTAGTTCAGTACAGAACTTCTTGGGTTTTTTTTCTAGGAAAAGGCTCATGAATAAGTATAAAATTTGCCGTTAGGATTACAGCAATTGAAAAATGGCCAGGGTGTTCCTGCTGCTTTACGTAGTCCATCCTCTGCTCAAGTGGGATAAAAGTCTTGATCCTCATGGCCATTTTTTTGGGTCCTCGGGCTGAGGAGGTGTAGAGAGGAAATCACACCTGCTTGGTCGGGGCAGAAGCAGCCAGCCTTGTCCAGGGAGCTAATAGCATGCAAATCTAACGAGCGGTTTCCTCTAACGCTTTACAGAAACGCCACCACGTCCTGCAGACGGTTCATCCCTCGCCTTTCTCCGTCAACAGAGGGTTTTTTGGCTGTCGCCATTTCTCGAAGACAAATGAATTGCTCAAGAAATCCGGCAAGAAGCCCATTGACTGGAGAGCACTCTGAGCTGCGGGCAGGGGCTGCGGGGTCTAATGGTTGGAAACAGCCCCTGTTTCAGGGGTTGTCTTGTTTCTGGGAAACTTTTGCTGACCTGACAATTGCTCTTTGGATGTTGTTCAAGGAACAAATGACCAAACTTTCAGAGATGTTATATTTTTTAAAAAATCTTTTTTAAAGAGCAGATTGGAGTGTTGCATGGACAACTTCTCTGCTGTTCGAACAGGTCTCAGCCTAGTTTGAATCAAAAAAAAAAAAAAAGACTTCTATATTAATTTCTGTGTGTTTGTTGTAATGGGAATATTTTCAGGCTCTTGCAGAGGGGTGTCAGTTCTTACAGGTGAAGCTGTTCAGCTGTTGTGAATACCCTGCTGCGCCTCCTCCCGCTTCTTCGCCTCCTGCCGTGCAAATCCAGATTTCATATTTGGGGGGTGTGGAGCTGACTCCGTGGGAGAAAAAGCAGATGCTTTTGGTTTTAGCTTTTTGCTGCCGATTACGAGATTTATTAGAAATACAGCTTCTTGGGACTGTAAAGGCTGTACGCTGTCAGAAGTGTTACTTGGTATATCCGTACTCTCAAGATTTCAGGGTAAATCCCCCCCCAGCAGCCAAGAGGAGACTGCGACTGAGGCTCTGGTCCTGCTCTGAGGTTTTTGTTGGCATTTAGAGAGGAAACCCGTAAGTTCTTAGATTCTGACTGGGTGTGTTAATCACTTGGATGACAGGTGAGCTGTGATGACCGTGAACTTTGTGGTAACTGCCAAGGGCAGCAGCGAAGGTTTGTTCCTCAAGATCTTCCCACAGATGGGCTGACGGTTGCAAATTATTTAAGATCTTAAAAGATCTTAAAACAGAGGGAGGTTTATGCTTTGCCTTCACCGGAACAAATTGAGGTTTCTAGCCACTGTTGAAAATAATTGTTGGGACTTTGCACTTCTGGGTTTCCATTTGTCTTTGACTTCATAATTGCTTTAATGGAAGTGAAGTGCCTTCTTTGTTGGGAAATTACATCAGTTTTTATAGAAGAATGCTGTAAACTTTTCTTTGGTATTTGCTCTGAGAGGTAACACTAGTACAAGTGAAATTTACACTTTCTGGCTGTGTTGTATTTTTTGTTTGTTGTTTTTTGGGGTGTGTTTTTTCCCCCCCAGTTTGTTGTTTTGGTGTTTGTTTGTTTTCTTTTTAAATAAAAATGACTTTGTTTATGTTGCGGTGTGATCTTGCATTGGTAGGAACAAGGCAGGGAGGGAAGGGTGCCTGAGGAGAGGCCCTGGCTCTGCAATGGCTGCTGGCCTGGCGGGGGGATGTCCCTGTTTCCCCCTGGGGAGGCAAAGCCGCAGGTGCCGGAGCTTCTCCTCCTCCTCGTCCCCATGACCGGGCGTGGGGCCAGGGCACCTTTGTCCCCCAAGGATCTGGTGTCCTGGCCGGCTGTGCCAAGCCCCCCCCCGCCTCCCTTTCCACCCTCGTCTCCAGCAGAAGTTTTCCAGGCGCCTTAACGGGGAAATATTTCTGCTTGACGTTACCGTCACGTGCGAGAACGCAACTGTGAGGCGACCGCCAGGCTCGGGGGGGACCTGGGGGGGGCCTCACCCTGTGGCCTGGCACCCGCCCGGCCCGGCCTGCATGGAGTGACCGGCTGAGATAAGCGTGACCGGCAGTGGTGGCGTGGGCAGTCGCAGCCGCGTTCGTCCCCTCGGCGGGGCTCGGCATGCATGGTGAGTGGCGCCTTTCCCCTCAGGAAGGAGCCGGGGCTGAGGGGAGCATGGCGGGGCTGCGGCCGTTTTCCCTCACGACCATCCCCAGCTTTTACTGCCTGTAGAGATTTGGGGGTTCGGTTTGAGGGGTCGGGGTCAGCCGGGCGGCCTCACCGCCACCCTTGGGACATGGTGAGCAGCTGGGGAAGTGGGGGGGGGGCATTTCAGCCCCCCTTAGGGCTGTCTGAAGGCAGAGCGGAGCTGTGCCCCCCTGCCAGCACCACTCCTGTTTTGGGGAGTAAAAATAGCTTTGGCTGAGCCTGCAGGCAGCCCAGATAAGCTGGAAGGGGGTTTGGCTGGGTGTTGTGGGGGGCTGTGGCATGGAGAGCACTGGGGAAGGGGTCTTGTTCCTGTCCCCCCAGACTGGCCGATGGGGGTCCTCCCTGATGGAGCGTCTCCATGCCTCTCCCCAGGGTAGGTGAATGCTGCTGGCTGCCCTGTTCCTGCTGGTACTGGTGCTGCTCGTCTGGGCCAGAATGTCCAACCCTCAGCCTGGGGAGGAGGAGAAGCCAGAGCAGACGCAGGCAGAGGAACTGGCGGCTCCCACCACAACCAAGCCCCCAGCATGGCCAAGTGTCCCGGCCCCCAACACGCCGCCACGGCCCAGCAAGGCTGCAGCAGGGGAGCAGGAGCAGATTGCGGTGTACAACCCTGCTGCTCTCCGCCGGCCGGCACTGGCCAAATTTGTGCTGGGCTCCTTCGAGGACAGCTCCTCCGACGATGAGCTGGTGGCTGCGGCTTTCAGGTTGGGCAGCCGGCGCAGCAGCCTGGTCGGGGTGGGGGGCACTGGCACCGAGCTCCCTGCCGTGACCGTCCCGCTGGAGCCCACCGCCGGCATGAGGTACGATGTGTGGGGTTGGGAGAAGCAGTGGTGCAAACATGCCCTGTTTTGGGTGGGCAGATGCTTTTTGTGGGTGCATTTCTTGGGGACCCTGTTGTTAAAATTGGGGGGGGTGTGCATGTGCTTCTTGGAGCCCCAAATCAATGCCTCAGTCCTGCCCTCTTTGACTTGGTGCTGCATGGAAAACCCTAATAATAAGGTTAATGGCAGAACCCTGGGAAGAGCAGACATGTCGGAACGCTCTGTGTGACAGCAGGGCCACATGCACGAGTGCAGCAAGGACTGGGGCAGGGGTTGCTCTGTTACAGTGATTTTGAATGTCAAAGAACGGGGTGGAAAGTGCTTTTAGTGTGCATGGCGTTCCTTCAAACGCAATCCCCAGCGCTGCAGCCAGATTGCCAAATCACTCCTGTTTTCTCACTGCTTCCTCTCTCATTTTGCTGCTTCTCTCTGTCCCTGCACCATCCTCCCATGCCGGGAAAGGCTGTGCCTATGCACTGGCTGCAGCTGTGGTTGGCACAGGACAGGGGTGCATTGGGGAGCGGGGATTTTCTTGGCGTGGCAAGATGAGATTGGTCTTGGCTGAGGTGGTGAGTGTGTGGATGGGCAGCAGCAGGCGCTGCTGGTGTTTTCCCTGCGCTTGCTGTCCTTCTGGGTGCACATTTTGTGCATGAGCATTGCTGGGGGCATTTCATGGGGTGTATGTAAACCTGCGAGCTGAGCTGAGCCTCTTGACGGGGCACCTGCGTGTGCACAGGCACTTGTGCATGCAAATGTTGCCCTGTGCCCCCAGGGCTGGATCCCACAAGGACCCACTCCTGCTTTTGCTATAGTGGGGATGCTAACGTGCTCCCGGTATTGTGTGTGGGGAAACAGCATCCCGGGAGAAGTGGAGTATGTGGGGTGCTCCTGTGCTGCTCCTGCTCTTCCTCTGCCCTTAAAACTACGGCAGATAAATTATTCAAGGCAGAAATGTAGTTCTTTGGTGGTTTTGTGATGAGTTGATGAAAAGTGGATGAGCTTTTGCTCCGTGGGCAGCTTCACAGCAACTTTTGCCCAGCGCTGGTGCCTGCTGGCCTGTGCTGTGTGGCTTCCTGTGTGACCACAGCTGACGGCCATTATAAATAACTGGAAACAAAGCGCTGCTGCCCAGCTCCTCCTGGCTGCTCCACTCCTGGTTAAAAATAAAAGACCTTTGGCTGCAGGGACACATGATGAAACTTGACAGCCCAACAGTGTCTTCTTGCCTAGCTGGGGTTTTGGGTGATTTCGCGCACTGTGCTGCCGGTGGGGAACTGCTGCTGCTCATCTGCACTTTAACGTGGGAGGGATTTCCTAATGTTGCTGCCCGAGTCACATTGTAGACGCGCTTGGTGCAGTTTGCAGGATCGGACGGGTGCACTGGCACAGGCTTTGTGGTGGGGTTTGGGGCTGCAGTAGGGAAGCGGGCAGCGCGGCCGGCCCCGGCAGAGCAGCAGAGCTGCCAAGCAGCATGGGGGATGCACCGGAGCGCGTTAAACCCAGCACTGCTCGATGCAGTTCTCCAGCTACTTGGAAACTACCCTGAGTGCATGGAGAGACTGGGACATTTCCCAATTTCCCAAGGGAGTTCGGCACATTTCCCCTGAAAATAAATGTGCCAAGTGCTGCTTATGTGAAATCAGCTCATTCGGGGGGGGCCGGTCCTTCTTCCTTTGCTTATTTATAGCACATCCATGGAATAACAATCAGCAGTTCAAAATCTGGCTGAATTATGAGGGGGGAATGTGAACCTGGTAATTAAAATAGAAAGTTGCTTAAAACTCTGGGCAGAGCCGCAGGAAGGCAGGTGCCTGGCTGCTGGGGAGGTCGCTGCCTGCCTGTGATGGGCTGCTGGTGCTGCCAGACCCTCCCGCACCGGCTGCCGCTGTGCCAGGAGGTGGGAGGCGCAAGGGCTGCCTTATAGCACTGCTGGGGCCAGAGCCCCGCAGAGGGACTGGTCCGGCCATCAGGTCACCAGCACAGCCCACTCCGACCCGCTCGCTTCAGGAATGCACGATGGGCTGTGAAACAGGGAATAGACTCTGGAGGGCACGGAAATGCCTGCAGTGGAAAATCATGGTAGGGGTGAGTCTGGCCGGCAGCGTGGTGAGCCTGGGAAGGTGTTTTGGGGTCACGGAGCAGGCAGCGTGGGCAAGATGGGCTCTGATGCAGCAAGGAGCTGCAGCTGCTGTCATTGCAGGCTGTGGAGAGCAAATTCCCAAGGCAGCTGCTGGGAGCGGTGCATCATGCTCTTTGTAAGGTTTCTCGCAGAGCACTGCCTGCTCTTTGCTCCCCCTTCGGTAACCCCAGCACAGCTCGGGGTGATCTTGTAGGGGCACCTGTGGCTGCGCCCCTCAGAGACCTGGTGCTCATGCCATGTGGTTTGGAGGCAGCAATCCTGCTTGCCTTGCACGGATGCACAGAGCTCTGTGCCATCCTGTGTACCTGTTGTTTTTCCTGCCACCCACACCACCCAGCCGGGCTGCTCTGGGTGTCCTCTGGGGACGTGGGGGGACAGATAGAGCTCTGCAATGGGGTTTGGTGGGAACTGGGGGCTGTGGGGGCTTTGCAGCAGACTTCGGTCGCTGCAAAGGGGCATTTGTGCATGTAACATCCCTGGCAGTGGGAGGGAGGGTCCACACTCTGTGCTCTGTTTTGGCCCCCTGGGAGTCTCCTCCGTTCCTCAGCCCTCGGAGCAAAGCGTGGCACATTTTCAGCTGCAGCTGGGCTGGGAGCTGTTAGCGGTGCAGAAGCGGGTACGGCCGTGCTGCGGTGGTAGCAGTGCTCTGGCCCCAAGCATGCTTCCAAAAACCCTGAGCAGCTCTCTGCTCCCTGAAATGCAAACCCCGGGGCTTTTATCTGGCGCAGCAGGGTCTCAGCGCAGCCCCTGTGGCTGCAAATCCGCTCGTTGTGGTGCTCGAATTGATGTGGACCCACAGCTCCTGGGAGGGGCGTTTTAATTGCAAAACATGCTCTGTTCACCCCAAATTGCTTGCCCCATATAACTCAGCCAAAACCAGTTTTCTTCTGCAGTGTTGCAGTGGGTGTTAAATGTCCCTGGAGAGATCCCGGTGCACAACAGGGAGCTGGTAGCAAGGAAAGTGAATTCCAGTGTTCCCTGCGTGTGTCAGCAGGGTGAAAAGTTTTATTGCTTTCCTCGGAAGAAACCGTGGAGGGGGCAAAGTCTGGTCTCTGCTGCTGCAGGCTGCTGGGTTCTCTGCAGATCCGACCCGGCAGTGAAGCCCCAGCCGGCAGCAGCACACTTCTTGTGCCCGGTGAGGGTTTGCTCGTGTGGCTGAGCTCACTGACGGCTACCACGTCCCACTGCAGGCCTAGCATGTCCGGGCTGCACCTGGCAAAGAAGGGTCGTGAGCACAGGAAGATGGATCTGCAGCGGGACTTCACCGTCGCCTCGCCGGCAGAGTTCGTCACCCGCTTCGGGGGCAACCGTGTCATCGAGAAGGTCTTTCCCTGTGCACCCCTGCCTTTACCCGGGTGGTGGGTTGTTGCTTTTCACAGCGGCATCCTCAAGTGTTGCCCAAATCTCTTGTGCCCATCAGGCTTGGACCGATGGGAGCCCGGAGCAGCCCAGAGCTGTTTGTCCCCCTGCTTCACGCACCCTCGCGGGCTGGGAGAGGGAAACCCTCACAACGCTGCCCTTGCACGGCGGCTGCTTGCAGCAGCTTTGCATGGCCGGCACAAATGAAGGCCAAAGTCCTGTCCTTCATTAGCCCCAGTGCCAGGCATCAAAGCTGCTGTTAAGGAGCCTCCTGCTCCGCTGGCACATACAACCAGCTGTTGCAAAGTGCCTGTGTTAGCACGGCTGCCCTGCTTTGCTCACTGCCTGTGCCCAGTCCTCACCTTCGTGCTGCTATCCCTCAGGGTGATGTGCCCAGCCTCAAGCCCCAGCAGCGAGGAGAGGTTTCAGCCTGACGCCTCATGTCCCCTTCCCCCCAGGTCCTCATTGCCAACAACGGCATCGCCGCCGTGAAGTGCATGCGCTCCATCCGCCGGTGGGCCTACGAGATGTTCCGAAACGAGCGCGCCATTCGGTTCGTGGTCATGGTCACCCCTGAAGACCTCAAGGCTAATGCGGGTAATTCCTAAAAAGCATCCCAGCAAGTGATATTCCCCTCCCTGGGACTGAGCTGGGGCATCCCTTTCCTTCTCCCCCTGTTGCTGCCTGGGACATGGGGGGCTCTGCACAGCCCAGGGTCACACACTTTCCTCTGCAGCCAGATCCAGGAGTAAATAATTTCCCCCCCCCTCCAGCCTCCCTGAGATTGAGGATTTGGGGAGGGGGTGCAAGGGGCAGCATGCGAGTGGAGCGTGGCTTGGTGGACTGGCTCCCACTGCCACCATGTGCTGTCTTTCAGAGTACATCAAAATGGCAGATCACTACGTGCCCGTCCCTGGGGGTGCCAACAACAACAACTATGCCAACGTGGAGCTGATCGTGGACATTTCCAAACGGATCCCAGTCCAGGTAGCAGGCACTCGCAGGCCTCCCACCTCTTTGCCGAGGGAAGCAGATGGGGAAGAAGGGGCACTCAGAAATGGGGTGACGTCCCTCCATGCAGAGGAGCCAGGCACGATGCTGTAGGCGATGGGAGGATGCCAGCACAGGGAGGTAAAGGCTCACACTGCTCCTTCTCTTGTGCCAGGCGGTGTGGGCTGGCTGGGGACATGCCTCGGAAAACCCCAAGCTGCCAGAGCTGCTGCAGAAAAATGGGATAGCTTTCCTAGGTAAGGGCTTGCTGCCTTCCCTGTGCCAGAGGGATGCGTGCATGCTCACTCCCCAGGGACACTGCACTGGGCAATCTTTTGTGCATCTGCCATGTCCACCCTGTGGTGTGGCGGTACCCAGGCCAGTTTCCTGCAGCTGTCCCAGGAATCCTGCTGTTTTCTGGGTTTTCCCTGTAATGCAGCATTCACAGAGGAACTGTAGGTGGGAGCAGACCTTGTGGGCTTCCCAGCCAGGGGACAACCTGGGCTCCCCCTTGGAGAAGGGTTGAGCTCCGTCCTGAACTGGACAGTGGGTTTGGGGGGGGGGGTTCCCATGCCCCTGCTCTTCGCAGAAGGGCTGATGGTGCCGGCTCAGTGGGGAGCAGCTTTCTGCAGCACCTATGAGATGGGGACAGGCTGGCTGGCCGGCCAGGCTGCCCCAGCTCACTCCTTCTCTACCTGTTCGAAGGTCCCCCCAGCGATGCCATGTGGGCACTGGGGGACAAAGTCGCCTCCACCATTGTGGCTCAGACGGTCCAGATCCCCACGCTGCCATGGAGCGGGAGTGGTAAGCACCTCCTCCCCAGTCCCGCACACCCTCCTTGCTCCCCCATTTCTCTCCTCCCTGTCTCCCCTTGTCCCCCAAAGCAAGCACCAGGGTTGGGGTCCCTGGCCCAGCTGGCCACACAGTGGCTGCAGATATTGGGGACCTCGCTGCAGCCAAACAGCTGCTGGTTTGGGCAGAGAGATTTTTGAAGATGGGGTGCATGGAAACAGGGAAAATGGCATATACCAACATGGGGTCCTCAGCTCCCTGGGCACAGTCAGCATGCCACCCCAGCCATGCCACCCTGGCAGTGACCATAGCCCTGGCCGTGCCTGCAGGTCTGGTGGCCCAGTGGTCTGAGGAGGACCAGAAGCATCAACAGACAATCAGCATTCCCCTTGAGACATACGCACAGGGCTGTGTGAAGGATGTGGAGGAAGGCCTGGAGGTAAAGCTGAGCCCATAGGCAGTTCATTGTCTCTTGTCCACCATTATTTCTCTTTGGACCCCTTTTGGGCTCCCAGTGCACGTGACAGCAGTTCTTCCCTCTGCACAGATGCAGCTTAGGGCAATCCTGCTCGGGGCTGCATGGGCCTGGGACAGCATGAGCTGTTGTGGTGATGGGTCGGGGTTCAAAGCACTTCGGTCACCCCAGTCCTTCTCCCCCCTCAGGTGGCCAAGAGGATTGGCTACCCACTGATGATCAAGGCAGCAGAAGGCGGTGGGGGCAAAGGCATCCGAAAAGTGGAGGCAGTGGAAGAATTTGGCACCTGCTTCCGGCAGGTGAGAGGTGCCCGGAACCCCCATCTCCATCCCCGTCCCCATCCCATCCTGGGGCGCGCAGCAGGGTCCTGCTCCCACCCCAGGTGCCTCGTGCTTCCCACCTGGGCTCACCACAGGTTCTGCCTCCATCCTGGGCTGAATTCTGGGAGACGGTGCCAGAGCACGACCCTCTCCCCCGCTGCAGGTGCAGGCGGAGGCGCCTGGGTCCCCCGTCTTCCTGATGAAGCTGGCGCAGCACGCACGGCACCTGGAGGTGCAGGTGCTGGCCGATGAGTACGGCAATGCCATCTCCCTCTTTGGTCGCGACTGCTCCATCCAGCGCCGGCACCAGAAGATCATTGAGGAGGCACCCACCACCATTGCGGCACCCTCTGTCATCGAGGTGATGGAGCAGGTGGGTGGCCCTGGTCTTAGGGCAGCACGAGGTTTTAGTGAGAAGCTGGTCTGGTTCTTGGTGGGTTTATTGTGGTTTTTGGTCCCCAAGGCTCCTAAGGAAGGGAGGGACCTCCCGAGCTGAGCAGGGAGCCCCGGATCTGCTTATCTCCTTGGGTCCGTGCAAGGATGCTGCTGCCATTTTGCTTGGGACACCCCAGCTCTGCTGCAGTGAACAGAGGGTCATTACTCCCCATGACAGTTTCACCTTCTTCTGCAGTGCGCAGTCCGCCTGGCGCAGATGGTGGGCTATGTGAGCACAGGCACCGTTGAGTACCTCTACAGTGAGGATGGGAGCTTCCACTTCCTCGAGCTGAACCCACGCCTGCAGGTGGAACACCCTTGCACGGAGATGATCGCAGATGTGAACCTCCCTGCTGCCCAGCTGCAGGTACCTGACCACACACAGGCAACTTTGTGAGATGTGTTAGATGAAGCAATTTTGTAATTTAGGGAGAAGTGCTAGGCTAGAGCCTGGCGTAGGGAAGCTGTCCCATATACCAGCATGTATGGTGCAGGCAGCAGCAGTGTAGCATCCCCCCTTCACCTCTGGCTCTCTGCTGGGAGCATCTGTCTGCAGCGTGGTGCTCCTTCCCCTCACTCTTCATTCAGACCATCTATCGATGTCTCCCAGTTGTAATTTTGATGCTAAACTCTTCTTCTGACAGCTTAAATCCTCCTTGTTTCTCATGCAGATTGCAATGGGCATCCCCTTGCACAGGATAAAAGACATCCGGGTGCTGTATGGAGAGAGCCCCTGGAGCGATACACCCATCTGCTTCCACAGCCCCACCAACACCCCTGTGCCCAGGGGCCATGTCATCGCAGCCCGGATCACCAGCGAGAACCCCGAGGAGGTGAGCTGAGGGGACGGGCTCTCATGCACCAGTTCCACGTGTGGGGATGGGGGGGCCCTGCCACTCACAGGGTTGAACTGGGCACAGTCCTCCCCAGCTGGATGATGTTCATGGGCATTGAACCCATGGGATCGGTGAAATCCATGTGCAGAATCATAAATGGCACAGTTCTGTTTATGCTGCATGAGTCTCAAGCCTGGTTTCTCCTTGTCTCCTGCTCTGTCTTTGCTCAGGGTTTCAAGCCCAGCTCGGGGACGGTGCAGGAGCTGAACTTCCGCAGCAGCAAGAACGTCTGGGGGTACTTCAGTGTGGCGGCGGCTGGGGGGCTGCACGAGTTTGCCGATTCTCAGTTTGGGCACTGCTTCTCATGGGGAGAGAACCGGGAGGAGGCTATCTCGTGAGTATGGCAGGATGGGGTGGAGAGCGGGTGTCCTCTGCAAGACTTGCAATTGGTGCGTGAGCCAGGAAAAGTGGCTTTTATCTGAGAGGGCCAGAATGGTGCCGCTGTGCTGAGCAGCTTGTTTGTGCTGCAGAGACATCTGGCCAAAGCTAAAGTTTTCAGACTGCGGTGGTGCTACGGCCCCAGTTCATCGACCTGATCCTTAAAGACACGTTGCAGTGATCTGCTAAGCATGTGCTTAGTGCCAGTGAGCGGCAATGTTCATGCAGTAATTGAGCAACATGTAACAAGTCTGTCTTGGGTATTTAAGTGTTTTGTTTAGTTGATGGTGACTATGGGGCTGTTTCATCCAGGCATGAGGGCACCCAGAGCTTGGGAGCTCATTACCCTGGTCCCTGTGGTTCCACAGTTTCCTCTACTGAAAGCCAAGCACCACCTCATTGGTCATTAATGGATGGTTTTGCTCCTTAAAAGAAACATGGTGGTTGCCCTGAAAGAGCTGTCTATCCGTGGGGATTTCCGGACCACAGTGGAGTATCTGATTAAGCTGCTGGAGACAGAGAGCTTCCAGAACAATGAGATAGACACTGGCTGGCTGGACCATCTGATCGCTGAGAAAGTGCAGGTGAGGGAGACCGGCTCTTTGGGCCCACTGCTCCCCCTTTTGATGTAAGACCCAAACTCTGTTATTTTTGCCCGCCACAGGCAGAGAAGCCAGACACGATGCTGGGTGTCGTCTGCGGTGCCCTGAATGTCGCGGATGCTGCCTTTAGGACATGCATGACTGACTTCCTGCACTCACTGGAGAGGTGCGGAGCAGGGGCTGCCTGACAGGGGCTCTGTCATGCCATGGGCACAGGGGGAACAGGGAGTGTACATCCTAAAGGGCCGCTCTTGGCAGCCCATGTGGCTCCTGCAAGCGTGGAGACCTGAGCGTTCTTCTCCCTGGGCCATCTTCCTTCTCACTTTTGCAAATCTGGAGGCAGTGGCACTGCAACAGCCTGGGAAATGGGGGTATCTGCTGTGACGCACAGCTCCAGCTTCTTGGCTATTGCTGTATCTGGAGGGGGAAAAAAGTTTCACACGGCTGGGAGAACAGCTTTCAAGGGAAAGTGGCTTGGCTGAATGCAGCTTGCTTTTGTTTTTGTGCTTGAATGTCAAGGTTATTCCTCCAGCCTTGGAGGACGCCTGGGGCTCTCCCCTGCACCCTTATCTGAGCGTGTTTTGCCAGTGTCTGGCCTGCCTCCGGTTGCATTTTTACAAGGCGCTCACGTGGGTCATTTAAAGCAGATGCTTGTTCCCTTCGGTCACCTTCGCGCTCTCCTGCAGTCAGCTCGGAGCCCGCACAGACCATCGCCAGCAGCACCGCTGACATCTCGCACACTTGGCTCCCCGCCGGCACGCAAGGCAAGCAATACTTGTGGTGCCTGACCCATCCGTTGTGTTTCAGGGGGCAGGTGCTGCCAGCAGCCTCCTTGCTGAACATCGTTGACGTGGAGCTCATCTATGAGGGCGTGAAATATGTTCTCCAGGTGAGAGCTGGGCCATGTTCCTCCTGAACCGGCTGCAGTGCTTCTCACAGGGACAGGGATGTGTGCTTCTGTCCTGAAGGAGACGGGTGCAATAAATACAAGGTTGTCCTTTAAAAATGTGCAATGTAAAAATGAGGTTAATAACCTCATTTTAATGAGGTTATATTAATAACCTCATTTAAACTAGACAGATGTTTTCATACATCCTGTTGCCCTGAGTTTAATAAAGGACCTCCTTTTCTTGCTTTTAAACCCAGTTAGTTGAACTTCATGCAAAAAACTCCCTACTCACAATGAAAGCAGCAGGTGAGCCATGAGTCAAACCAGCTGCGGGCTGCGAGTTGAACCAGCTTTCTGGTGCAGCCCGAGGTTGCTGCCTCCTGCCCACCCTGGCACAGCCCCATCTCATGGCAGCATGCTGCTCCTGCGCCGGTCCTTGCACTGAGTGCAGGGAGATGGTCCTCATCCCCCACCACTCCCACCAGCCCCCAGAAAGGCCATTGCACACGTTTCTGGGGGTTGCACTGAGGGCTCTCCCTGGCCACTGCCCACAGGTTGCCCGCCAGTCCCTGACGACATACGTCATCATCATGAACCGCACTCACATAGAGATAGACGTGCATCGGCTGAACGACGGTGGGCTGCTGCTCTCCTATGATGGCAACAGCTACACCACCTACATAAAGGAGGAGATTGACAGGTACCTCCCCACTGGGCCCCCACTGACCCTCCCTGCTGACTGGCAGCCAGTTGGTGAGACCTTTCTCTCTCCTTAAGATACCGGATCACCATCGGCAACAAAACATGCGACTTTGAGAAGGAGAAGGACCCAACGGTGCTGCGCTCACCCTCTGCGGGGAAGCTGCTGCAGTACACAGTGGACGATGGTGGCCATGTGGCTGAGGGGAGCGTTTTTGCAGAGATTGAGGTAAGTTTTGCGGAAGAGCCTGGAGGAGCCTTGCTCCTGCAACTCTGGGATATGGCAAAAATCAAACCCACCATTGTTGCTGCGGTGCCCAAGGCACTTGGCAGCATGCGGGCACTGCTCGTTTGGTGACTTTCACCCATCCTCGCTCAGGTGATGAAGATCATCATGACACTGGCAGTGGAGGAGGCTGGGCGGGTGCACTACGTCAAGCGGCCGGGAGCACTGCTGGAGGCGGGCTGCGTCATAGCTCGGCTCGAACTAGATGATCCCACCAAAGTGAAGCCTGTGAGTCTGCTAGGGGCCAGCCATGCTGCTGTCCCCTCCCATCCACTCCCAAATGGCGTCCCATAGGGCACTGGGGGTGCTCGCTGGGGGACTGAGCAGAGGAGCCGTCCTTACTGGGGCATCAGCAGGGATGTGTCCCTGTCCTGGCAAGGGGTGGCACTTGTATGGCCATGCCACATCCCTCAGCTGGCTGTGCTGGGGCTCAAGTGGCTACTCCGCACTCCATGGCGTTGCTCTGCATAAGCATCCCATGCACGCTTACTTAGTGTGCAGGAGCATCCCATGCAAGTTTGTAGTGTATCTGTAGCGCCCTGTCTACCTCTCAAGTTTTTCTGCATTGATTTCACAATGGGGCACTGGCAGAGACATGAAGCTGAATGTTAGGTGCTTCCTCTGTATCTAATCAACAGCAGATGCTGGAGGGGTCATGCTGGTTTCTCTGGGACTTTTGAGGCAGCTGCAGCTTTTGGGGGGCCCCATCCCGCATCAGAGAGGACCTGGGCCAGCCCACCTCTCTCTGCTCTCTCCAGGCACAGCTGTTCACTGGGGGGCTCCCAGCCCAGCAGACCCTCCCCATCACCATCGAGAAGCAGCACCAGGTTCTCCGCAATGTGCTGGACAATCTCACCAACGTCATGAATGGGTACTGCCTACCCGAGCCCTACTTCAGCACCAAGGTGGGTGCTGGTGGCAAAAGTAGTCCAGGTGTCCTGCACCGTTGCCTTGTGTTTGCTATGATGGCAAGACAGGCAGTGCTGGTGGGTGCAGGCAGCACCAGCTTCTGCTCCCCACAGGTGAAGGAGTGGGTGGCACAGTTGATGAAGACCCTGCGGGACCCCTCCTTGCCCCTCCTGGAGCTGCAGGAGATCATGACGAGCATTTCGGGAAGAATCCCCCTGTCTGTGGAGAAGTCAATCCGGAAGGTGATGGCACAGTATGCCAGCAACATCACGTCTGTGCTCTGCCGCTTCCCTAGCCAGCAGGTGAGTGGTGTGGGGGCTGCGCTCCCCAGCTTGGCCTTTGCTTCCTTTTTAGCTAGAGCTACTTCGGAGTTTCTGCCTGAATTTGTCCTGCCAAGAGATAATATAGAAAAATGAAATGAGCGAGGGAAATATTTGTGGTTTTATGCTTGTGTTTTTATATTTATGTTTTTATATTTGTGTTTCTCTATTTGTGCTTCTGTATTTATTTGTCACTTTGCATTTTTCACTTGAGGGGGAAAAAAACCCAAACGAAAGGCTGTGCATGCAGCACCACTGTCTCCAGGCAAGCTGAGGAGCTGGTAGCCCTGCGGCCACACTGGCCCTGAGCTGCACTGGACCCTGTGCCCTCTCCCTGCAGATCGCCAACGTGCTGGACACCCATGCGGCCACGCTGCAGAGGAAAGCTGAGCGGGAGGTCTTCTTCATGAACACGCAGAGCGTGGTGCAGCTGGTGCAGAGGTGAGCTCCGCACTGTCCGAGACCCACCCTGGTCCCCCACCACCGCCACCTCCTTGCAGCATGCTGGGATCTCTGCTCCCCAGGTACCGCAGCGGCATCCGGGGCTACATGAAGGCAGTGGTGCTGGACCTGCTAAGACGCTACCTGCAAGTAGAGACACAGTTCCAGCACGGTGAGGGATCAGGGGCTCTCTCAGGGGGTCTGCGGGTCTCTCTGGGGTATCTACAGGGCTCACCATGCTCTGCCCTACAGCTCACTACGACAAGTGCGTCATCAGCCTGCGGGAGCAGTGCAAACCTGACATGACCCCTGTGCTGGAGAGCATCTTCTCTCATGCTCAGGTGGCAAAGAAGAACCTGCTGGTGACCATGTTAATCGTGAGTACAGCCCGTGCCCCGGGACACCAGAAGTAAAGGCTGGTGGCAGGGTAAGCCCATAAGCCGAGGCAAGCTCTGCGTTGCTGCAGGATGGGACATGGCTGTGGGTGACCATCACAGTTCTGTGCTTTCCCCTTGAAAGAAGGTGTACACCTGAGAAACTGCTTTTCCACTCCTCTGTTTAATGCATCCCCAGGGTTTGGGTTTTACATCCACGTGTCCATTACTGCCTCATTATGGGGACTTTATCTTCCCTCTGCAGTGTTGTATTGTTGCACTTGGTTCGAAGAGCAGCATTTTTCCCATTTTAGTGCCCTGGGTTTCATCCCTGTTGCCCATGTGGTGCCAGGGGCACAAGGTGAAGCTGATCCACAGTGAAGGGGCATGAACCGAGTCGTGGCGGTGCCTGTGTTGCAGGACCAGCTATGTGGCCGTGACCCCACGCTGACAGATGAGCTGACGACCATCCTCAATGAGCTGACGCAGCTCAGCAAGACCGAGCACTCCAAAGTGGCGCTGAGAGCCCGGCAGGTCAGCGAGCGCTGCGCTGTGCTGTCCCCATCCCTGTCCCCATTCCTGTCCCCTGCGCTACCAGCTGTCTCTCCCCTTGCAGGTGCTCATTGCCTCTCACCTGCCCTCCTACGAGCTGCGGCACAACCAGGTGGAGTCCATCTTCCTCTCCGCTATCGACATGTACGGACACGAGTACTGCCCTGAAAACCTGAAGGTTGGGAATTGCACGTTTTTCTGCAGAGGGAGTTTGGGTGGCTTCGGTGAGGAGGTCTGGCTGCAAGTGGCTTAGTCTTAAAAACAGCCAAAGAAGCAATCAAAGCCTTGCTGCAGTGTTAGTGCCTGTGCAGAGCAGAGGTGGGGGTGCACCCCATTGCTGCCGGTCCCTGTCCCCTGCTCCTCACCTCATTTGGAAGGGGACTGACCACGTCTGGGTCTGGTGGTGTCCTCATGGTGGACTGGGTGTCCCATGGCACCCTGGTGGCCAGTCCTGCACAACCCCGCATTGAGGGACCCCTCTGGAACATGCCTCCCTCATCCTGTGATGGGGCAAAGAGGTCCCACTTCATCCTGCCCTGAATTTTGCTTTTTCCCCACAGAAACTGATCCTCTCAGAAACCACCATCTTTGACGTGCTTCCTATCTTCTTCTACCACACTAACCAGGTGGTGCGCATGGCGGCACTGGAGGTGAGGGCTGGGGGGGCCACGGGGGGGCACATGAGTTCTGAGGGGTGGCGTGGATGTTTGCGGTGGCAGCAGGGGCACGGTGGTACCTCCTGCCATCCCCATCCCAGGTGTATGTGCGGCGTGGGTACATTGCCTATGAGCTAAACAGCCTGCAGCACCGGCAGCTCTCAGATGGCACCTGCCTGGTGGAGTTTCAGTTCATGCTGCCCTTCTCCCACCCAAACAGGTATGGGGGCCCCTGCACGCCTGTTCTGCTCCCCTGGAAATGGTCCTTTTTGCAAACCTGTTGGCTTTGTATTGCCTCCTGCCTGCAAAACGCGGAGACCCTCAGAGGGAGCTCCCTTTGGCAGTGGAGCAGGATAGACCCTCTCCGAGTCAGGGTCCCATGTGGCACCTGTGTGGTCCCTGTTGGACCCAGGAGCAGTGCTTCCACCCATGGCTGATGGCTTCCTTGCTCCCCTGTGCAGGATGTCCGTCCCCATCAGCATCTCCAACCCCGACCTGGCCCGGCACAGCACTGAGCTCTTCATGGACAGTGGCTTTTCTCCCCTGAGCCAGCGGATGGGAGCTATGGTGGCCTTCGACAGATTCGAGGACTTCACGAGGTAGGGGTGCAGGGACATGCCTGGCCGGTCATGCACGTGCCTTTCGGGTGCCACTGCAGTTGTTAGAGAGTAAAAGTGGGTGGAAGAGCCAAAGCTGGTGGCAGCTGGGCAGTGCTTGGGGCAGCTCCTGTGCCTCCCACAGCCAGAGGTTGGGGCCAAATGGTATTTTCAGTACAACAGTTACCTGGTGGGGAGATGACATGTCATATGGGGACATGCGGAGCCTTGGGGGGAGCTTGCCTGGCATGGGTTAAGCATCTCTGCACATGAACATAGCAGTGCTCAGAGCTGTGTTTCATGAGCTGTGGTTTTGCCATGGGCTGGTGGAGCCTGGCTGAGTGGCCGCATGCCCCCAGGCCACTGCGCTAGTACCCATGTCCCTAGTGCTGTCCCCTCGGGCAGGGGTTGGGCACCACGTGCTGACTTGTCACCCCATCCCCACTGTTTGGGCAGAAACTTCGATGAAGTGATCTCGTGCTTTGCTGACCCACCTTCGGAGAGCACACTCTTCAGCGAGGCACGAGCCACTGTCTATGAGGAGGAGGACGCCAAGGTGGGCATGATGCTGTTGCTGTCTCCCCGGGTGGTGCTGGGATGGCAGTGGTGCTGCTGGTCAGGTTTGACTAGGTGGTTTTGTTGCCAGAGCATCCGTGAGGAGCCAATCCACATCCTCAACATTGCACTCCGCTGGGCCGAACATGTGGAGGATGAGAAGCTGGTGCCCATCTTCAGAGCCTTTGCCCAGTCCAAGGTCTGTTGCTGGTGCTGGACCCCCTTTCTGCAGACCCCGCAAGCCAGGGCACCATATCCCAAGGCGCTGCCTTATCCCCAGGCAGTGCTCCCCAAAATGCGGCACCCTGTGTCAGCCACTTGGGTTTTGTTTGCTCCCTTGGTGGAGATGTTTGAGCTGTCACGACTGCTAGAGTCTTCTGTTTCCATGTAGAAAAACATCCTTGTCGACTGTGGTCTCCGAAGAATCACGTTTCTCATTGCCCAGCAGGTGAGCGCAGACTGAGCCGCCAACAGGCAGAGCGACTTTAGACACATTGTGCTTCTGCCTCCCCAAACCCCCTAGAAACATCTGTAAGTACTTTATAGACATAACATTGCATGATGGATCTACTGTGCATCAGGAGCTGGGAATTAATTAATGAGGGATTCAACGTGTGATTTATCTCCTGCATTATCCTTTATACTGCTAATGTCTCCAGTAACGTGTGGTTCCTGTGTGGCCACTCCATAGCTTTTAAGTTGTCTTAAAAAGGCATTGATTAGTCCCAGCTCTTTTCCCTTTGGGGGAGGAGGAAGCCTGCAAGTTTTTTTCTTTTCAATGAATTAACTGAAAATCAGAAAAATCCATTATGTGCCAGGATTATTCACACTGAGCTTTCTCTCCCCTTTCCTCTAGAGAGAATTCCCAAAGTTTTTCACGTTCAGAGCGAGGGATGAGGTAAGAGCTGTGGTCAAAGCAGTGCCTGGCTAATGCCAGCTGGCCAGTAGCTCACTCACCCCTCCGCACCATACCAGTTTGCAGAGGACCGCATCTACCGGCACCTGGAGCCAGCACTGGCCTTCCAGCTGGAGCTGAATCGCATGCGCAACTTTGATCTGACAGCCATTCCCTGCGCCAACCACAAGATGCACCTCTACCTGGGGGCTGCCAAGGTGCAAGCGGGCACCGAAGCCACTGACTACCGCTTCTTCATCCGCGCTATTGTGCGCCACTCAGACCTCATCACCAAGGCAAGGCAGTGCCGGGTCCCCTGGGTGTGTGGGCAGAGGTGGGTGCATTTTGGGTGCAGGCATTGCTCCAGCAGCCTCTGAGCTGCTCGGTGCACCGCAGGAGGCTTCCTTCGAGTACCTGCAGAATGAGGGTGAGCGGCTGCTCCTGGAGGCAATGGATGAGCTGGAGGTGGCCTTCAACAACACCACCGTCCGCACTGACTGCAACCACATCTTCCTCAACTTTGTCCCGACGGTTGTCATGGACCCCTCCAAGGTGTGTTTCTCAGTGCCATGCTTCCCATCAGTGCGGTGCTGATCTGAGGATGGAGTCTGTGTCGACCCCAGTGCTTGGTACTGCTGTGTGGACAGGCTGGCACCCCCCATGCCATCTGTCAGACCCAGTCCTGTCCAGTGCCCACTCAGCCCTGGCTGGGAGATGGATTCAGCAGCCCCAGAGGCTCCTCCAGCTTAATTGCTGTGTCAGACCTTCACTGTGGGCTGTTTGCTGGGGAGGGGCTGAAATTTCACACTTTGCAATGATTTGGGGGGTTTTGCACGGGCTGGGGCAAGTGGGCAGTTTGCTGGAGGATGTGAGGGTGAGTGGCAGGCTCTTCCCCTGGGCACCACATGGTCTGAAGGAGGGGGACTGCGGCTGTTCAGGGGGATGTGAGGCACTGTCTTTCCTTCTCCCCAGTGGAGAGGCTGGATGGCAGTACCGGCCCTGAGGGATGGAGGGATGGAGAGAGGGAAGGGGCTTGACTAAAACAGATCTGAAATACCTGTTTGAGGTGGAGATGCAGTGGGGCTGTGCCAGCCTTGGTATCACGTGCTTGAGGACAGTGGTGTCCCCAGCGCCACGGTACCATCTGTGTGCTGTCCCCCACCCAGATTGAGGAATCAGTGCGGTCCATGGTGATGCGCTATGGCAGCCGCCTCTGGAAGCTGCGGGTCCTGCAGGCTGAGGTGAAGATCAACATCCGCCTGACGCCCACTGCCACCGCCATCCCCATCCGCCTCTTCCTGACCAATGAGTCTGGCTACTACCTGGACATCAGCCTCTACAAGGAAGTGAGGGACCCCGGCACTGGCAGCGTGAGTAACTGCAGGTGGCGGCTGCAAGAGGGAACCCAACTACAACTGCTTGAGCAGCTATCGGCTACAGTGAGGCATTGGGGTGGTTTCTGCAAAAATCCTCATGCACCTGCAATGCTGGTCTGTCCCTGAGCCCCCAGGACTGTGCAGCAGCATTCCCAGGGCTGACCTGGTTTCAGTCCCCTCTGCACTGCATGTGTTTGGGCACCTCGGGGTGATGCTTTGCTCCAAAATGGTGCTGAGCCCCAGGGGTGTTGCTGGTGCGTAATCGGGCAGTTTTTGGTCTGAGAGGTGAAGGTCAGTGTTAGGGTGTTACTGGTACTTGCAGCGCAGCAGCTTCGTGCTCTGTCTCCTCAACAGCAAAGAGTGGGGTGGAAAATCATGTTGTTTGGTCAAGTAGAGCCATGGGCATGAGTATCTTGGCCAGACAAAGCTCAGCAGTGCTGTAGCCCCATGGGGTTCTTTCACCTTAGCGTTGCAGAGAGGACTTGCCTGCACGCTGAGGGAAGGCAGCCAATGCTCTGTCCTTCTCTCCAGATCATGTTTCAGTCGTATGGGGACAAGCAAGGGCCACAGCACGGGATGCTCATCAACACCCCCTACGTCACCAAGGACCTGCTTCAGGCCAAGCGGTTCCAGGCGCAGTCCTTGGGCACCACCTACGTGTATGACTTCCCAGAGATGATCAGGCAGGTAAGACTGGCTGAGCAGAAAGAGGCTCCAAATTACTGCATTTGCTCTTCTTCTCCATCCTCCTTAGTATTGCCATCTGGGCAAAAGACTCCTTTCCCCTGAGCTGGCAATGAGAAAAAGAAAAGAGCCCAAGCCCCAACACTTTTGGTTCTGTGAAGCATTTCTAAACGGATTTCTAGCTCTTGCAATTTGCTGTAGTTGCACTCATGGAGGATGTGAACCAGAAAGCCCCGTGCAAAGAAGTCTGCAGCAGGATGGAGGGGTTTAATGCAAAGTTTTGCTCACCCAAGTCCCAGCCTGCTGCAGGAGTGTGCATCTGCGCTCCGCAATAGCCTCAGAGCTGCCACAGCCCCATGCTTTCATTTGTCCTGTGTGCGGTGTCTCTGCAGGCTCTCCTCAAGCTGTGGGGCTCCTCGGACCTGTACCCCAAGGATGTCCTGACATACACTGAGCTGGTGCTGGATTCGCAGGGGCACCTGGTGCAGATGAACAGGGTCCCTGGAGGGAACGAGGTAGTGGGGGATGATTTGGGAACGGGGTGAGAGAGCAGGGCAGGGGCAAGCTGTGCTGCGGCAAGTGGCAATGACTGGTGGCTTCCCCGGTCTGGCTGTGTTTAAAGCCCCAGGTATGCTCCTCAAGCAAGCATTTTGTCTGACAGCTAATGCAGTCTTCAGCTCTGACCCAATTTCTCTGGAGGACCCTGCCCTGTGACCTTGTGTTGTTTTGGGGCAGGTGGGGATGGTTGCTTTCAAAATGAAGCTGAAGACCCCTGAGTATCCAAAAGGCCGGGACATCGTGCTCATCTGCAACGACATCACACACAAGATCGGCTCATTCGGGCCAGATGAGGACCTGGTCTTCCTGCGGGCCTCAGAGCTGGCGCGGGCTGAAGGCATCCCCCGCATCTACATTGCTGCCAACAGTGGTGCCCGCATTGGCTTTGCCGACGAAATAAAGCACATGTTCCAGGTGGCCTGGGTGGACCCTGCAGACCCCTACAAGGTGTGTGGATGCCTCCCCTCCTGCCATCACAGAAAACAACACAGGACTTATTTGGGGAAGGAAGGACCACAGCTAAATTGGGAGATAGAACTCTGGGATCAATGCTGGGGGCTGAGCCCACACCTGCACCCAGTGCCACAGGGACAGTTCTCTCCGCTTTCCCCAGTGGAGGGGGAGATAAAGGTGCCAGTGCTGGCATGGCTGTTCTGTCCAGCCCTGGTCTCTGAGCCACTGCTGATGCACAGGGTGGGTTTGGGTTGGGTTTGGAAGAGGGCTGTGTCCCAGATGAGTGTGTGCATGGGGGACTCCACAGCTCAACCTCCTCCTCTTTACTTCCAGGGGTTCAAGTACCTGTACCTGACTCCCCAGGACTACACGAGGATCAGTGCCATGAACTCAGTGCACTGTGAGCACGTGGAGGAAGGGGGCGAGTCAAGGTGAGTTCCCGCTATCCCATGGGGCACACAGAGCTGCCGTGAGCCTTGCCCTGCATCCTTGCTGGGATGCAGCTTCCACATCCTGGCTCAGCATCCTGCCAGACACATCACACAGGTGGGTGCTTCCCCCTGTCATGCCCACTCCACCATGGCTCTGTCTTTCCTGCAGGTATGTCCTCCTGGACATCATCGGGAAGGACAACGGATTTGGGGTGGAAAACCTGAGAGCTGCCGGTACCATCGCTGGGGAGTCCTCTCGAGCTTACGATGAAATAGTGACCATCAGCATGGTACAGTGGTGGGCCCTTCCCCTGCTCTTCTCCTCCCCTCTCTCCTATTCACTTTTAAGGTCACCCTGAAGGGAATAACAGGATGCAACAATCGACCTGGTGTAACTTCTGCAGAGCCAGGGAGTATAATTCTCCTGGTGCTTGCAAACTGCGCTGCAGCCCTGTCTCCCCAGTAACCCCACGTGTCCTTGTGTATGTGCCCAGGTGACCTGTCGTGCCATCGGGATCGGTGCATACCTGGTGAGGCTGGGCCAGCGTGTCATCCAGGTGGAGAACTCCCACATCATCCTCACTGGTGTTACGGCTCTCAATAAGGTACTGTACTCTGGCTGTATGTCCTCCCCTGTCCCTGTCCCTCATGCCACTGCATGTGTGGGCTCCTTATCTGTCCTGTGGGAAAAGGTGGCAGTTCCCTGTGTGTCACCTCATGGGTCCTGTCTGGAGGAGCTGTAGGGGAACTGCAACTGGGCTCGTCTCACTGAGAATTGAGAGAATGCCACCTCGCAGCTATTTGATATTGCTTTAGGGGCCAGTTCATGGTGCATCATTCCTGGGGCAGGATGGGATGGCAGAGCTGCCATGGGGACTGTTCGGCTCTGGTCCCAGGGGCAGGACCCATCTCTGGGCAGAATCACAGTGGTTTGAGCTGATTTGAAACCTGCTTAGCTAAACCGAGGCACTTGTCTAAAGCAGGATCCCTTTGCTTTAACGATCAGCCTGGTAGACAGAGGTGGAAATTCAGCCTCAAACCAGAGAGAAACGTGCCTGTACAGAGGTTTGACTTAACAGAGCAAGGAGAAGCAGCTCCTGTGTTAGCAGAGACCGATCTGTGTTTCTGTTAATCATTCTGGCTAGGTGTTGGGACGTGAGGTTTACACATCCAATAACCAGCTGGGAGGCGTGCAGATCATGCACAATAATGGTGTTTCCCATGTCACCGTCCCGGATGACTTTGAGGGGGTCTACACCATCCTACAGTGGCTCTCATACATACCCAAGGTAGGAGGGTGCTGCAGGATGGTGGTGTGGGTTATTGCCCCATATCTGGCTGGTGACCTGTCCTTTGGGGCTCTCCCTTGCAGGATAACCAAAGCCCAGTGCCAGTCACTGCCATAAGTGACCCCATCGAAAGAGAAATTGATTTTGTCCCTTCCAAAGTCCCCTATGACCCCAGGTGGATGCTGGCTGGGAGACCCCATCCAAGTAAGTGAAGGTAGCTGGAGACCTCTGCAGCAATTCTCCCAGATGTGCCTTGTGGCTGCAAACCCCCCATTTTGGTGCAGAAGGTGCTTTTTGCTGTGGGTTGGTGCACAGGTGAGGGTGCTCACCGTTGAGCCGCTCCATTTTCTCCCGTGCTCTGCAGCTCTCAAGGGGACCTGGCAGAGTGGCTTCTTCGACCAGGGCAGCTTCCTGGAGATCATGAGGCCATGGGCTCAGACAGTTGTGGTTGGCAGAGCGAGGTACTGCTGGGAGCAGGGGATGGAATCCCAGGGCAGAAAGTGATGCGAGAAGGTTGCATGCACGGTCCAGTGCACTACAGCCCTGGCCATGGCACTGCTTTTGGGATGGTGATGGGGAGAACCTCTCTGGTGGGGCTGGGGTGCAACATGGAGGGGAACTGGCCTCTGCTGAGGTCACCTTGCCTCACTGCAGGCTGGGAGGTCTCCCAGTGGGTATCATCGCTGTTGAGACCCGCACTGTGGAGGTGACGATACCCGCAGACCCTGCCAACCCGGACTCGGAGGCGAAGGTAGGTGGGGAGACTTCAGTGCGGCTGAGTGGCAGCCAGGAGGAGGCTAGAGGGGAGGACAGGGAAAAAGCTTAGCGTAATTCTTTGGCTTATCTTTATTTTCTTTAAAGACTGGTGAAATCAAGGGTGCTTGGTCAGTTTGTTTTCTTTCAGCAGTTGCACACCATGTGCCACCAGCTTGCCAGAGCGGTGTGCCAGGAAACACCGGCACCAGTCTCAGCACTGCTGCTTGCCATCTTTTGCAGGTAATCCAGCAGGCTGGGCAGGTCTGGTTTCCAGATTCTGCTTTTAAAACAGCCCAGGCTATTCGAGACTTCAACCGGGAGCATCTCCCGCTGATGATCTTTGCCAACTGGCGAGGCTTCTCCAGTGGCATGAAAGGTACCTGCGCTTGGGGTGTAGGTGCCCAGATCCCTGTGCCATGTCATACTGCCAGCACTCCTGCTACCCCACGGGGTCCTGGGATGATCCAGCCTACCAGGGTGCTGCCCGCACCACTCCAGGATGTGGGGTTGGGCTGGGGAGGTGATGGGGCATCACCAGGACGCAGGTCCCAGGGCTTGGTGGCTTCCTGCTGGGCTGGTTTGGGGGTGCTTGTTCGGTCTCTCCATTGGAGAAGGTGGCTTTGGGCAGCTAGGAGGAGGCAAGGAGTAATAGCCTGGTCAACAGCAGTCAGGGCGCCCAGCCACTGAGTCCCTTTGGCTTTCAGACATGTATGACCAAATGCTGAAGTTCGGCGCCTTCATTGTCGATAGCCTCCGGGATTTTAAGCAGCCTGTCCTGGTCTACATCCCACCGCACGCGGAGCTGCGGGGAGGCTCCTGGGTAGTCATTGACCCCACCATTAACCCACTGTACGTGGAGCTCTACGCGGACAAGGAGAGCAGGTCAGCATCCAAAATCCTCTGCAGTCCACATGCAGAGAAATGAGAGCTGGTGCATGGAGTCTGCAGACTCACAGTCCCGCTAGCAAAGACCTCCAGTCACTTGAGATGTGTATTTTTTTACCCTTGAGTTAATCAAAGCCATCAGCTAAAAGGTCCAGGGGTTTTACAGAGCAGCATAGCAGGTATCTCCTTGGGGATATCCTCCTGTGTCCAGCAAAGGCTGTGGGCAAGTAAAACATGGTTCTTGGGGGTCAGGAGGCCTTTTCTCTAACTTCAATTAATGCACACTGGAGCAAGCTGTAGGGAGTGGGAGGGCAGACAAGAATCCCAGACTAGAAACAAAACCCTTTTAGGTTTGCTCTCTCCGAAGTCCTTAGAAGAGAGAGTTGCCTGGACCTCTTGTCCCAGGATTTATTCTTCTGTGCAGACCGGTCCCTGCTTTACCAAACTTTCCTTTCAGGGGAGGCATTTTGGAGCCTGGAGGAACAGTGGAGATCAAGTTCAGAAAGAAAGATTTGGTGAAGACCATGAGAAGGATCGATACAGTCTATGCCAAGCTTGTTGAGCAGCTGGGTAAGGGAGGGGCATTTGAGCTTGTGGGCACTGGTATTGGTAAGTTAAAACATGAGGCTCAAACACCATGGTGGCAACCATCAGGAAATCTAGTGTTCCTCTGTGAAAATTCTGTATATCTTTTCTGATGGTGGAGCCTACCAAGGGAATGTGGCAGTACTTTAAAACACCTGTATCTCCTGGGGGATCCATAAATGGTGCTGGACTTTTCTCCCATGCTTTGAGATTAAGAATGGCAATGGCCATGCTGTATCAGTACCTAATGAGACAACATGTAATCTATTACAGAGCCACACAGAAGTTGCCTTTAATGCAATGGGGTCTCCTTTCACCCTGTGATTGGCTCCTGCCTGCAGCAGATGGTGGGGCTGTGTTGGGAGGTCCTTGCCCCCATGCCTCTCGACCCTTCTAAAACATGGTCCCACAAAGTCCTTGCAAATGCCACCTCCCACCTCTCTTGCAGCAGGCACTGAACACAGCGCAGCCTCTTCGTGGCCATGGCCTTTTGTGGCTGGGCTCTGGGCAGGGGTGTAAATGTGCCAAAGCAGAGGGACATGACACGGGGTGCCCTGTTTCCTGGTGGGGGTGGCTGAGGTAGGAGCACAGAGCAGAGCCCAGACCCTGCAGTGGCCCATCACAGGGGTGGTGAGTGGACTGCTCAGCATGGTGTGTCCCACAGGAACCCCTGAGCTGTCCGAGGTGCAGCGCAGGGAGCTGGAGAAGCAGCTCAAGGCCCGGGAGGACCTCCTCTTGCCCATGTACTACCAGGTGGCTGTGCACTTTGCCGACCTGCACGACACCCCAGGCCGCATGCAGGAGAAAGGCGTCATCACGGTGAGCCAGGACATCGGTGGCAGTGGAAAGGGCCTTAGCACAGGGGGGTTTGCAGTGGCAGCACGAAGGCGGGAGACAAAGTCCCCTCCCCGGGGGTTTGGGCTGCAGCCCAATGTGCTGTTCCTGCCCCGGGTGCTGCTCTCTGCTCCAGCCCAGCAGAGCTGCCTTCAAACCTGCTGGTGCAAGCTGTGACCAAGCACTTGCTGCACATCAGCTCGTCTTCTTTTGAGCAAAGGTGAACCTGGGCTGTGTCCTCGTTTCTGCAGGACATCCTGGAGTGGAAGAACGCCCGGTCCTTCCTCTACTGGCGGCTGCGACGGCTGCTGCTGGAGGAGATGGTGAAGGCAGAGGTCCTGAAGGCAAACAGCGAGCTGAGCCACATCCACATCCAGTCCATGCTGCGGCGCTGGTTCATGGAGACGGAAGGAGCCGCAAAGGTACCCCCAGCCCCGGCTTCCTGAGGTGTCCCTGTGGCCAGGGAGCTCCCAAGAGCTGTCACCTTGCTCTCCTGTTGCTTGTCTGTTTCATTGGTGCCTCTCTGAGGGTTCAAACATGCGATGGGGATTACCATTCTGCAGCCTGTGCCAGTGTGGGCAGCCGAGCAGCCCCGAGCCTGGGGCTCTCTCTTCAAACTGGGTGACCTCAGTTGGATGCTGATGTTCCGTGCTAGCAAGGTGGCCCCCAAATAAACATTTTCTACCATCAGATAGGGCTTGCCAGGGCAGAAGTGAGACTTGGGGTCTTTGCATGTGAGCTGCTCTCAAATGCAAGCACCGTGACACGCACCTCACCAGGTTGCTCCTGTGCTTGCTGAACTGGGAAATGAGGGCACGCAAAGGAAACAGAGCTCAGGAATTGTTTTGCCTTAACTTTTTATGCTTTAAACACTGCACAAAGCTTTCCCCAGTTTTGATTTCCAGACTGAACCTTTTCCCCAGAGGCTGTTACATGGGAGTGGGGGAGCGTGCCATGCTGTGCCACATGTGCAGGACTGAGAAGAAATATCCCATTGTGTCATTGTGTCATGGGAGGAAAAAGCCTGAGGCCACAGCAGAAAGGGGGGGCTCAGGCTGTGCAGGCAGTAGCACCCCCTGCCCATGGTGCTGCTCTCTGTAGGGCTACCTCTGGGACAACAACCAGGTGGTGGTGGAGTGGCTGGAGAAGCACATGCAAGAGGGTGATGGCACCCAGTCAGCCATCCGGGAGAACATCAAGTACCTGAAGCGGGACTACGTGCTCAAGCACATCCGGAGGTGAGTGGCTGCAGGAGTCATCATGCAAAGGGCGATGCTGCCCCCTGGGTTGGGGACAGAGGGTGGTGGAGACAAGGCAGTTCTTGCTTCGGCCCCTGAAGCAGCTGTCTTCTCTTGTCTGCCTTGCAGCTTGGTCCAAGCCAACCCCGAGGTGGCCATGGACTGTGTCATCCAGATGGCTCAGCACATCACCCGCGCGCAAAAGGCCCAGGTTGCCCGTCTCCTGTCGACGGTGGATAATGACAGCCCATCTTGAGCTGGTGGCCAGCAGCATGCAGGCAATTGCCGTGGGGCAGGAGGGGCATGGGGACACGCTGCTGCTGAGGCCAGACCTCACCTCCCCACCCGGTTCATCAGCCCTCAAACTGACGCCTTGGACTCTTACTCACGTGCCTAAATAAAGGATGCCAGTGTTTGTATTTTAAGCCATGAAGATGGTCTCTCCATCTGTGCAACGTTCCCTCTGGCGCTGGGGGTGTTCATCAGAGGGACGGCTTGGAGGAAGATAACATTGTCCCAAGCCACGTCTGGAGTCTGGACCTGGTGCAGAAGTTGGTTTTAAAAAGAATCTACAATCTTTTACTGTGTTTTAGTTGAATGCCCTGGCCTTAGTCTTTAAAACAAGCACCAGTGTCAGCCATGTCTCTTAAGACTGGACAGAGCTGGAAGTACAAACTGACTGGCCCAGGCACCACAAGGGAGCGGGACAAAGGAGGTGGTCTCCATATGGCCATGTTGAGGCTGACCAGGCACCAGCATAAGGAAATGTAAACCCTGCTTAAGAAGCAGTCTCAAACTGGTGTTTTATAATAAACTCAGGAACTGTGAGGAGCAATTTGTCTCATCCTTCCCCTTGTTGGGGGGACTGTGAGTAGCTGATGGCCCAGAAAAGACATCAGTGAGCCATGCTGGGAGCTGTTGCAGTGGGAACATCAACAAATCCACCGCGGTTTGACTGACTCAACTGTTCCTCTTGCCCATCTTGTGTACTTTCTGGCTCCTGCCACAGCTCCTTCGGGTGTTTTCAACCTGCAGCTCCTGCAGAGGATGGAGAACGAGGGAGGACACAGCTCTGGGTGCTCCTGCCCCAGCAACCCAGTTCCTCGGCTGATGTGCAGGAGCCAGGGTGAACTCTCTATCTGCTCAGACCTGTACCTTGCTTCTCAGGTGGCATTCAAGCAGCTTGGTTCATGGAGGGGAAATTTGAATATGTGCTTTCCAGTGCCTCTGGCTGTGTGGGTGCATCATTTCACCAGCGCAGGTTTAGCTTTGGCTCACAAAGGTGGAGGCGATGGAAGGTGGGACACCTGGTTCAAGTGCAGTGCTGGTATTGCCATGGTGTGGAGGTGTTGGACACCTCCTTGGTCATACCTGGGCTGGGGACTCCCACCAGGGTCTGCGGGGAGGTCTCCCTGTCCTGGGGAGGGGGTGGAAAGGGCCTTATGAGATACTTGCTGGTCTGAAAGGTGTCACTGTACTTTATCAGGGAAGGGGGATGCTGGTGCTCGCCATACGGGAGCCAAACCACCACCAATAAAGTGAGCACAGTTCTCAAGGAAGTTTTCTTGAGCTCTGTTTCTTTTGTCGTTGTATAAACATGGTGGATCTGAGCAGGGGCCGGTGCCTCTGCCGCTGTGCAGCCCCTTCCCTGCAGCACAGAAACTGCTTTAGTACAGAGTGGCTTGTAGCATCCCTCCTGCGAACGCCTGTCCCTACACCAGAGCTCTTCCATGCAATTAGCTACAGAGATTTTCAGGAATAGATTGATAGAATGGAAAAAGAGTTCATACAGCAAATACCTGTAAACTCTTATTCTCCTGGAGGATTTGAGCCAGGGACAAAGGCTCGACTTGGACATAGTATTATGTCTGTAAAGGCAATGGAGCCTGGGCAAAGCTGCTTTTTTAGAGATAAGCCCTCCCTTCCATTTGCAGGTGAGCGCTACTAATGTTTTGTGTGTGGATGAGATGTTTTTCTGTTAGTGGTGGCATGCAGGCACACAAGTCTTAGACTCAAGAGGAAGGCCTGCTCCTCAGCACGCTCAGACACCGCAGCTGGAGTCAAACACGTCTGAGCTTTGTCCATTTGTCACCATCCATAAGTTGTATGAAACTATTTCCTCGCTGGGTTGGATTTCCAGTAGCAGATGCCTTGGAATTACTGTTTAATGCCGAGCCGCAGCACACCATGTGGCAGGGGCACTCCTGGCACCAGAGCGGTTAAAATGCAGCACATCTAGAATGACCCAGGCTTAGTGCTAAGAAATATTTATTTAAAAAAAAAAAAGAAGACATCGTAGATGACGCCAGTCACAGCAAATGACCATTAATCACATTTGTTCTTCAACAATAAATTATGGTGTGGAGCATCGTGCCCTTTTGGAAGAGGTTGCCGTGGCAGATACAGACACAGACGTTTTCTAGCCCCTGATCTTCACAACAGTGATTTTCAGCTGAGTGGCTCCAGCGTCCTGCACCCTCCGGGTGTTGAATAGATGGACTTAACCTGGGGAGGCTTTCTGCCTCCCACCAGCCCCAGCCACGCTCAGTGTGGGAGGGGAGCCTGTGAGCACGTGGGTACGATACCGGGAACCGACAGACTGGGAAATTCTATTAATGCACAGGAACAGACAAAACACGAGATATAAATATTACTTCATGGTCACAGAGGTATAAGTAGACTAAATGCTAAATTCCAACATACAGTTTGCTTTTCATATTTTCAGGTGTTTCATCACATTGTTTTGCAATGTATGTTACAGAGTATAAAGCAGGGTTTGAAAATTTAAAAAACTACATTAGAATCAATTTTACTTGGTTAATTAGGAAAGAAAGACTGTTATGAATCAGTATGGTACAGTTACAATATTTGGTCTCTGATTTTTTTTAAAAAACATGAGTTTCACAGTATCAAAAGTGCTTATTTAAAAGAAATGTAGTGTAACAACAGTGATTAAAATTGTTGCATTTTTGATTATGAATAATTTAGTGGATGTAAAACAGGTTACTGCAGCATTTTAAAAAATTCAACAGTGCTCAGTTTACATAATTTCTTTTATCTTCATAACAATAAATATAAATAAATTTACAAATAGTAATACTGCCTAGCACGAGAATAGACAGAAGCACAATACACAAGACTATAAACAAATCTAATCTTTTTTTAAAAAAATCCTAAAAATAGGCATAATTCCTAAAATCTTCTAGCCAGTGATCAGTTTAATAAGTCAGTAGTACCACTTCCTTCATGGTGAGGTTAGGACTTTTTAAACCTAGATATAACAGTTGTCTGCTACAGGTTTGATTTTTCACTTTTAATATTTTTGCTCCTTTTTTCCTTCCTCATAACAATAAATTAACAATATTCATGTCAGGAAAGTGTTAGTGGTGCAAGTGCCTCCAGAAACTGTGTGGGGTCTTTGTTCAATGGCAATAGTTATTTGGCAATCTAAAAAAAAAAGATATACATGGTATATGAGCAACCATTTTGGACTCCAACTTGGTGCTGACCAGCCCGTTGACTTGTGTGGGCTTCTGTGTAGGTGGGAACCAAACAGCATCCACGTATAAGTCCAGATCACAGTGTCAATTAAATGTATGTACCTTTACGGGACTATTTTTTAGCTCAGTTACATTCTAGTGAAAGTTCCTGTGGACTGATGCCTTCCAGGTCCTTCTTGAGAGGTCACCAGTCCTGCAACACAAGTGTCCATGCCCCTTCCTCAGTCTTGCCACGGGTGAAAGTGGTTCTACTAGTAACAGTTTGATTTATTTTGGCATCACATGCTGGGTCCCAGTAAAAAGCCAACACGTTCCAACATGTTCCAAGCATCTGCAGGAGAAGTTCTTTTATTGCTTTCAGGTCGGATTTTAACGGTTGGGAGAAACTGGCCTCTGAGTCAGAGGTCCATGGAATGGTGCAAAACTCAGAGCAGAGCGATGGGTTTGTTGCCTTGGGGGTTCACGTACTGAGCTGCCGCTACGTTGTCCAGTGTCGTGTAGGTGGTATAAAGGCCGGTGACCTGCAAGTCTGAGAAGGAGTGATCGCTGCCACTGGAGACAGGAGTGAGGCCAGGGGTGCCCAGGTCACAGTCTGAGAGGTGGAGCGGGGAGTTGCTGAAGGCACCCAGGGCATCAAGGCTGAAGCCGTCATCTTTCATTTCCTCCCATATGTTACCTTTAAAAGATTAAATTCTGGTCACAGCAACACATCCAACCCACCTGGGCACTGTGTGTAGGGGCCAGTCCATAACTAAAGGCCTTGACCCGCTGCTTAGGACCAGTGCTGCTCGCAGATGGTACCATTTGTAGTGCAAAGGCAGTAAGTGTGTCTGTTCCCCCCGAATCCCCTGGTTCCAGCAGTAATCCAGACCTTTCTCGGCAGCGTATATCTACCATGTGCTAACCAGAAAGGCAGGGGCCACGCTAGGCATCGCCATGAGCCAGGGACGTTCTCCTTTTACGGAAGGGGAAAACCAAAGCACGAACAGAGCTATGGTTTCACATGGGCAGAGAGATGTGGTGTCCCAGATCCAGCTAGCTGGATATCCCTGCTTACATCTACTGCAGTGCCTGCACTTGAACCATGAAGGCGGTTTGCTGTCCCATCTAGCACAGTGCAGAAATGCGCCAAGGAAGGCCAGGGAAGTCACGCTGCAGAGGCCAGCGCAAGTTTTTAGCTCAGTTATATCACACCCCAGAGCATCCTGCTGAGGACTCTGGTTATGTATTCAGTGACTACATAAACACATAAATCATGCCCTCCCCTGCCCCAGCTTCCTTCTCCCATACCTTGCAATGCAAAATCCATAATGCTTGGGTCAAGAGCATCAACCTCTGCGTTCATGTCTGCTGTCATGTTCAGGAAGTCCGGAGGCACGCGTCCCATGGGATGGTGGGGAAGAGGGCTGTGACTCATGTCAGGCAGAGTATGGAGAGGAGGCGTTTGTGCAGGTGCTGGTGAGTCTGGGGTGATGCGAGCCTGGGTCTGGATCTGGTGATGCAGGGGGATGGACTGCAGTGAGAGCGTCATGATCGGCTGAGGCTGCAGCTGGGAGATGGAGATTCGGCCCTGGGCTGCTGCCATGTGGTTCAGGGTGGAGACCTCAGACTCGGCCTGTTTGCTGGGCCGCCTGCAGTTCTCCGGTCTGTCAGTGATCAGCTTGTCTAGCTCCTCTGCACAAGTGATACCCATTCCCAAGGAAGAAAAGAGAAAGTTTAACCCACTTGTTCAAGCGGGGCCCAGCAAAAGCATTTCACAAGTGAGCACAGCCACACGCTTTTACCATAAAACTGAACAGGCAGTGTCTGTCACCATATGAGATGCAGCACAGAACGCAGGCCTTGACTGCGCAGAGAGCAAAGAAACGTCATCTGCTTCCCTACCTTTAGCCCTTACCCTAGTCGACTTCCATGGTTGCCCCTAACTGAGCTAACGAAATAATCACATGAGACTTACACAGAGCGACCAACCCAACACTGATGGCAGCTGACCCGCAGTCACAGAGCTAAGCATCCTCAGTAGGTCTCCTGCTCATAGGGATGCTCTGAATTCTGCTTGTATCTCAAATAAGATTTGCATAAGAGACTCCTGACAGTTTCAATGGCATGTTTCTTTTTAAGTAAAGGAGAATGTAATTTACCATTGATTGTACGTTACAGACTTTGCAGAAAAACACTCCATTTGATTTTGCCAATATTGAGCTCCTGAAAGCTTCAATAATACGTGTCTTTATTAATAAGAATGAGAAAGTCTTAGTAAAAGGAGAGTTTTGCGGAGTAAGTAAAAAACTGCATTAAAATGTGACACTATAAATACTAACACTGGAGGCAGCATAACTCCTCAGAAGGCCTTGGATATGCTAGATAGGTTAGCATGGGGGAAAAAGACAATCCATTTTGAAGCTGGGGACTTCTGAAAATAGCTGTCAGTTCAGTTGCCGCCTCCTGCAGTACTGTATTGCCCTGTCAGGCAGCCTCCAGGCAGCAGCCTCTGTACACCACACAGCAGGTATTTTGGCCAAGCAGCTTAGAGGAGGCTGTTGCACGGTGTGAGAGCTCTGCACCAGCCAGCTCTTTTCCACATAACTTCTTTAGGATTCATGCATTCCTGGCCAAATAGCCATTTTTCCCCCTTGCCTCTCATACACATAGCAAAAGCATAATATAAGCCCTACCTGGGTTAGCCATGCTCCTGTGAATAGCAGCTAGGTCCTTCCGCTTCCACTTCTGCATCTCCTCTTCCATCTTGTCGATCTTGGCAGGATTGAGAGCCCACAGGCACCCTTTGCGAGAGGTGCCGCTCATCTTATTCTCCACCTTCTCAAAACACTTATTCAGGGACAGGTTGTGGCGCACAGAGTTCTTCCAGCCATCAGGGGCTGTCTGAAAGATGCAGGAGGATGTTAGTGAAATAAGCTGCGAATAATGTATTTGTGATGTTCTACTTCCACCCTTCAGGTGTACGCATACCTTGAAGTAGGGGAAGTGCTCCTTCATGAAGCTGTAGATCTCGCTTACTGGGAGACTGCCTGTTTTGCTGTTCTTCAGCGCCATAGCAATCAAACAACTACAGGACAGAGAAATACAGGAAATGTCAACAGATTGCATATACTTAGCCATCATTCTGGTCTAGCAACCTCAGACCCGTCTCTTAAGACACAAACAGCTGGCTGATCATGGGATTACTGTTCTCAAATGCTCAGAAGTCACCCTGTGATCCTGCAGATTTTACTCCTGCTATTATTCTACCTTTATGCTGATGTCCAGGAACTTGTTTGCTTATTCATTCCTGCTACCCCTCAGAGGCAGCCTCCACAGAACTCCTGGGTGGATGATGGCATTTTTGTTCCCTTTGAAAGGAATGAAACACTCTCATGCTACCAAAGCTACAGAGTTACAGTCATCTCAATGCAGGCTGTAGGCAATACGCTATTCTGCTCTCTACTCACCTATATGAATAGATCGGCTTGGGGTAATGCTTTGGATGCAGTTCTTGAGCAGAGTGAGGAGCCAGGCGTGGCTGAGAATAGTGTGGCTGAGTCCCATAGGATGTGTTGTAGATTGCTGCTGGGTTACACTGCACGCAGAAAGAAAAGAAGTAAAATATCGGATGCAAAATGTCCATGCGTATGTAGATTTAGGGATATTTTATTGGTTTTCTTTTAAAAGAGTTCTAGATGTGATCTTGGCAGGTACTTCAAGACACAGACAATAAGCAAACAACAGTACCTGTTGTGTGTTCTGTGCTAGGGCAAACACTTGCTGTGAATGAGGAGGAGGAAAGAGTTGTTGCTGTGTTTGTAAACTAGGAGATGGCTGCCCACCTACAGCATACTGGCTCATCTGCTGAGATAAAGACAGATGTGTCAGTCTTGAAATTACCAACATCTTTTCCTAAGAAGTGTTGCAACGATAAGCCATCAAGGCCTGCTCTTACATTTGCTCTGTGTGTTGAAATAGAATTCAGTCCCAGGATTCCCTGTGGCAGGCTGGCCTGGACATGAATCATTGCTCCAGGTGCTCCTGTCGAGTGCATATTGCTTGCTACAGAACCTATTTTGGAGAAAGCAAAGGCAATGAATGTTCGCGTGAAAATACACTTCAGAAAAGAGAGCTGACATTTACTTTTAATAGAGGCAGTTGAACACAGCTAAGATCTGGAGTGGATAATCACACCTCTCTGTGGCTTTCCATCGCAAAAGAACCCAGAGCATTTCACAAATTGCAAAGTTGACATCAGCTGCTTCTAAAACTTGTTATGCAGGGAATGAAAGATGACAGCTGTTTAATAGTCCATAGTCGTGTTACAGACACAGTATCTTACAAAAGAAAGAAACCCATATTCAGCACTATCTGAACTCCAGAAGGATTTCTGCTCTAAAGCAAGCAAGATGATACGCTGAGCTCTCTCAGCAGAATGCCTTAGGGAACAAGTGTGTTTACCTAAAGGATGTTCACAAAGGAGAGAAAGGCATTCAATGAACATATGCTGTAAGTCTGTATGAAGCAAACGGGTATGGGGTAAGTAAGATACTCCTAATTTTATCAATGTTGAAATAAACAAGAAAGACTAATTACCTAATTTCAAAGCTGTTGAAAACCTCTGAAATACAAGTCTTAAATACCTTGGCCCAAGTTTACGCAACAAGGCACCAGCAACTACCCTGAGCAGAAAAGCCAATCGGACCCTAAGATCTCTGTTGTGACTGGTAGGGCTCTCTGTCTCTTGAAATGAAGGAAATGTATCAGCAATAGCCTTATCAGAAGACAACAGGCTCCAGGTCTTCTGACAGGAAGCGAAATGTAATGCACTTAAAAGGAATCTACTAATAGGAAAGCTAGCCTGGGGCGGGAGGGGGAAGAAAGGAGGCAGTAGGCTGTGTCGTTTAAAGAGCAGTTATTTAACATCCTAACAGCTTACCTGTCTGTTGTAGCATTGCATTCTGGGCACCAAGGCTAAAATCCATTCTTCCACTGGCCATCTGTTGTAACCGAGGAACATCAACAGATGTCAGCCACGACAAGGACTGTAAGTCACTGGGGAGGTCATCTTCACTCAGCTGGGAGGGGTCAGAAGCTACGAGTCTGCAAAATAGCAGGAAAGGTTAGCAGAGAGAGGAGATGCTGCTACACTGTCCCTGGTAAGAGGGCAGGTGACTGGGATGCCACAGCTCATGTAGGTCAGCAGGGAAAATGCGTCAGGCTGGAATTCCATTTGCAGAATTCAGTTGCGACCTTTGGCTTCACAACTGGCTGGTTACTGCTGCCCTTTACCTAATGACGTGTTCCTTTGTACAATTTGAAACATTTTGGTTAAGAAAACTTCTTGTGCAGTATTTGTAGGGGAAGAAGGCATAAGAACCCAGAAGAGAAACTGCCTAGAAACAAAACCAAAGCTGATTTATTATTTTCACATTTCTCAGAAATTTGCGCTTGTTTGGCCTTGATGTAGAAGGAACCTGTCAGGACTTTTAACCTGACAATTTTGCATTAACCTTGAAATCCAGTGACCAGCCAGCCTTGGAAGGAGTTTCTGTGCCGAGGTCCTCAAGGACCTGTGTATGCTGCTGGCTTGAACACCTGGAGAAGGCTTTTCCCAGCCACTGCATCCTGTCGGTGGGGATGGATTAGCAGAGAGCTGCTGTGTAATAAAAGCTTCACAGAATGAACCAGTGATCTCTTCCATTCAGATATATGAAGTTATTGGTACTTAACAAGGAACCATAAAGCATATGAAACAATTTTTTAGGCAGTTTTTGACATAATAAAGGATCAGAATGAAAAGCTAGTGACTGAATGCACAATAACACCCAGCCTGCCTTTGGCAACAAAACTGAGGCATAATGATGACAGGCTGCTTTTGGTTTAAAGCTGTTTTTGATCCATTCTGCATGTTCCATCCCACCTGTTTTGTTTTGCTTCTGCTAGAGTGCATGGTACAAAACTGAAATATTGGAATATATTTACAGTACTCAAAAATTTCTGTGTGGTCAAAACTCCCATTAAAGTCAGTAAAAGGACTATTGCAAATGAAGTGCTAAACTACTTTTACTTATGTTAAACAGTATTACAGAAGTCACGGGTATCTTGAGGAGTAGAGCAGTAATTAGAACATGTCAGGAAGTTATCATTAGACACCCAGGGTAAATCCAAAGGGATTCAGGTCCAGGAAACCATCTTTCTCTTTCAGAAGAACATAGTTTAGTTGGATGTGGTTCATTTTGTTTTCAAAACAAAGGCTTTAAAGAGCTCTCTCATAGATATGTTAAAGCCAGCTGCGTGGTACTAATGCGTGTTCATTGCCAAATGACGATGCAGAAGCCTTAAATAAATCTGGTCTCTTGCTGCAGCATCTTTTATGTTTTACACGATTCTAAAGCAGCTTAAAAGAACAAGCCAGAACTCTAGTGCCTAGCTGCCCAGGAGCTTTCAGCTCCTCTATTCATGATTTCCAGAAACACGTATCAAAGTTCCCTAAACTATTATCTGGAAGATCTTTAAAGCAGAATGCAATTTATTTGTTTGTAAAAAGATTCTGAAAGGAAGAAAAGAAAAAAAAAATCCAACACATGACCAGGAGCCAAAAGCTCAAATCCTGGCCAAAAAACATCTTCAAATCTCTCTCCCAGCTTACCCTGTTTTCTTTCTCGTACTGTAGTTATAGTGCAATAATTAGCATTGCCATGGTTACCACTGTTCAGTTATTTTGTGAAGCCTGGGACTTAAATACGTAAAAAGACTATCAGGTGACAGCTCTCCCGGCCTGGAGATTGGCTGGATTGGAAGTAAACAAGAGCATTAAATGATTTGAAAACTGGGCAGGCTCATGTCGTTTGCAACAGTTGGGCCCATTCATGGGAAGCCGATAACCCATTGTGCCGCCAACGACTGCTGCCCGGTGGCACGTGGCCTCGATTGTTTTTGGGATTCTTGCTTAATTGTTTCCCCCCCCCCCCTCCTTTTTACAAACTTCACATTAATCTGGCTGAATGACAGCCGACACACAACACACATCCACATGCCATCTGGCACCCTGGTCCCTGCCAGTCCTCCCAGACAAGTCAGCTCCTTCAACAAATAACGGGGTCAGATGGGCGGCGAGGGTCAGCACCCACTGCACACGCCTCCTGTCAGGCAATGAATCCGCCACATGCCCTCGCCGCTCCTCCGATTGGGATGAGCATCTCCACACCAGAGGACCGCAGGAGTCACGGTGGTGCTCAGCAGCCTTCCTGGCTTTAGCTTTTCGGGAAACAAAGGCCTCTGCTTCGCACTCACCCTAGATGCACTTGTCTGGGTGCTTTTTCTAGACGTGGGAATGACTGGCAGTACCCTGGGCACAGTTGGATGCCATCAGAAGCTTGAACCACAACTCTCCGACTTGCCAGTTCGCATCACACAGCGTACCCTTCTCAGCATCCTCGCGATGCTCCCTGCCTCTTGCATTAACACCGTGGGCCCAAATGAGGGCAAGGAAGGTGATTGAATTTTTAAGTTGATATAGCAGTCATTAAGCTCCATTTTAAACACATATGAAGATGCAATAATATATAATAACTAGACAAAGTGTGCAAGCCAGCTCTTTTTCCAAGACAAAGATGTTTTCTTCCCTACGCCATCCTAGCATGGCATGGCTGTTTGAATTTGAGTTTGCAGTTCTTTAAAAATTATCTCTGGTTGTTCACTTATGCATTTTTTGGAATGGATTTCTTAGTTGTCAGAATAACTCTTTTCATTAATAACGGGGAAAAAAGTATATTTAATCAGAATAAGATGTTTCACATTTAGGGATTATTCTTCAGGTTGTCTTCAAAACCAATGTTGAAATTTCATATGTCTTAAAGAAGGTGAAACTGCTTAAAGTGTGCCCATCACTGTCTGACTGAGGTGTTTTAAATGCCCAGATATATTCTGCAGCATAAAACCAGCTTATCTCACAGTACACAGGCTCAATGTGTGTCCTGCTTTTAGTGAAAAAATGCTAATCTAACCGCCTCTGGAAAGAGAGCTATGCACAGTAATACCTAACATTTTAATCTCACAGGGTTCAATCTTTCTGACCTGAAAAATTGCCTGTGCCAAGCCAACTACAAATATGTAAGTACATACTGTAATATCATGTGTACTTTGATTCTGTTCCCCTCCACCACCCTTTTCATCTCACATTTGAGGGTAAACTTCAGGAGTCAGAGATCCTGTCTTTAGATGGGTGTTCACAGCCCCTGGCACAATGGGGCACTGTAGTAAAAGCAGCCATTTCCTTTCAATGCATGTAAATGAGATAAATAGTGATACGCTATAATTAATGCACGCTACTGAAAATGTCCCCAGCTGCACATTCCCCAGGGCTGTCTGGTATATACACTGAACTACTAAACGCCTATGAAGAAAAGGTTACAGTCACACGAAATGCGTTGCAAACATGATATTATTTTTAAAGGTGTGGTGAAATATGCAACTCCATTTTTACCCCTTTCCTTTCAAATCTTTGCAGGAAAACACCCTTCTGTTTCAATGTGTTTCTGTCCTAGGAAGGCAACTGCATTAGTAAGAATCCATGTGATGCTGTGGATGTATGCCCCAGTTGTCCTCTGCGTATCCAAGGATGCTGGCCTCCTGCAAAAAGTGCCCTGAGAGCTATGACAGTTGACACAGAAATGCTCAGTAGTAGCATTAGTCTTTGCTATCTGCTTCATCATACAGCGCACAAAATAGTTATCTAATCAGGGAAATAGATCTTGGCCACCAGCCAGTCCACACAAAGTTTATTTTTCCAGAATCAGGAAAAACACCCCTTGGAATGAAACCCTTTTCCAGATCTCCTGATAACTGAGCTCCAGACCGTCCTGCCTGCAGTCACAGAGAAATTGGACTCCTGCATTGGCTGCACATCTGACAAAGCTCACTAGAGCCTGTCAGCAGTGCAAAATCATTTGCTAAATGTGCCTAAGGATATCTCTTTTTTTTTTCCCCCCATCAAGTACATCTTGCTGGCACAACAGCTAGCTAGATGGAATGAAATTCATTCCCGGCATTACCTTGCGGGAATCTGCAACTAACATCAGAGTTGAATTTGAATCTATATTCCTAGATCTAACTTTACCATCTTTCCTCACATTGAGGATCTGAGGTAGTTCATCACCACAGAAACCGCTGTCAAGGTGAACTATCCACTTCTACACTTGCAAACACCATTGTATGGTGAACTTGTCACTGGAGACTATAGGGACCATCTCTTCAACAGCTTCATAGAACCGTCTGCCAAACGAGTTTGTTAAAACTAAAGGAAAGCGTAGCAACGCCAAGCATAACTTAAGATAGTTTATCTCCAGATAGTTTAGCCAATAACTGCGTGTTTCAGTTTATGATATGGTGTGCAGAGTTACATATTTCTATGCATATTGCACCATTCACATTCCAGAGGACTCTGCTTGTTTGCTCTGGAGTCTGTCCCTAAAAGATATAAAGCACACAAACTGGTTGATGTTATAGGGCGAATGTAATGCTACAGGTTCTCTCAAAGGGATTAGTGCATGGTGGCAACTCATCATCCTCTGTTCTAAACAACGTCAGCTCAAAACACTGGTTGCATTTGGCATGTTCAATGCCAACCATAGTTTTAAGGTGTCTCTCACTCAACAGACAATTTCTATTACCATTGCCAGCACTGACATCTGAGCTTTTTGCCTATGCTTGCGTAATACAACTGTTCAACAAGTAGGAGCAATCAGGGGTGATAGATTCTTAAATAGCTGTTTGCAGTGGTTTATCCAGCGTGAGTGACAACTGAACAGGAAGACACCTAAGAAAACCTCTTTTTGAAGTGGTGATGAGATGATGGTTTTCTTTTGTCTGGGATTATGTAGCGTTCTCAGAAAAAGCGCAATGATTTCTCATATGTAAAACAACACAAAGAAAATATTTATGTTTTGTGACTCTTCAGCTGTCTCTATGGTAAGAAGTGTTCTCTGTTTTATTGAAGGATATTGAAGGATACTGAGCATGTATCCTTTTGCTCCTCACTCTATCTGCTCTGCTCCTTCCCTCTCTGCACTTCTCTTCCCATCTTCCTCCCTTGCAGGTACTTTTCCCCACATTAGGTTCTGTTTTCCACACTCACAACCACCTGCCTCTCTCCTCCCTGTTTCTGCACCAGCTCATCTCCTGCTTCAGCCAGCAGCTCTCACTGCTGCTTTCGGTCTGCGATTCTTCTTTGCCCCTTGAAGGCACACCACCCACCCAGTCCCAAACCACCAGCCCGCCTTTCGCCTCCCTGTCGTGAAATTCTTTGAGTAATTTCTGGCCTTGCTAGAAATAAGAACAGAAATTAAGCAGCTTTCCAGGGACAACCAGAAAGTCCCACCTCAGCTACAGCTCAAGAAACTTTAGATTATAGGAACCGAAGCTAGTAAGGAAAAAGCAAATAACATGATTACCCTGTCAGGTGTTGCTGTTCTCCTTTTCTTACACCATGATTCAGAAGAGAAGATGACTCTCCAAAAACCTTCTGCAAAGGTACTTAGCGCTATAGGTGTGCTCCTGGAGACTTTTATACATTTCAGCTCCAAGTTTCACAACCCCTCATTACATCATTTTGGTATGGGATGAAGGGAAAGTAAATTACAAGTGACCTACGCAATTTGCTTAAGCCTAAGAGGAAATTAGCTGCAATGTCAGCACTGAACTCCCATCCACACGCTCCCTGCTGTGCTTTACCCACATAACCATCCCTAGGTTTGGATTTGCCAAATGTGGCCCGTATCTGACTGGGCAATCTGTTTTGTTAAAAAGAACCCCACAAGCAAAGAAACAAAAAAACCCCAAACCTGTGGCTAATGTCAAAATAAGCTTCTCCTCGATGCAAAAATGAAGTTGAAGTACCTGGCACTACAGGAATGTTTTCTATAAAAATCAGTAGCATTGTCTACCTGGGAAGCTATTTTTTCCTTTAACATAGCTTCAGCTGCTGTTTATTAGCCATGAACTGATCTAGCTGCCTGGGATCTTGTGTAGTTATTTACTTCAGTGTAAAGGGAATGTAAAATATACTAGCCTTTGTTTTGCACCATTGTAAGAATGCATCTCACTTGCATCAGTTGCTGCTGTGATCATACAGCAATTCTGCTTTCCACACATATGAGATTTTTAAAATGGGTAAAATAAGAGCGTCTGAGATCTCACAGGAATGCTCAAAAAGTCCAAATTCCTTTTCTGTTTCCTTGTTTTGAATGGGAGGTCAAGCACCTTTTTTGAGGTAAGATATGATCTCAGTTCTGGTTTCACTGGAGGCAGATGAGCCTGAGAAGTCTGCAAGATATTGCCTGGGTACAAACCAGCCCTTCCCATTTCTGCCAGTAACTGCAAGACAATTTGAGGAGCAAGGGCCACAATTTTTTATTAATACCGATTAGCGCATTTCAGGAACTGCATAGGAAACAGTTGAGCTAATCCACTTAAATCAATCCACAGTGGCCTGAGTTTGACTGATTCCTAGGAGGTTTCTCACATTTTTCTGAAAGACTGAAGCAACTACTGTGATGAAATTCCTCCGACACATTGAGTCATTATCTCATTCCCTGTCAGACACACATGGTGTCAAGGGAATGGACACTGACATTTTCTTCAGGAACAATTACAGTTTCGTTAGTTATGCATTTGTAACCTTTTGTCTGCAGAAATGTCCTTCGTGCAAACTCCCAGACTCCGTCCATCCCCAGTGGTGACAGTCAGAAGTCTTGAGCTGTAGCTTGCTCTCCAGAAACCACAGTGCAAAACCAGATATGAGAGTACCACTTAGGAGACCTAAAATGCGCTGTGTGTCACAAAGATAAAGACTTTTCACCTTTTTCACCACTGTAATGCAGTCACGTCTGGAATGTATGGAATACAGTGGTTGTGTGTTTACATGTCTATGCTTCTTAATACGATTTTAAGCTAAACTATGCTAGCATAAAGTAATTATTACAAGAAAAATTTAATCAGACTATTTAATGAGCTAATGAATATAGACCGGTATTTTAAGAACAAAAGGGACAATTAAAATGGGGTGGAAGATACAGTCTCCTAATATGTTGAATGAGTAATGGTTGAGTAACAACTTTTGATCAAAAAGATATCGATTTAAAACTTAATTACTGTTTAACATGTATAGAAAATGTATTGCAAGGCCTTCAAAATACTACATAAGGCTTCTATCAACTGGAAATACATAATAACATGAAGAAATAGAAACATGGTCCTTACACAAAATACTGAGCTGCAAAACATGAAGTCAATTTATCTTGTTGATCTAGGGTTAGCTTTACATCTCATGTAATGTTATTTCTTCAAATTGAATTATACATTTTTGTCATTTCTTTCAAAATATAGATGCCACATTGTTCCTAGAGTGATGGTTTGATTCCTTCCATTTGGATTTTCACATATGCCAAATAATCCATAGCAAGTTACTCTTTGTCTTCCTTCTAATGGCCTGTTTTTCATGTCATGATTAATTATATGATATGTAATAAACCATACATAACTGTATCTAGTTTGGGAATGGGGTAGACCCTGAGAAAAATAAGCATGCTGCTGCATTTGAAAACCAAGAACGCTGAATTAGGAAAATACTGAGCCTTCTTTGAGAGAAAACTTACAGGTCTGTAGGTGTTTTTGTAGTCTTAGTCCAGACCCACCTTGGCCTCTCATCTGCCTCCCTGGGGCTTCTGCTGCTCAAGACCTGCACAGTAAATCTGATTCTGCACTTCTGTACATCACAGTAGATTATTTGCTTCTCTTGCACTGGTTATGTGTGTTAAATCAAATTAGACTGCAAAAGGACAGACTGTAGATTTCAATTAAAAATATTGCTTAAAGAGCACAGTGTTCATGAGCTGAAGAGCCTTGTTTCTCAGAGACCAGCTCCAAGTCCACTGAAGACCATGGGAGCTCTACACTAATTTAGTTGCCTTCGAGTTGGCTTCTATAATTCACATAGCTTTGTGCTGAAATAACCACAAGTGTGCCACTGCATAGTAAACTCATAGTGTGCCTATTGCTTTGCTTTAAACGTCAAAATATTTGCACTAAAACATAATGTTAGACTATTAATTATAATTAACAAGAATAAAGTGTTAAGGGTTAAAAAATCTCAGTGTGTTACAATTCTCTACTTTTATTCCCTGCAATGTGAAATGAAATATTAGAAATATTTGTCACTACCACAATTTTGAAAATATTGCAGGTAGTGGTATTTTCTCTGGCAGATGAAGATAGACATCTGCCAGGCAGTGACAGCGCCATAAAAACATAGGCATCAGAGAAGATATGATGGCCCTTAATCATTCCTGGGCAGCATGATGTTTTATATCCCACAGCTGCATTGGTGGAAGAGATATTCGTCTAAAATCATTTTACTATGGTTGAAATAGTCCCTGGACTTTGCATAGCAGTCTAATCCTCATCGCTACTCTACATGCTACATCATATTTACTATAGATGCTTTGGATCCACAGAATTCAAAGATCTGCTAAAATCAGGGATTTTTTTTTTCCTCATCCATTTAAAAAAAAAAAAAGGGAAAAAAATCCCATAGTTTCAAACTGTAAGCATAAGCTGCATGAAAACTTATAGGTATTTGGTAATTCAATCCCCTGCTTACATGCCCACGCGCTCCCTCCCTTTTCAGTGTTTCCTCCTGCACACTCGCAGGAAAGCCTGGTCTCCTCCAAGTCCAACTGTCCCATTGAAAGATTCCAAGTGAGACAGAAGAGTATTCTCAGCACAGCCCCAGCCTCCCACTCACTAATTGGAGGCCATTCCCCATTTTGTGGAGCCTTGATGCTCCCCCATGGAGAACTCGGGACTGTGGGTTCCAGTCTTGGACTGTGGTGACAGCAGGAGAGTAAACAGAGCTGATAGAATTTGACAGGTCTATTCTTTTCTTAAAATCATTCAGTCTAAAAGATTTTCTTTTACATAATCCAAAGTGTTTTCTCATGAAGTAGGACAAATACTGCTCTGCATTTATGGTGCAGTTCAGATTTTATGCATTTTTATCAGAATTTGCCACTATTAAATGAGGCCAAATAATTCATTTTAAAGCTGCATTAAAGAAATCACAAGTGGGTTAAAAACTTCAGAGAACTGGGATCTTTGAGTTCAAAATGTTTAACAGAGAATTGAAAGTAGTTTTTAAAAGCAGCTGACTTCTGAATAAAAGAAGAAACTCTTACAATTCCTTTACTGGCAGTAAGATAAATCCTACCTTTCTCAAAAAAGAGTGTTTTTCTGTAGCTATGAGTTAAAGAATAGTTCTCTCCATAAAAAGGGTCTTTGTTAAGGTGGTATGTTCTTCAGGGCACTGAAGATACAGACTTAAATATAAATACCCAGAAGCTCTCTCTCATACACACCCTTCATTAAATACTGAATAATTTCTTCACAAATATTTACATAGCCAACAAAAATGCCTAGAGCAAACAGTGCTTTGATAAACAGCAAAACAGAGTTCCACAAACCTTTTTCCACAGTGGCTTCAGAGAATATAACAAATCATTTGTTGAGCTGCAAGAGGCTGCAGTGCAGTGTTTGCATTTTGAATAGAGAGAGGCTGATAGAAGAATACCTGCGGCTCACCACTTTTACCCATAGAAATGGGTGAAAACACCCTCAGGCTAGGAGGAAGGAGATAGTCTCTCACTCCTCATTTTAAAACAGGAAAAGAATTATTTTTTTTTTTTACTGTGAGAACTGGGTCATGTTCTGCTATTCTGTATTTCTTGGAACTTTGCATCATGTGACAAGATGTAACCTAACTTAACCCAATGCATTGTAATTCATGCAGAACTATCCCGTGACTTCTAAGAATACTTTTAAGCGATAAATGGATGGGTAGTGGTACAGGTAAATTTTCAAAGGCTGTTGACAAATCCAGGTTTGTTCCCACTGATATTAGAAGAACTTTGACAGAAGTCAGTGCTTTGGAGTACTACATAAGTATTTGTTTTAATGAAAAACTTTTCTAGTGTTTACTGCACTTGATTTAGTCTCTCCATGACTGCTTCATAACAATGCAAAATGTGATCTGAAATGGAACTTTTAAATAATTACTATTGAACAAGAACATCCTTCTCTGGCAACACTCATACAGTAGAAGGAGTTTACTGGAAGGTCAACCCAAGGCTTTGAAGGTGTAATTACCAAACATACTTTAGTATCAAAATACTTTAAATAGGAATGCTTCTAAATAAGTAATGCATTTTAACCAGTCACTAGCTTAGGAATCTAATTTACGGTGGAGAAATAATGCAGTTAACTTATAAAAAAAAAAAAGGTTTTTTTCTATATGCTAAGGGTTGGGGTTTTTTTGGGAAATAATGAGAACACGACATCAGTTAGCAGACGGTGACAGTGCAGTGCATATTTTTGAAATCGATAAACGCCTCACCTGTACTCCTGTGAAGGGTGGTGATTTTGCCCTGAGTTCCTAATGATTCCTGACATTATGGACGGGATATCACTTTCTATCATCTCCTTGGCAAACGAGAAGAAAACAGGGAGAGGCCGTTCAGGCAGGAGTAGCTATCCAGCACTTCAGCAGCGGGCGGGAGGCACAAAATCCCGAATGGAACCCGGGACAGCAGGAAAGCAAAGCCCAACTTACGTTACCTTTACCTCCAGGTGCACTGGAGGTGCAATGCAGTAAAAATATTTTACGGGGGGGGGGAGGGCGGGGGAAGCAAACTCAGAATAGGAACCTTGCCCCTGATGGAAGGAGCATCTATCGACTGCGGGGCACGGCGGGGCAGTTCGGATGCCGGGAGGCTGCCGGTACCGGCAGCACCGGAGTCAGCCGGGCAACGCTCCTGTCTTAAACTCCCACAAAAGCACCCGCGTAGCGCTTGGGAAAAGCCAGCTGCGGTAGCGTGCAATGGGCTACGAGCGCCCAGGCTGCCCCTAGCGCAGACGGGGGGGTCCGGAGGGGGGACCGAGCCCCGCTGCCCGCGGAGCTGCCCGAGGCCGTTCCCGAGCCCTTCGCCGGCAGCGAAGGAGGATCCCCGCGGCCCGCCGCCCCGACACCCCGCACCCCGGCCTGCCCGCACCTCCCGGCCCAGCGCTGTTTGCTCCTTCCACAAACCTGGCGGGCCGAGGCCCGGGGTGGGGGGCCCGGCCGGAGCTCCGCGGCTGCGGCCCGGCGCGGCGGGGTCTACCTCTGAGGAGAAGGG